>OZ014521.1:70653968-71253968 GCA_963966055.1 Lathyrus aphaca
CAAGCGTAACTAGAGCAAATAATCTAAGGGGGGCTTGTACCAATTGTAGAAATTATATTTCTTATAGGAAGAATAACTACAACCTAACTAATTCCTAGAGGATTGTATCACCATCATTTGTATGTCCTAGAGGTTATCAATATCACTATTAAAGATGATTTGGTTGCGAGTCCACTAGATTGACCAATAAGGCACCAACAAAATGAATGAACCGTTTGATTTGTATGATTTCCTAATAACCAACAAGAACCAAGGAATGTTCACCCAATCCGCAATCTTTCTCCAAGCAAGAATTATATATGGGCACCTATAAAAAATGTGTTTCAAATCCTCCAAAGCTTTGAAACAAAACACACAAGTAACATTGTGTTGATTGAAGATTATTCCCTGGCCGCCAAATTCGCTCTTGTAGGAAGTCTATCCCAAATGACCCGCCCACCGAAGACTTTAACTTTAAGAGGAATTTTAGTTTGCAAAAGAACTTTTAAAATCGCCTTGGGAGTACTAATATCTAATATAGGGGCTGCCTTAAAATTGGCCAATGATTTCTAACATGAATTAACAGTAAATGAACTATAACTCCCTCCTTTCCAAATAAAACGGTTTGCTATGTCATGACGTAGCGAAAAGTCCATAAGGAGGATTTTTAAGTTCTAGAAATCTACCATAGCCTCCAATGAAAGATCGTGACAAAGGATGTCAAAGTTCCAATTCCATATATCATTTCTCCAAGAGCCTAACTCAGAAACAAAAGCATGTTTGCAAGGAGAATACGAAAAAAGAATCAAGAAAAGGGATCGTAAAGGAAACTGTCCAAGCTAGTAGTTCATCCAAAATGCTATGTGATGCCCATCTCCAAGTATACACAAAAAAGCTATAGGAAATCAACATTGTTTGTTGAGTGGAAGATTTGTAGTAGATCCTTTCACCATAGGGAGTCATCTCGCAATGACGCTAACTATTTCTTCAAACATAGATGTGAGTGTAGAAAACCATATTGACTTTCAAGCAAAGGGCGCCATAATGAAGTCGATTCAGAAATACACCGCCAAAGCCACTTTGAAAGGAGCACGATATTGAAAGTTGAGAAGTTTTTGATACCAAAACCACCTTGACTCTTTGGAAAACATAATCATACACCATTGTTTTGTGATAGATTGAATGATAGAAAGAATCTTCAAGGTTATGTGTTGTATGTTGTTCTTCTAACACCAACTTTGAATAAAACATTTTTCTGCTCTTGCAACCTATTTCCCATTATGGTGTTTTTGTTGTTGTTGTTCTTGTCTCCACTTCTTGCAAGATCATTGTTATATTTTTGAAAATCTTTTCTAAGTTGTCACTAAAACAAACACTACATTATTTTTTCCACGGTTGAAAACTTTGAGAAATATATTCCTAAACATACTGTAAATTACAAGTAATGTTGTTATTTCACAATACAAGATCTTGAAAATTTTGTTTTGAATATAGTCATTTGTTTAAATATTACGAGACACAAACAAAGTGGTAAATGATAAGAAAATTGAAAAAGAAACTAATACATGTTACTTTTAATTTCTTACCATTTACCATTTTTTGCAAGTAATATATTACATCGGCTCTTTTATAAAATCGAGGGAAAAGTCCCTATTTTATTTTATTTTTTAATTAAAAATAAATAACTTTTTCCCTCAATTTTATAAATGAACCAATGAGTATAGTTACTTAGTTAACTTAGAACGAATTTATGCCATATATTCATAAAGTAACAAACGCTCAAGATACTGCCAAAACATCATCAATCCATAAGAAATCTTCTAAAACATCATTAATCCATAAGAAATATTCTACATCTAATAAGAACGCGAACATCACCACGATATATATTGGGATTTATCTTGTGAAATTCAAACATTGATAATGAAAGCATTTTCCATGAAAACATTGAAATTTAAAGACGTTTGGAACAAATCTTTAGGATGGATTGCAATTGTAGAAAAAATTGGTTCCACTGTTCGTGTTGTTACATATATTTTGTCTTTTAATTGGATTTTCATGTTATGTATCTAATTTTTTTTATCTTATATCGGAAATTGGATTAGTGAAAAAACATTTAACTTGAAAATCAATGGGTAAGCAACAAAATCTAGATTTATTCTTCTTTGAGAATAAGAGTTACGATGATGAATAGGATTTGTCAAAAATTTGTACTTGTAGAATGAAACCAAAACAATATAACATAAGAAACTTTGTAATTTAATTTAAAAAATGAATATTTGTAAGCAATACAATTTTATATTCTGTTGTAGCGATGAAAAATTTGAGAATAAGTTATTGATTAACTTAACTCACAAAGCAAGAATCGCCACTGCTCTATATTGTTTTCAAAAAAATGGGAAAAGAACGAATAAAATCCACACAAGTTTTAAAACAAAACTAATAAAATAAAGAGATAAGGGTACGGGGGTTGATTATGTAAAGGGAATGTGTTAGCATCCAAAACATCTATAGTACTCTATAGGAACCTCTTGAAAATATGTGTTAGCTTAAAAAGGGTGTTGTTTGCAAAAGTCTGGGGAGATGAGAAAAGAAATGTTTTTGTGATTTTTTTTTACAAGACTTCTTGAGCCTCGTACCTACGTATCCACAAAATGAAATGGAGGATCAAAATCTCGTAGTTCATGGTAACAATAATAAAAGTGTTTGTTTTATTTGATTTTAAATGAATAAATTTTCCGTCGTATTCGAGTGGAAACTCAACTTACTACCCACAATTAATGAGGAAAGAACTTTTGCATTATCTGGAGATGGAGGATTTTTTTCTTGGATTGAAATCAACAAATCCATCACTCAATATCTAAGTGGAAAATGTCATCACTTCTCTACATTATTGTGGAAGTATAGGAGTTGCATCACTACAAGCGCACAACTAATGTCTACCCATAAGAAAAGGTTTTAAAAGGAAAAGGTGCACAAAGGCACAAAATATTTGAATGAGTTGTGTGTTTGTTTTTTTAATTATTTTGAAATTGTTTTGGTATGCTTAAGATGCCTTAACATTTATTTAAGAAAAAGGTTTTGAAAATCACTTGACAAAGTCAAGGTTTATTGAGAAAGTGGTTCAAGTTTGAAAACAAGAAGGTTTTAAAAAAGGAAGGAGATTTTGAAAATTGAAGAATGGGAGGAGATGAAGAGACTGCCATAATTGCATAAAGTAAATAGAAAAAAAAATAGTCTAACAAGGATATATCAATCATCTAACTTAAGTCAAAACATGTAGCACAAGTAAAAACCAAGGAGGATCAAGCACTAAGGAAAGGAGATTGGTCCATTACATCAATCATTCTTCATGATAACATAGGACAAACTTATGCATCAATCCAAAGTAGCTCAAATATGATCCATGATTAATTATAAGGTAGATTTGAAATGATGAAAGTTCATCATGCACCAATCTAAACTTCATGAATAAGATGGAACCTAAATCATCCAATTGATTAAGAGAAAAAGAAAAAAGAAAAGAAAGAGATGGAGTTGGAGAGAGAAAAGAAAACAAATTGAATAAAAACATTGATCAAGTTATCATCAATATCAATCACCTCTCTTGGTGGATTAAGGTACTAAACCTATCATCAATACCCAAAATCCATTGATATTGATGAGACTTATGAAAAATAGTCATGGCTCAAGGAAACGACAATTAATCAATAGTAAAATGCAAAAATAAAAAATAAAATGCATTAAATTGTTTTTAAAATTATTTTAAAATGGAAAATAAAAGGAAAATCCATAAAGTGCTTCAAAACAATCAAATAAGTGGCCAAGAAAATTAGGAAAGTCATAAAAACTCTAAGGATCAAGATCTCAAAAGGTTGGATAAAAAATGTTTGAAAATGATTAAAATAAAATCGTTGAAAGTTAATTAAAAAGAAAATTAGAAATTAGAAAAAAAAAATGTTAAAAATGATTTTTAAAAATATGAAGAAAAATAACATATTAGGCCGAAAATATTTTTGTGAAATTATGAAAATACTTGAAGTGAAAAATCATTTAGGAGCTATTTTTTTAATGATTTTTAAAGAGAATGAAATAAAAATTAAAATAAAATAAGAAAAAGAAATTAAAATGCTACGATTAGCTAGGTGGCGCATTGCCATTGGTAAGATTCAAATTGTTCCCACAGTAACGCATAAAACAACTCGTCTTCAACCTCCAGCCACCAATTTTACAGGTTTCATGAATTGGATTTTTGAGCTTAACCTCACATCATGTTAGCTTCATCATCCTTCATCGTTCATGTCTTTCTTCATCAGAGCAATTTATTTGCTCTGAGAAGAGATAATTTAAAGAAATATGTGAAAACCCTAAGGTTTACAGAGATAAATTAAATGACAAACAACAATGATAAATCACAGTTAGATAAGGGTTTTCACTCAAAAGAGCAAGATGAAGAGAGTGAAGAGTTTTTGCTGAGAATGTACTCAAATTTACCTGTTCGAAATGAATATCAGAAGTGTGAAAATGGTGAGATATGTTTGGTACTTTGAGGTGCTTCATAACTTCTATTAGGCTTCTAACACCTTCACAGGATGCCGGTGAAGAGTTCTGGGTGGATAAACAAGGTTAAAATTGAGGGAAAAAATGAGAAAACAAAATTCTGGTTTTGAGAGGTCTTGAGCTTCAAGCAACAGGTTTTTTTGGCTGGAAAAGCTTGGTTTTCAGCGTAAAATTAAGCTTTATTTATAGGATAATGAATAAGCTCATCATACATGCCAAAAAGTGTCCCAATTGTGTGAACCAAACTTGGAAAATTCAAGATCCAAGTGTGTGAAAAGTTGGGCATAAGATGTGTGATTTTTTGTCGTTTCAGGTTGTTTCAAGTTGTACCATATGTATTTTACCATTTAAAATAAGTTTTCACATGCTTTAGGTGGTCCCATTTGAGTTTGCACATGATTCTCAAATCACAAGTCAAGGCATAAAGAAGAGTTGAGGCCACCTTCTTCAAACTAGGTCAAATGAAGTTCCCACGTGCGTTTTATAATTCTTCTTGAGCCAAATGTTCCTAGTATGGGGTAGAAAACAATGCTAAAAGAACCACTTAAATTTGATGTTGGATGAAAAAATGGCAAGCTTGGAAAGTTAAGAAAAAAATCAATTAAAACTAGGTCTGACATTCAATCAAATAGGTCATGACCTAGTTTTGTGCACAAATGGCCTTCAAGATTTGAGGTCCTTGGAGCTTGAATTGATATTTGACTTATAAATTAAATTTGTAGAGGACGCCAAAAGTGATATTTGGCTCAAATAAGCTCCCATAAAAGTTGAAAATTGAATGAGTTATAATCTTTGGAACATAGGCATGCCATACTTGAGTTTTAGGTCAAATTTTTACTAAGTCCACACAATGACCTCTAATGTTCTCAAACTTTTGATAATCTTCCAAACATAATTGGATCTTGACATCAAAATCAAATTAGTGAGATAGCATGCAACAAATTCATGATGTCAAATATTTTCAGTGACTCAACCTTCATCTATACAACTCAAACAATGACACTGCTGGATCAAGGAAACTTTGAGACTCTTAGTTATATCTGATTGCTGAACAAACTGCATTGATCACTGGTGGGATAAAACCAACACATATTTTTTCTCAAGAAAATGAATTATATTGTCATCTTCTTTTGTAAGTAGAGCACATTTTTACATGCATAGTCAATGCACTCAATCCAAAGTCATTATAATTACTTAAGCAGGTCAAAATAATTACAGCAAAAACATTATAAACATTATACAAAGAATATCATGTCATATTTCTCACAAGTCTAAACATAAATAATAACATCTCATATTTCTCCCGTAAGTACATCTCAGATGGTAAAAGACTACAGGGACATTTGATATACATTTACCACGTGTAAGTGCCATGTCATGTACCAAAGCGAGCCATCTACCTCTTCCATTAATCCATTTTGAAATTATGCGAACGATGTCAGAAGATAATAGAAGGACATTATAGTTATCAACCAAATTAGTTGTTTCAACGACCACAACGAATTTTGACAGAGTCACTTGAGATGGACCACTAAATGGTTTAAGTGTCAAAGTTTTGGAGTTGGACACTACCACTAACCTTATAGCTTATAATCCATGTCAGTAGCTAAATACCTTGCAGTTCTAGCCACTTGATCCAACGAAGCATCAACCAAATGATGAAAGCATATATGATCCACAACTCCAAGTCTAGGATGAGTTCCACTATGAAGCTCAATAAGCTGTCAATAACAACATCAAAACAAAACTCCATCTTCTCGACATAAGTTGTCAAATCAACCTTTTCAACATAGGAAAAAATAATTAGATTTTTCAAAAGAAAATGAATATAAGGATTGGAAAATTTAAATAGAACCCAATATTGAGTCGTAGATGATTCAACTTTTGAATTAATATCGTTATAAATAAATGGTAAATATTATGCTTAACTCCAACATCAACATATGGATTGTCATATACATTCACAACATCATCATCCTTCTTAGCATGCTCTTTCTTAGTGTACCTAAATTACGCATTAAGAGAAAAAATATTGTTTTTATTGGAGTGATTATAAATAAAATCTCCAACAATGATAATGAATACAAAAGTTCAAATTTGTTAGAGGAATCACATTAAATGTGTGAATATATAGCTTCTTTCTACGACTTTCATGATCTTTGGATGATAGTCGATTAAAAACAGTTGTGAACTCCATCATGTGACCATCTTTGCGGAGGCCATAGTTGGTTTTGCATAAGAACATGCGCTCAAGATCGTCACTCTGCAGTAGAATGATATGAAATAGAACGGTGTTCATTAAGATGGTTTGAGAATAATTCACAACATATAAAAAAAATAAGCATTAATTTCTAGTATGCATGATGTTATTGCAAATAAGAAACAATAAATATTTGCTAAGTATGACTAAAATATACTTGGTTGTCAAAAAATACATTATTAGAAGATGAAACTATATAGGAAAATTACATCAAGACAATAAGAGGCTTGTATATCTAAACTCACTCAAAATTAACTGAAGCTCTTCATATTTTTAGGTGGTTGTGCAACTTCATCATTGTGATTCTTCTTTTTTACTTTAATAAACTTGATCAATACAAATGTATTTGAAATAAAGCAATATCATAAACAATAAAATGAGATCAAATTCATCCAACATTCAAAAACAATATCATAATAATATATAAAAGAATGAATAACCTAGTGCAACCAAAATCACAACCCATAAATTCAAACCAGTCTGCCCCCTCGATTTGTGAACTCCGACCTGCCTAAAGTTATGAAACAAATATATGAAAAACAGTTTTTAGAAAAGAAATGCGAAAAAATGAAGGAACATAGAAACAAATATCTGCAACCCGAAACATGAGAAAACTTGGTTGCAATAGTGATTGAAAAACACATGAATGAAAGAACAATAGAAAAGTTAAAAACATATACCTTTTGAAAGTAACAAGTGAAGGATAAACTGAGGGGGAGACGGTGTATGATTGAGGGGAAGAGATATGAGAGAAAATAAGTGAGAAAGATGGGAGATTAGGGTTTACGGGAGACAAACAGAGAAAATGGGAGAGAGGAGTGTTGAATGGTGAAAAAAAAATTATGAGGAATCAAATTTTGGATAGACATTTGGCAACACGGGAAAGACTTTGTTTAGAATTAATCTTATGTTATGTTATTTAATGAAATGTCCTAAATGTAGTGTAAAATAATTTGGTTGGAAGGATAATACGGTCAAGACATACAATAAACTTTTAAAGGGTAGAAATTGATTTATTTAAATGAAATAATAAAAAATTAATATACTTTTTATTTTTATATTATTAACCAATTAATCAAATGTACGTTAATCTTTACACTTTTAAATTTCATAAAATCCAAAAGATATTAACGAAAATACTTTTGATCTTGTGAAAAAAACCAAACCATATAATTGAATAAATAATTACTCATTGGGAGTCTAAACACCAGCGTTTGTAGTCCAACGGTTAGGATAATTGCCTTCCAAGCAATAGACCCGGGTTCGACTCCCGGCAAACGCAATTTATTTTCTTTTCATTTTCTATTTGACCCCACCAGAAACAACCATTTGTGGTTCATATCAATCTTGCACCTCAAATATCACCGCTACCGCAACTAACTTCTGATAGCTTAATCATTCACTACTAACATCCTAATGGAATTCTGTTCCACAACTCTTTCTTTCTCTTCTTCCACTTCTCTTCTCCATTATCAGGTAAATTTCTCAACTCATTATAACCAATAAGAATCTTGTTACCAAGTTATTATTTATCCTTATTCATGCATGTATGTTGATTGTTGATTCTTTGCTGAATGAAACTTCCAACTTCCTCATAGCTAGGTAAAAAATGTATACATTTTTTCCTTTTTCTTTTTTTTTGCTTTACCTTATACTTTCTTTTAATTTGTGTTGCAGAGCCCAAAATTTTCTAAAAGGAATTTCTGTCAGAAAATTTCAAACCCTACATTGCCTAAACCATTTCTTCAGATATATGGTAGACCTCAGAAACTAATATATGAGCAAAACTCAACAAAACTTTCTCCTAGAACACATAGACCAACCATATCAGCTCAATCCGGAAGACAAAGTTGGGATTTAGGAAGATTTATAAAAACTTTATACTTTTTCAATGGACCTCCGTCTCCTGCTAAGGTAACTTTTTTTCATTTCTGAATATTTATCATTTCTGATTTGTGGATCAACTAATGAATATTTATCATTTCTGAATTGTGAAGTTCTTTGACTTTCTAGTTGGGAAACTATCCAGTACTTCCCCTAGTGTATCGGTTAACTCCATGGGGACTTCGGATATTGTTCTTGTAGCTGGAGGTACCGGTGGTGTTGGTCGAAGAGTGGTTGATGTGTTACGGAAGAAAGGAATTCCTGTCCGAGTATTGGTATTGTTTTTTTTGTGGCTTGCCTTTGATTTGAATCAATGAATAATATATATTGTGTTTAATTTCTGTATCGATGTTTATCAGGTTAGAAATGAAGAGAAAGCAAGAAAGATGTTAGGCCCTGATGTTGACTTGGTGAGTTACTTTAATCGAATGTGCTGAGATACTTTACATTTGATAAAATAATATAAATTTGTACTTTCTTAGTTTGCAACAATTTGATGTTGATAATGAGATGTAATTGGGCCTTAGTATGATGGATCCCGAAATAATGGAAAAAATGTTACTTATGGAGGGTAGAGTAGTCAATAGCGGAGGTCCCGCTGTTTTTATTTTAATCACATTGAAGAAAATGAAGAGTTTGAAGAAGATAATAGGGTGGAGGATGAAGAGGAGTATGTTGAAGAAGAAGACTTGTTTGATGATGATTTTTTGCTTTAAAGACTTCAATTATGATGATATTTGATTTCTATGATAGTTTGAATTAATATTTAATACTTAAGTTTGAATTTTGTGATGTGATGTTTTGATTAAGATTTGTCGATGTTGATCAAGAGTTTCGATTAAGACTTGTTGGTTTTTGAGTGTTTTTTTATTATGCCTTGTGCTTTGATTTGTAAGTATTTTAGGGGTTTATAGTTATTTGCTTAATTTAAGTTAAAGATATGTTTATAATTATTACTCATAATTTGTCCAAATAATGATCAATAGAGGTCATCACGATATACGCTATCCCATTATCCCATTTTTGGGGATGGCTGCACTGTGCCGCTATCCGTGATTGACTACTCTGATTGAGGGTATGTGTTTGTTTGCAAAAGAGATGATAATTTTGCCAGCCTAGTACAAAGTCTTTACTAATCTGTGCATGAAATATTTACATAAGTTTTAAGATTAGCTGGTGGAAGATATCGATGTTCATCAATGCTAAACTTTCCTGTTTATATTTATATCTATTGTGTCATTACATATATTATACTGCATAAAAATTGATAAATTTTATTTACCTTTTACTTCCTCTACGTTATGATTCCGAACAGCTAACCTTTTTGTTGAAACTTAGGTTGTTGGAGACATTACAAAAGATAGTACATTGATCCCTGAGTACTTTAAAGGAGTGAAGAAAGTGATCAATGCCGTTTCTGTTATTGTTGGCCCTAAAGAAGGAGACACTCCGGACAGAGCAAAATACAGCCAAGTATGTTCACTCACTTTATAAAGAATAGAAATGCGTTTTTTCTTAATCAATGAATATCTATCATGGGAAATGAGTGGACTATTGCTGACTAATATCAATGACTGATTTTCTCAATATCAAATGTTTGTTGAAGGCTTCATAATCATCTCTTTCTAACTGGTTGAATTTGTTTTTGATGCAGGGAATTAAGTTCTTTGAGCCAGAGGTAAATAACTATTTTTCCTTTTTGTTGAGACTACCTTCGGAGTCAGATTTGTTGTCTATTTAATTTAAAAGTCCAGTTTGTATGCAATTGCAAGCTCATCCTGAGAAATTCTTGAAGCTTTTCTCTTAGTTGTTGGTTATTGAAATCAGATAAAAGGTGATTCACCAGAAAAAGTAGAGTACATAGGAATGAGAAATTTGATCAAGGCCGTGAAGAACAACCTTGGACTTCGAAAGGGAAAGCTATTATTTGGATTTGAAGGTAGGTTCCTAGTTGACAGCGATGCTTGATTGATTCAACTTCTCTAAATTTAGTTGAACAACCTTGAACAAGTGATTTTGTTTCTTTTGTGTCCTATTGATCGAATTTCTTTCTCTAATTTTCTGGCAGGCGAAAGTTACAGGCAGCTTTCTTGGGGCGCTTTAGATGACGTGGTAATGGGTGGAGTTAGTGAAAGTACTTTTCAAATTGATTCAAATGGTAGTGAAAATGGTGGACCAACTGGGGTTTTTAAAGGTATGTATCGAATTCTTGCAAATGTGTGCAATTGTACTTCTATGGGATTTGAATTGCATGTCCTTTGTATTTACCGCTCAAAATAATAGAGTCTTGTGTCTAATCCAGGTGTTGTTTCATCGGCAAATAATGGTGGCTTTACAAGTATCAGAACAAAGGTAAACTGCAATTTTTATTTTAACTAAGTATTGCGCGAAACTAAGTTGTTAAGTGAAAAGAAGAGAGTTTACATAATTGGTCTTCAGAATTTTTCAGAACCTGAGGATCTCTCTGCATATGATGGTTTGGAGTTCCGTCTAAAAGGTGATGGGCGTAGATATAAGGTCATCATACGCACAAGCCCCAATTGGGATGCTCTTGGGTACACTGTAGGCTTTAACACGGAGAAAGGCAAATGGCAATCGGTAGTTGAAATCTAATACTATAGATACTGTCTATCTTATTTAATGACAGCTCTCAACGGTGTTTTTTTTTTCATTCATAGATTCGATTGCCATTTTCTTCCCTGAGGCCCATATTTCGAGCAAAAACTGTGTCTGATGCTCCGCCATTTGATCCCAGCAACGTTGCATCACTGCAGGCATGGCTCTGTTGTTGGTATTTCTTTGTCTTTTGGCCTTGCAATCGCACACACATGTTCTTAATGATTAAGTGAAATTCTCTGCAGCTCATGTTCAGCAAGTTTGAATATGATGGTAAATTAAATGAGACTTTTGCGGAAGGTCCGTTTGAGCTTCCGGTATCGAGCATAAAGGCATATATAAATGATCCAATAACTCCTAGGTATAGCCTTATTTTCTGGATGCCTTTCCCATCCTTTTTTTTCATCCCTATATACTTATTTTTTTGACGTGTTTCTGTCATTAAGATTTGTACATGTGGGCTCAGCGGGAGTTACCCGACCGGAAAGGCCCGGACTTGATCTAAGTAAACAGCCTCCTGCAGTTCGATTAAACAAGGAACTGGATTATATTCTCACATTTAAACTAAAGGTAGAATACTGTTGATGGCTCCTTATTTGTTTCCATTTCTATGTTACATCTTCATTTGCTGAGAGCAATTAATGCTCCAATAGGGTGAGGATTCAATCCGAGAAAGTGGAATTCCATATACGATCGTGAGGCCTTGTGCATTAACTGAAGAACCTGCTGGAGCTGATCTGATCTTCGATCAAGGAGATAATATTACGGTATTGAGAAAAACATATTCTTGGTTTAAGAGCTCTTGCTAAACACTCATCTAACATATTTCAGTATAATAACATTTTGCTTCTTTCTCGTTCATTTTCTGATTTAATGCATAATAATAGGGTAAAATATCAAGAGAAGAAGTTGCTCGGATGTGCGTAGCTGCACTTGAAAGCCCTTATGCATGTGACAAAACATTTGAGGTCAGTCTTTTCCTTTACAATCCCCAATCCATATTTTTCATGATTGATTAAGTTTTACTTTTATGTTTTTGATTGTGGACAATCTCACTCTAGTTTGGAAGTTTTACGACATCTATACGACTATTTCTATTGCAGGTCAAAAGTGTTATTCCGTTCAGCGAACCATTTACGGTCGATCCAGAAAATCCTCCTCCAGAAAAGGACTATGATATATACTTCAAAACCTTAAAAGAAGGCATAACTGGGAAGGAAGCCCTCCAACAAGATCCTATACCTGTTTAATGTTCTTGCATTGCAGTTCAGCTATGGAAAATGAGGATATAATAGTACATTGAGAGCTGCACATAATCTTTGAATCCAAAGAAATATAAACCAAACAAAACTATGATATACTTCATAAGCGTAGACGTGAATGTTGCCTTATACAAGATGCATGTATATTCATTGTACTTAAACATATTTTCCTTTTCCTTGTTTGTTTTAGCAGATAGGAAGGCAAAAAATAACCACACCACACTTTTCATATACCCAAATAAATTTGGTTTTGACACCAATATCTGTAAAAGATTTATCCTAGTATGTTTTATTCTCACATTCACATATATTGGTATTTTCATGTTCTATTTTTCATGCTCTGACTCTGAACGCATTATATCGAACTACAATTCATAATGCTAAAGTTTTGATTCCAGATTCTTGTCATGAGAAAATCATGATTTCACATTATTTGGAAACCCAATTTGATTCTAATATAACTCTGATAGTTGAAAGTTAAAACATAATTTTAAGCTTTTCTTTGCTAAATGATTTTGAGCAATTAAATGCACTGTTTTCATACTCCATATAGAATCTTGGCTGTAAGAGACTCACAGGTCACATGGTCCTTCTTTCTTCTTAAATACTTTTGGACAAAATGCCAGGGTCCCATTGTGTCAGTTCAAGAAAAGATAATGCATGGAACATTACATCAATATCCTAACGAATCTCTTCCAAAAGATTCATTTAATTAAAACATTGTTCTAACACCAGTGACGAATTGTACAAAGGATTCTAACAAATCATACATACAAAGGATTCTAAAAAAAAAGTGACAACAAATTCATACTCTATATGCTTTTTACGTAAATAAAGATATACAAATAAATCACCAATCATTTTTAGCTAAAACAAAAACAAACATTTAATTAAGTTCATGTGAATATAATAATTCAATCACACAGAAATTTTGGACATAATGTAAAGCTTGGAATCTTCACACATTCTTCACATTCACATTCATTGTCAGGAACAACAGAACACCTGCCAAAGCAACAAGATAGAATTATTCAGAACAAATCAATAGAGAGAGAGAAAAAAAAAAACAATGAAACATGAAGAAAGAAAGAAGAATGTATTGTATACAGAGAGACACAGACTCTGATTTTTCTTCGTGCATTTGTGCTTTTAAGTCTATCAAGCAATTCTCGGTGAGTGAATATGCTTCCCGGTGAGCTCAAAAAAACAGTGCGTGGAACTGGAGGAGACCACAATCCACTTTTCTCATAATCAAAATCAAACAATGGCTCATCGTAGAATTTCTGCAACAATCTATCAGAAACAGATTTTGTAACAATTTGAACCTGTTGCGGATAAGTTTCGTAGGAAACGGTGTTTTTAGCTATCATTTCACAGGGAGATAAGAAGAGTATGAAGAATGAATGATGAAGGTAGTAACATTTGGAAAAAGGAGACAGGTTTGAAGAGGGACTAATGATGCAGATGGTAGGAACTTTGATAAGGACGTGTATGGATGTATGTGTGCAATCATAGATAGGTCGTGAGCTCCATCATACGATGATTTAATTAATATATTAATTTAGATTCTTGTTTGGTGTTTGTTTGATTGCCAAGTATTTAGTTTTGGTTACATAATTAACTACATTTTTGTCCCAGACGACAGCTCCATTGGTAGTTGTATGAGGAGACATCAAAAGTGAAGGTCAATGTTTGATATCTCACTACAACAACAATCAATTGAACTCAGTTATATGGATAATCTTTCGGGTCTCAAGGGTTTGCTCCTCTTGAGATCCTGAGTTCGAAGGATCCTATGACCAATTCTCAGAAGCTACGTGGGACAAAAACTCTCAGATGGATTAGTCGATACGGAATGAAGGATATCACTCTATAAAAAAAAATTATATAAATAACCTTTCGACATAATAGTTTATCCAAATTCTTAATCTCAAAATTTTTTAGTAACTTTTTTTATACTTTTTCTAAGTCCTATTCTAATTGTTTGATTTCTTTTGATCTATTCTTTTTATCATAGAATTTATGTTTTTTTTCTACACGTCAAATACTACTGTAACTTATTCTTTTAGTATCTTTTCTATACATGATATTCTAAAACTCTAGTATTTTTTCTAATCTTATAACATTAGGGCTAATTTGTTTTAATTTTTTAAAATAGATATTTCTTTTATATTTTTAAAAATAGATTTTGTAAAATCGTTTTTCAAAATATTATAATTTTTTATATTCATTTTTTTATAATTATAAGATTAATTTTAATATTGTACAACATAAACACACATTATCGAAGAACAAAATATAGTCAAAATCACAATTTTTGAAAAAAATTGTATCACAAAAATGATTTTTATGAAAAACTATTCAAAATAGTTTCAAAATTAGATGTATTTTTGAAATTTTAATATTCAATTTTTTTTAATAAAATATTGAAATATTTAAAAAAAAATAAAAAAATTTCATTTAAAGCTTTTATGCAATGTTTCTTTTTATAATTTTTTTTACAAAATTATATTACACTATAAAAATTATTTAAAAAAAAACAAACAAACAGACCCCTATCTTACCATATACATCAAATATAATATCTTTATCTCTGATATACTTACTTTATTCTCGTATTGATTCATCGATATTAAATTTGTTATCTATACAATACTGCAAGTCTTACTGCAGTTTAATAAAAGATTCTTTCAGTTTGAATAAAAAATAAAAGAATGAACTGCATTTATATATAAGCATTATTTAGTTGTATTGCTATAATAGAACAACACATACACAACCTCTTGCTTACCCCTACTTGGAAGTGACAGCAGAAGCATGTGTAAATGTGGACTAATCATTTCTGGACCACCATGTTTGTCCACTTCTTTTTTTTAGGCTCATAGCTTTATAGCTTAATTTTCGAAATTTCACTTAAATTGAATAATTGAAAAGTCACGAGATTGAATACATGTTTCCTGCTCTATATGACTATACACATTTATTAATCAAACTGGTTGAACAAGACTATTTATGTATTATATCCGTTTTTTATTTTTTATTTATAAATAATCATGTGTAAACTTATGAAATCTATATAATGATGATAATAATTGAGAAATTTAGTTATTGAATTAATTAGGTGTACGCATGGGATTTGGTAGTTTGACCAAAATTCTGACAACACCAGCTGACCAGTTGGGCAAGTTGTACCTCTCTCTAATAGGATATTTTCTAAAAATGAATGAAAAAAATTAATTTCTAAAATTGAAAATGATTAAAATAAATAAAAAATTTCCGCTAAGATTATTCTCCCCAATTTTTTTATAAATCTTTAACCGCGATTCTTTCTATTACATTCAGAACCAATTATCACTATACCGACTCACAATGAATTGTTTTCATCTTTTAGATACAAAGGGGACATGGTAGAAATTTAAACTTCAAATCATTTATTTTGCAAGTGCTAATAATGATAGTTAATCATTATTCCCTCCGTCTTCGTTTATATTTATTAAAACTATTTTAATACTTATATGACAATGGAAAATCCTAAAGTTATTTTATAAATTTTTGCTTTAAATACATTTTTAATTTTTTAATTTTTATTTAATTTTCATATAAAAAAATTAGCTTTTTCTTATCTTTCTTTTTTATATTTTTAAAATTTTATTTGATTCCCTTCGGTTTTGTCTTGTCATTTCAATTTAAGATATGATATTGACATAACAATGATCATCTAGTATCATGTCATCCAATTTTTTCATATCAATAAAAAGAAAAAGAAAAAATAAAAAATACTTTTAATAATTTTATATTAAAAATATGATATTTTAATTGTATTATTATTCTTTATTATTTAATTAAATCAATTTAATCATTAATACTTTTGAAATCTATAATCTATAATCTAACTATCAAAATTGAACTTTCTTTAAATATCATTGTACCCTTCTATTAAACAATCAATTAAATTAGATTAAAAGGTTAAATATGACTTAATACAGATGTTCTTGATTCTCAGCCACATTTAATTATGTTGATGTGTCAATCTCACATAATTTTTTATTTTAAATTATTTTTTATTATTATGGAATTAATAGGACAAACAAAAACTTCTAAAGTCATGTTTATTGATATTCACCGCCTGCCTGGGAAACCGAAAAGTTTCATTTTCCCATAGGTTGATAATCATATTTAATTATTGAATCAAAACAAAATAAATTTTCATACATCCATAAAGGAATACATGTATCTGCGTCGAAAATTCCAAATCAAAAAGATAAATCCATCCCTTCAACTAGGGTTGGGCATCGGATCGGGTCGGTTCGGACCCAAAATCCCAATCCGCTCAACCTATCGGGTGGAATATTTCAACCCAATTTTGACCGGATTTGCAATTCGGGTTGTCGGATTCGGGTGTATTCGAATTCAGATATCTCATTCGGGTTTACTAGGGTTCAACAGTTTTGGGCCCAATAAAAATAAATACATTTTTTATTTGGACAAAGGATGACCGAATTTAAAAAATGACCAAAATACTTTTTTTTTTTACTCAATTTTTTCAACCCAATTTTTTTTTGTTTTATTAGATACCATATTTCCCTTATAACTAAAACAAATTCAATAACATTAATATTTAATACAACCAAATTGTTTGACTAAAATTAAAATTAATCCTTCCAAAGACCATATAAAATCTATCTTTAATATTAATCTTTCCACTTACAACATAAATAAATACATATAATATTAACATTTACAAAGCCAAATAAATCTAATAACATTAACCAACACAACCAAAGCACCATAACACCATAGTGACATTGTCATTTAAAGAGGAATGACTTTTGGTCCTTCAAATATATTCACCATGTTCAAAAATAACAAGACAAATTGTCAATTAGGGGTGTGAAAGTAATTAATTATGTTTACAAGTGAGAAAAAAAGGATGAGATACTGCACTAACTAAATATGGTTCAAAACTCAGCAGATATTCATTCACTAAATATGTTTCAAATGAGTATGGTTAAAAAAAGACTAAATATGTTAAAATTAAGACTTGAAATGCAACAGATACTACACTCACTAGAAACTTCTACAATAATACATGATAAACATAGATTCAGTATTGATATGCGAACACAGTAGAGCAAAACAGCCAGACATATCGGATTCCTGAATTTCTGAAATAACATTAATCACGCAAATGCTATACAGATACTCAGAATCATTTTTTATCATACCAGAACCAACTACATCGAAAAATACCAAATTTTTTGTTAACAAAAGAGAGAATTAAAAACTAACATGCATTTTATTTGCGGAAACACAAGAGAGGTGTAATTATGAACATTTCCATAATAGTTGCCTTTTCCAATCAGCACTTCTAAATTTGTCGTAACAATAGAAAATAGATAAAAAAAATATGGGACAACTTAGCTTATCGAGATTGAGATTTGATACTTTACCTTTCAATTGCTGGTGTTTTCAATTTACGGTCAGTGACAAGTTCAACTCCAAGCATGAATCTCAGGAGTAGTTACAAAAACGCTGAGAGGAATGTTGTTTTCAATACCCTGCCAAAAGAAAAATCAAGAAAACAAGTCAACAACTAGGTTGTTCTTTCTCATTACAATTCCAGCATTGTCACATAATTTACTCACTTACAATTACAACATTTGAAGGGCCAAAAGAATTCAGCAGACAACAGTTTCATCTTAGAATGGCCAAAAGAATTCAACAGACAACAATTTCATCTTAGAAGGGCCAAAAAAATTCAGTTAGTCTGTCTTAGAATTCAGCAACATAATTTAAAAGCTAACAACATAATTTAAAATCCAACAACATAGTACATAACAATTCATCTTACCAAAATCCGATGTGCATGACTGTTTTGATAATCTTTCAAAAAGTCTTTGGTTGTGTTATTCTTGGCTTCAAAAATTTGAGTCTTTCATGACTCCAAAACATTCAAAAAATGGCTGGAATAAAACACAAAAAAAATTAGAACAATTTATTAACAAACACAGATTAAGAAAATACAAGTGATTTCGACCTTGATTTTTCTTAGGCACAACCAGAAGGTTGTGACTGAGTCAGAGAGGATGACGAGGCCCCACTTCCGACTTAAATTTCAGCAAATCCTATAATACATTTTAAAAAACAATTAGTAAAATATTGCAAAATAAATTACTAAAAACACTTTAAAATTATTGAAACAATACCTTGTAAGACATCTTCAGAAATCTCATAATCCTCATTGAACTCCGAGTCTTTGAATTGGTAAAAGGAAGGTCTCAACTAGTTCTAAGCAAAAATTAGAGCCTCCACCATTTCTGGTTTGAGTGAGCTTCTATATAACTCTAAAACCCTTCCACTCATGCTAAAAACACTTTCAGAAGCCATAGTTGAAACTGGCGTGGGCATGATATCTCTAACTATTTGGGACAGAACTGGGTATTGACTAACATTATGTTTCCACCAACAAAGAATGTCGAACTTTTCTTTATCCTTTTCATTAAAAGTTACGCATTTTCCTTGTATATAGCTTTGAAGCTCTGTTTCTTCTTCCATAGAATTCATAGACATCAAATGTTCATGAAAAGCATTTTCCCTAGCTACATATGTGGGTACTTCATTGTTGGCAGCAATTTCACTCTGAGGAACGACCATTGTAAGAGATGGAACTAAGCCAGCAGCATTGTCATATTCTTGTTTGTAAAGATTAAATATTTTTGAAAGGTTGGCATTGATATCATTTAATAGGGATTTGGTCGTGGCAGAATTATTTCCATACATATCATCAAAGCATCACTCTACATATCTTAACTTGTATCGGGGCTCAAAGATAACTCCAAAATAAAGCAGTTGGTTCATCTTAGTGATATCAACCCAATATTTACTATACTTTTCCAACATGTCCCTAGCCACCTCAGCAAACAACCCATTAAGGTCCATGTTCAATTGCTTTAATTCAATATAGATTGAAGCCAAATATGGAAAAGTAGTATGAAAGCTTGCTTTTGTTGAAACAGATAAAACCTTTGTCGCTTCATAATAATTCTTCAAAAACTTGATAGAAACCCGAACATTATCCCAATCTTGACTACAAGGGGGTGAATCAATATCAAAGAATTCCCTATAGGCTTCATCCACATCTTCTAGCTTATTAAAAGTAGTTTGAAACTTTTCACCCGCATCTAACATCAAATATGTCGGGTTCCATGTAGTTGAAACATCAAGACATATTGATTTCTTGCATATGATCCCAGCATACTCCACACATTCCTTGAACTTCAAAGCTCTATGAGGTGAAGATCTAACAAACCTAATTGCATTTCTAACACTTGAAATTGAGGTATTGGCTGCTTGTAATCCATCTCTCACAACCAAATTTAGTACATGAGCACAACACCTCATGTGAAACCCAAACCCATCCATTCAAAGTCCATTCATATTTCTTATTTTTTATTCTAAATATTTAACAGCAACATCATTTGATGATGCATTATCCACCGTGATGGTCGAAACATTTCCCAGCCCTCACTCCTTCAATACATCCTCCACCTTTTTACCAACAATTTTACCTCGGTGATTTGGGATAACCGTTATTTGTTTTGATAATGCCAATCCCTATCAATAAAATGAGTGGTGAGAGTCAAGTAGTTTAGATTTTGGACATAATTCCAACAATTTGTTTTAATTGCCACCCTACTACAATAAGACTTAAAGAACGCTCTCAACCTCACTTTCTCATCGAGGTATAATTGAAAGCAGTCCCTAGCTATGGTTCTCCTTGACGGTATAGAAAATTGAGGTTGTATTTTCCTAAAAAAGTACTTAAACCCCTCCCCTTCAACTGTTTTGAATGGTTTCTCATCTAAAATGATAAAATAGGCCAATCTGTTTCTACAAGCTACGTGATTAAACCTAGAACTTAATGGAACCTCAGTCGTTAAATAAGATAAGATTGTTTGGGTAGGGTCTGTAGAAATGTTCAATGGATACTTGGGACATGTTGTCATGTGAATCTTTAAGTTTGATGTCCCATGTTTCTTAGAGTCACACATATACATTTGATGGCAATACTTACAAGCAGCAGTTGGGGTTCACTATCAGGAATAAGGTTAAAGCGATCCCATACCTCAGATCTCTTTCTGTTACCATTTACATTTAGCCTTCTTTTCTTTAGGCCAGTTGGTGGAAGATTGGATGTTGTTATTGTAGTTTTATGCCCACTTTCTATCTGTTGCCCATTTTCTGTCTGCTGCCCAGTTGTTGAAACAATTGGAGTTTGTTGCCCACTAGCTAAAACAATAAACATAAGTTATAAGTACATGCTTTAATTAATAACTTTCAATTAATAACACTTAAGATGGAAAGAATGTAAAATGAATATTTTACTGGAACAAAAAGAAAATCATTTAACATATATTAATATGTTCCTGGGAATAGAAACTAAGTTATGTGCATTCCATATAAATTTCTAAGCCATATAAGTTTCAATTAGTTTCACATTCCAGAGACGGATTCCAAAACTTATCTATAATAACTTTTTGATAAAAGTTGATATTATAATGAAGTAACGTAAAAGAAACAAATAGTTATTCAATTAGTTTCACATAATGAAGTAACATTCATTTGAATATATATTCCCAAACAAATTGTTATTCAATAAATAAAGACATCCACAGTTATCAGAGCAGTCCAAAAAGAAACAAACTCTATAAAACAATTTCAAAGTATCAATTTAACAGTTTAAAGTTTCAAACAGTATCAATTTAAAAGTTAAAAGTGTCACAATAGGACAAATTAAAACTAATTTCAAAGTCATAATTGTTTCAAACAATAAGTTTCAAATAATCGAACAAAATGTTACATGCTTCATCTCCTTGAACAAAATCCAACAAAACATGTAAACAAACATGAGCCTAAACTTATCGGTATTTTGTGTATCTCTAATTCCTTCATCTCCTTGAATTTCAATAAATCCTATAAAATAAATTAAACAAATCAGCAATGAACTTTATGTAAACAAATCAACAATGAATTTATGTAAACACGCTACTTAACTCTAACAATATTCAATCCCTATAAATTACAAGCTTCTGTATTGTGAATCACAACCGCAATAATCAATAAATCATTTTCTTTTGCAAAATCACAAAACCACAATAAAAAACCCTAAATTAAATTAAAGAAAATAAACATGAAATTTCTTAAAACAAACCTTAAACAGACAGGAAACAAAAGAATCTCTCTAGTACCATCCAATCATATCGGTATATTTCTTCAACCTCTGTATAAAATAGAATATACTAATAAGTAATTAGTATATTTTATTTGTGAAAAGATCAAAGTCTCAAACATATAATAGAAAAAGGAAGAGCAAAGTTGGGTTGGGTTGGTTTAGGAATTAGGGTTTTGTAAAAATAAAGTTACCGAATATGGAAAAGAGACTTATTGAGAGAGAGAAAGACGGTGAAGGATGGAGTGAGGAAGAAGATGGTGGCTTAAAGGTTGGAGGAGGAGGACGATGACGACGTTGATGGTGTTGGATCGACAAACTTTGGATCGACGGAAATGTGAAATGAAACTTTCACTAGTAACCACTAACCCTAATCTGAGAAATAAGAAGAATAATATAACAATATTAATATAATTTCTAATAATAAAATATTATTAATATCACATTCAGTCGGGTTAGGATTCCGACGGGTCCAATATTTAACACCGAACCCGACCGTCCTTATCTGTTAATACCCAAACTAATGACCCTTATATACCCGTAACCCGAAGCAACCTGACTCATTGACCCAAACAAGCTTCGGTTCGGACGGGTACTATCGAGTGGTCTTCAATTGTCCACCCCTACATTCCACTTCCAAGTAACATCAGTTCCTCAATGATTTATTTCTCCTGTTTTCTCTCACTCTCTCTTTCGTCTTCTTTGTTCTCTCTCTTTTCCCTTTTCATCACTCAAATTCTTTACCATTTATGAAGAAAAAATCAAAGACAAGTGAGAGAATGAACTCGGTTAGAAAATATGGTGGATCTTTAATAATCGTTGTGTAAGCAATTGGTATGGTCTTTTAGGTTTAATGTTCGATTTGGATTCGGTAAGATTTACATTCATTATTATTTTTTATTTCAATCTATCTTTTGTCTTCCTTCTGATTCTTTATTTTTGGTATTGAAAAATGATAATCGATTTTGGAATTTTTTCTGCAGTACATTTTTGTAGAACCTTTATTATACCCTAAAATATTTTTAGATTTGTGATGGAAGTGATTACTGATTGATTACATATATGAACTTGTGGATGATGATTTTTTGTGATTTGTTTGGCTTCTAAGCTCCGTGCAATATATTGCTTCTAATTTTTAAAGTGCTATTTGTAGAAAACCGGCAGAAACAACCAATTTTTCCAACTAGATGAGATTGGTTACATGGATTAATTAAATAATGCCAAAATGCTCTCTTGTGTATATATGTGTATGTATATAGTTTATGCATGATTTGAAGCTTTTATTTAGTTTGCGGGTGAACTGTTTGAATGATGGATGAAGTTGATGTTGTTAATATGTGCAGGGTCCCCAAGAAGATATAGGATATTACAATAGTAGATGGCATTCATTTAAGTATTTCTATCTTTCTTTCAAATGATTCTTACTGCAACAAAAAATCTTATGTTGAATGAATTAATAGGTATTTGAAGCTTGAGTTTAATAGGTATTTGAGCATTTATAAATAGCCTTAGTTTCTCATGCAGTATACCTCACTGTTAATGGAAAGTGAAATTGGGAATTTAAGTATCCTTAGAGAGATGGTTGTTGATGTCTCCGAAGAATTTTTCCCTGATATAGCAGTAGGTTTCAATGTGGTAAATTGTGGATCACATAAAGTAGTGGTTTCTTTAGATTCTGCAATGCAGTACATTTATAGTGCAACTATTTGGCAATATTTTTTATTGGCATAAGCACTTGCAAATGGCATGGGTATAAGTGTTTCAACTCACTTTAATGAACTCTTTAAGATAAGATATGATTTATGCAGGATGTCAAGTGGCTTTAGAGAATCACCAGCCCGCCAATTCTTGTGAAGGGTGTACTCATTATTGAGGATGGTAAGCAAAATAAAATTGTTTCACAATTCAACTATAATTCACATACATCATAAAATATAAAAGAAATCATTACCACATTAATTTTTTATTAATGTGTTGATGTTGAATTTGGCAGCAAGGCTAGCAGTACAAAGTGGTGCAATTAGAATAATTGTATCCAATCATGTAGCAAGACAACTTGATTATATTCCAAAGGTGTTATGATTGGAGATAAATATTTTGGAGTATCTTATGAGGTTTCAGCACCATTGGAGAGAAATAGTTTCATGATTAATATTGGTGTGTGTGGTTGTATGTTTGTGTTTTTACTGGTCTTATGGTAGTGTATCTAAAAGCATGTGTATGATCTTTGTATCTATATGCTTTGACTTGCTATATTCCTCATATATTTGTGAGTTGGTTTTAATTTGTAAGAATTTACAACTTTGATCCATACTCATAGGACTAAGAATCATATTTGTTAATGCTTCAATATTGTTCATTAATTTGGTGTAATTATGTGTGTGTATATTCTCTTAATTATATGTGTGTATATTCTCCAAATGTTAGAGGCCGAAAAGTATCACATAATGTGTTTTAATAATTTTCGAATGCTCCAAACAAGTGGCACACCTTTTACATTAAATATACTTTCATTTTGTGATACCTGGTTCATGGATTTGCCATGGTATATTATATTGATTCAATATAAACAACTTCATAATTTTTTTTTGTATTTCCTTGCTTAATATTAATATTCAATTATTTTAACTGTTAGAAACTACAAAACCTCTTCATATCTCTACTTGTAAATTTCCAATTGGACCTGAGCAACTAACATCCATTTCAAGGGAGCACATTGTTGCCTCATTGCAACAATATGGAGGGGTATATTTGCGAAGTATAATTTTTTAAACTGCATGTCCTTTTGTTTTTGTTAAATTATATTTTTGTCAATTATACTTATGTTTTTAAATTATCCTCTAATTTTTGTAAACTATTTGTTGTTAAATGATATTGTTTTGCCTTTAAAGTTCCAACCGTTTTGCATTTAAAGGATACTAAAATACAAATGCCGAAGATGCACAAGCATTGTCTCACATGATTTTGGAAGTTATCAACAATGGCAAAGATGCAGTTGAGTTGAGGATGGATCAGACGAGAACTATAACGGGGAAAAGTTTATTGATTGCACGTGTGGAAGGCTTTGAGATTCAGAAAATTGGAAAGTCTGAAACCTTGGAAAATTGATCAAATTTAATAGTATAGGTGATTTAATGGGTATGTCTTGCGATATGTCCCATGTATGTATAGATGTTTAACATATTACCATGTGGTTGATATATTTTTACTTCATGGACATTTTGCTTTTTTGTTTCATACATAACTCCAGAACATAACTCTAATTCTTCCAATGTATATGAGAACAATAGTAGATGAAGAGGGATTAAATTCAACTTATTTCAAGTACGCAACTAACTAAGTTTCTGCTGTTATATGTAGTTTTAACTATGTTAGGCAATAGTCATGGTCAACTTTACACCTAAATTCCTAAACTTTACTAGCACACTACATTGTGCAGGAATACAATAATTTACACGTAAATCAATTTTACAGTGTAATCTTAGACTAATAATTAAACTATAAGTTGATTTAGATAAATGTTCATGAAACAAATTATTTAATGTAAAAATTAAAACAAAACATATTGATTTTTAAAATACAATATATTATTTAATTTTCATTTTAAACGAAATAGATAGGTTTCATTTTAATGTCCACACTATGGTCATATTTTTATATGCTCTTTTTATTTATAATTACAAGATTCTATGTTTGAAACTATTTCCCCTTTAATATAAGATGATTTTTATTTTCTTATTTATTTAAAATACTCTTTGTTCTAGACTGGGCCTCTAAGTCACTGTTGGGCATATATCCAACCCTGTCGAGCAGAGACCCAATCAGTCGGGCAGATGATCCATTAGTCGAGCAAAGACCCTGCACCATGGGCAATAATCTAGACCGTCGGGAAAAGCATACGACCCACCTAAACCATGTTAGGGAGATCACATTTCCCTAACGTGTGCCACGTCACCCAACTGTCCACCCTTCTCTCCCCAAATATAGGGACAGTTGGACCAAGGAAAAGACCACGTGTTAGGTCTTACATGTTCCTACGCGTACCTTGGCAGTTCTTCCTTGGGCCTAGTTAATCCAACCCAAAGGAGAACCTTGGCCCAGCGTTGGGGGCACATATAAATATCCTTTTTCACTAAAGAGTCAGGTATTCTAAACTTATCACTCACTACCATTTCTCTATACCTTTACTCACTTAATCATTGGAGTGCCTTGCAGGTACACCCCCATCTCCTCCCTCAATTGTCATGTTCGCAACCCAACAACTGGAAGACCCTTATGATTAGGTAAGATCAATGGCGCCGTCTGTGGGAACTAGCTATCCCCTTCTTCCACTCCAGAAGATCAAATCTTACTCACTCTTTGCCTTTCCAACATGGTCGGCGAACACGGTGACAACTATAATTTGGATATCGCCGACTACACCAATAAGGACAACCTGGTCGTCACCCACGAATCTGACGTGCGTGACGGGAAGCCTTCGACCCCATCACCTGAGCCCGAGGACAACGGTGTCCCTCAGCCTCAACCAGCGACTGCTTTCCAGCCAATATCGGTGCCAGTCGAAGGAGACCCCACCATGATAGCCATGGTGCATTCTCTGAATCAGACCAACTTCCTGCTTACTCAACAACACGAGAGGATAATAACGCTAGAGACCGAGCGTCAAACTGGGCCTCCCCGACGCAAGCAGGGACCTCAACCTGAGAAACGCCAACCAGAGGCGTCCAAGAAGCGGGGACACTCGCCTCCTCGCCGGGGACGACGATCTCCCGAGCCAAAGAAGAATCAGCCCGGGGGGCGTCCTGACCGAGTGGACGACCAACAAAGGAATTTTCCTCGGTGAGATCAAAGTCCGAGAAATGAAGGCTACTCTCCCCTAAGGAGTGATGAAGATGACCCCCACTACCCTCTTTCACGGGCTATTATGGAAGCACCACTCCCGAAGGGCATGGAGAAGCCCCCGAACCTGACACCCTATGACGAGACGATTGGCCCTAATGATCACGTCGACAACATCAACGTCATGCTTGACTATCACAATGATATCACCGAGAACGTCAAGTGCAGGTTGTTCTCGACAACCCTCAGGAAAGGGCCCATGGCCTGGTACAAGAGCCTAGCATCTGAGTCCATCACGTCCTGGAGGAGCATAAGGTTGGTGTTCACATGGTATTTCACCGCCTCCCAACGCCACCCCAAGACCGAAGCGACCCTTGAGGCCATTGTACAAGGGAATAACACAATGTTGCGCTCGTACATCGAGCGATTCAACCAAGAGCCCGTCGAGGTGGATATGACTAACTACATGAAAAAGTATCTCCTCGAAAAAGGACTCCTTCCCGGAAACGCACTTAGCAGAGCAGTCGGGATAGAAACCCTGCGCACCCTTGACGAGCTTCTTCACAAAGCTCAAGCATACATCTGGTACAAGGAGAAACAAGTCACGTATAATGTCCGGAGTAACCGCAGTCACGATGATGTCAGAAGCTCCAAAAATGAAGACCACACTGTTCCATGATGCATGGGGGACAAAAGGAGAGACGATAAGCCTCGCGAGATCTGCGAAGGAAGATGACCTGCGAGGCGATTCTCCAAATACACATTGTTGACTGCTCCCCGTGAGCGCATCCTCGTTGAATGCATCAACTCTGAGTTCAAACAGGGCAGGGCGAGGTTCCCCAAACCTACAGCACCCAATCCCCACACTGATAAGTCCAAATACTATCGTTTCCGCAAGAGCCACGAGCATGTGACCGAAGATTGTGTCCACCTCAAGGACATGATCGAAATTCTGATCAAAGAGGGTCACCTCAAACAATACGTCAAGATAAGCGAGACTCACCGGCGCAAGGAACAGTCCACGAAAAAAAAATCGCGAAGACTCCCCGGACAACAAATCTCCCTTCCAAATGGCGATATGTATATCACGGCCTGAAGACTTCCACCTCCCCGGTGTCAACATGGGAGGATGACTTGCCGCGCACAGCCCGTGGGAAGATTTCCCCACCGCCTTGGTCATCTCTGGAGGATGGATGAATAACGAGAAAGCCATCATTTCTATGAAGCAGAAGTTCAACGAGCTTTTATTGACTGCACCCGAACAGTTGGAAACCCTGACAAAATCCCGGGGAAGATCCAACCTGATATCATTTTTTCTCGAAGAACTGCCTGGTGGGTCACCCAATTCAAGCATCCATCTGCTAATAAGGGCCAAAATGGTGCGCTTTGACGTCCGACGTATCCTGGTCGACCAAGGCAGCTCAGTGGACATTATGTATGTCCATCTGTTCAAGACTCTCAAGTTGGACAAGACAGACTTATCTCCCTATGTTCGATCCGACTTCCAAGGATTTAATGGGGCTAGCACCAGATCATATGGGTATGTGGAGCTCCTCGTCACGTTCAGAGAACAGGAAATAGCCAGAGAAGTCAAAGTCCAATTCCTGGTGATCGAGTGCCTCTCCCTCTACAACTGCATCCTTGGCCGACCCACACTGGTCGAGTTGACGGTTGTCTCGTCTACCGTCCACTTGAAAATGAAGTACTACAACAAGATGGGTCGCGTGGTCATGATACACGGGGACATCGAGGAGGCCTGAAGATGCTATGATGATGCGGTCAAAGGACAAGCCATAATCAACACCTCAAAGAGCGGCAACAAGCCCAAAGTTGAAGAACAACCACCCTCCCTGCAGGTCAATTCCATCGACCTCGACAGTCGGCTCGGCGAAGACGATGCTGAAACACATGGCCATGTCAACAGGCAGGTTCCAACTCATCCATTCCGTCCAATTCCAGATGGGGAGTTCGAGCTTATCCCTCTAGGAGACGCCCCGACAGAACAATGAAGATAGGTACCGGGCTACCGTTGGCTACAAGGGAACAACTTGCAACTTGTCTCAAGGAGAACACATATCTGTTTGCATGGAGCGATGCTGAGATTCCAGGGTTCGACCCCGAGGTCGCTTGTCACCAGTTAGCTTTAGATCCGACCATTAGGCCCGTAGCACATCATAGGCGCAAACAGTCTCCCGAGAAAGTGGAGGCTGCCGAGCGAGTTGTAAAAGACCTCTTAGAGGCGAATTTTATTTCTGAAACCCAATACACAACTTGACTCTCTAATATAGTTCTTGTTAAGAAAAATAATGGAAAATGGCGAATGTGTGTTGATTATACTGATCTCAATATGGCATGTCCCAAAGATGCCTTTCCCTTGCCTAATATAGATAAACTGGTCGACAATTCTGCATGTTTTAAATTCTTGTCCTTTATGGATGCATATAGTGGATATAATCAAATCCCTAAGTCGGACACAAACAAGAGGCAACGACCTTCATGACCCCTTCGGGCTGAAGAACGTCGAGACTACATACCAGCACATGATGAACAAAGTCTTCCGAGGAGAGATCGGGGACATGCTCGAGGTATATATGGACGACATGATCGTGAAGTCGCACGAAGAAGTCGACCACGCCCAACATCTCCGAAAGATATTCGAGCAGGCAAGGAAGTGCCAAATGAGATTCAACCCTGGAAAATGCACCTTCGGTGTCCGGGCAGGGAAATTCCTCGGTTTCTACCTCACTGGACGAGGGATCGAAGCCCACCCCGACAAATGTCGAGCTTTTTTGGAATTCCCAACCCTAAACTCGAAGAAGTCCATCCAGTCCCTTAATGGCATGCTCGCATCCTTATCTCGTTTTGTCGCCAAGTCCGCACAACACGCTATTCCTTTCTTCAAACTATTACGTAAATAGACCACTTTCGAATGAACCGAAGAGTGTGAACAAGCATTGCTCCACCTAAAAAGGGCGCTCTCTCAACCACTGGTCCTATCACGACCACTAGAAAAAGAAACTTTATACCTATACCTATCCATCGCGACCGAAGCGGTCAGCGCCGTCCTCATCCGTGAAACTACTGATGGGCAGAAACCTATCTATTTCACGAGCAAAGCCCTTCAGGGCCCCGAACTGAGATATCAATAGATCAAGAAAGTCGCATTGGCCCTAATAAATGCCGCAAGGAGACTACGACATTACTTCCTCGCCCATACGATCAAAGTCCGAACAGATTAACCCGTCAAACAACTCTTCGGTCGACCATACATGGCCGACAAAATGTTGAAATGGGCTCTGAAACTATCGGAGTTCGACATCCAGTATGAAAGCAGGAAAGCTTTGAAGGCACAAGTATTGGCCGACTTCGTCGCCGAGATGACATACAACCTGATCCCAACCAGCGGTGCCCACAAGTGGACTATCTTCGTCGACGGTGCATCCAGCTCGACTGGGAGTTAAGTAGACATCATCCTCGAGAACGAAGAGGACATTTTAATCGAGGTATCTCTGGCATTTTCCTTCCCGACTTTGAACAACCAAGCTAAATACGAAGTGTTCCTTGTAGGATTACGATTGGCCGAAGACCTGGGGGCGAAAGAAGTAAAAATATCTACAGACTCTCAGCTCGTGGCATCCCAGGTGAGAGGAGAATACCAGACTAAAAACAAAAACCTCATCGAATATTTAGCTCTCGTGAAAGACAAACTAGAGAAGTTCGACGTCTGGGAAGTCCAGCACGTCCCCCGCGAACATAATACACGAGCATACATCATGTCCAAACTGGGGAGCACACGAAAGAAAGGCGGGAACAAATCCATAATCCAGGAGATCCTTCCTCGGCCAAGCATCTAGAAATCACCTCCCACGCTCGAAGTAAATGCCCACTGGTGGATGACCCCCGTCCATAATTACCTCACGAAGGACGAGCTTCCAGCCGACCCCAAGGAGGCTTCCGCGGCCAAAAGAAGGGCGTGTTATTACGTCCTTCTTGAGGGAAATCTCTATCGATGAGACTTTTCCATCTTGCTACTCAAATGTGTGGAAGAGGAAAAGGTTCCCAACATCATAGGAGAAATTTATAGAGGAATTAACGCTCAACACCTCGACGGGAGGTCACTGGCATGCAAAGCTTTGAGGGCGGGTTACTACTAGCCGATGCAACACGATGCCAAGGAACATGTCAAGAGGTGTGACAAGTGCCAAAGACACGCGGACATACACCTCGCTCCCCCTAACGAGCTAAAAACACTTTCTTCCCCATGGCCCTTTATCTGGTGGGGAATGGATATCCTCGGTCCATTCGTGATCGGCTCCTACTAAAATAAATACCTCATCATCGGGGTGGATTACTTTACCAAATGGATCGAAGCCGAAGCCCTGGCCAAGATCACCGTGCATAACAAACTTCGTTTCTTCAAAATAAATATTCTCGCCCGCTTCGGCATACCCCAAGTCCTTATAACTAACAACGGGATGCAATTCACCGACAGAAGATTTCAAGATTTTGTTGCCAACTTAGACACAAAACATCACTTCACGTCCTTCGAGCACCCTCAAACTAACGATAAGGCAGAGGCAGCTAACAGGGTAATCCTACAGGGATTAAAACGCAGGCTCGGTGAAGCTAAGAAAGCGTGGATCGAGGAGCTGCACAGTGTCCTTTAGGCATATCACACGACCCCACATTCCACGATCGGGGAGACTCCATTCAGACTGACCTACGGGACCTAATTGGTCATCCCAGTAGAAATACAGGAACAAACGAGAAGAACGAAAGCACCCCTCAACGAGGAGTTAAACGACGAAGCTTTGCGAGTAGAACTGGACCTTGTTGAAGAAATTCGTTCTGAGGCAGCCCTGCGGGAACTTCACTTAAACAAAAAATAACTTTGCGCCACGACGCAAAAGTTATAAAGAGAGAATTCCAAGTGGGCAGCCTAGTCCTTCGACGGAACCAGAAGAACCCACGAGAAGGCAAGTTAGCCGCAAACTGGGAAGACCCATACCGCGTTCAAAATAAAACGGACAACGAGGCTTATTACCTTGAGAACTTACAAGGAGAAGAACTTGCTCGACCATGGAATACCGAAAAACTCAAGCAATACTACAGCTAGTCAGCTCGTGAAGGAATGGAAGGTACGACCAGGCACTCATTCACCAATCGAAAGGGAGGTCGACACCCCCGAGAGACGGGCACGACCTCCCTCGACATTGGACACTTCAAAACAAATTCCAGCGCCGCAGTACCATGTCGGCAGGGCACCCAACTCGCGATGGGAGGGCCCAAGCCTCGGGAACAGGGCCACGACTGTGGCCCTCGACCCGATTTATAGCGGAAGTAAAACCTACACCTCGTCGGTTCCCTAAACCGACGAGTCTAAAATAGTCGAGCAAACAAATTCATAATATCATTAAACAAACGATCTCGTCGGTTCCCTAAACTGACGAGTCTAAACAGTCAAACACACAAAACCACAATATAATTAAAATTAAACACTTAACAAAAAGTAAAACATTGTATTATAAATCCGGCCAAACGACCGATCCAGTATATATCGGGCAAAGCCCAAAATACAAAGCTAATTAAAGCACACATGCCATAAAAACAAAAGCAAAATGGTGTGCAGGCCCGAAAACACAAAACTAAGGAACACCGGCCAAACCTACTCTTCGTCGTGCTCATCTTCTTCATCCTCTTCTTCGTCGGCGAAGGGACAGACAATCTCCCCATCAGTCACGGTGTAGTTGAAAGTCGTCCCGTCGGTCACGAGCCCTGGGTTGACGACCTTGAGTTGGTTAGTGGCATTGTCGAAGCCCTCTTTGAAGACCCCGTCAACATCCTTCTCAAGGCCCTTATCCGAGCAATCAGGTCAGCTCGGTTCTTCAGGGCCAACTCCTCAACAGTCTCACCTTCCCCGAGGAGAGTCATCTTCTCCAACACCTCGACCCTTGCACGAAGACGTCCATTCTCTGCCCCAGCCTCATTAAATTGTACCACCTTCTCCTTCAATTTTTTATTCTCCTCAAACAAGGTGTCACGCTCATGCTTCACCTCGTCCAGTTCGGTTTTCAACCCTTCTTGGAGCTTGTACTCCTCCTTATAATTCAACAGGTTCTAGGAGAGCATGTTCCGTTCAGCAGTGACAGCCCGCAGTGATTCCTCGGCACCCCTCAATGCATACAGCGGGCAGGAGTTGTCGGATAGGACCATGGGCGTCTCCATGACCCTAATCATAACCACTATGTCCTAATCAAGGCTGGCATGTCTTCTCGCTGGCTCCAGATTGAGGATGGCCTTGGTTTCGCTGGACAACACCGCAAAGGAACCCTCCGAGCTGAAGGTTTCCCGCTCCGAGAAATAAGGAGGAAGGAGGTAGGCCCATTGACTTTCAGGAAGACCTCTGGGAGCAGTAGTACCCTTTGAACGGGGACGCTTGGGTCGGGGAGAGTCATCCATCAAGATTGTGTTAGCTGACATGTGTGTCACTGGCGGAGTCTCCGGCCAAGGTGAATGTTGAGTCGGGCTAGTGCTCCCAGACCCGCTGGCCACTTGTTCAGTAGCCACCTGGTGGACGCGGCTTTTGCTTTTCTTCTTCTTTGATTTCGGGGGAGCCCTAGCCTGGCTGGCCAGCTTTAGTGCTCGCTCCAGGAGTGCAAGCATTTTTCTGCAAAATAAAATAAGTCAACAAGATAAGTTAAAAAATGAAAGGCAAGAAGGTTGAGGAGATACTACCTAGTAATCTAATGGCTTCTTCATCCGAACAACACTCAAGCACGACTTTTGTGTTGATCAACCGAGGTTCTAAAATAGGTAACCCGTCATCGCCCAATATCGGTTGATCGAGTCGATCTACCCAGGTCGCAGGACTGAAGCTTCGGACATAGGTAACTAGTTTTTTATAGGCCAGCTTGTCCTCGGCCCCCAGGAGGTCATGTTTTACACTATAGTGACTGGTCGACAGGTTGAAATGATCTGGCTGCCACCTAAGGGGAATCTTTGACAACAGTTGTTCCTCGCCATTGGCATCCCGCCTCAGAAAATACAGACTGTCCAAGGCGAACTGGGAGATGGGCTTCATCGTGTACCACTTATCCTTGAAGTTTCGAACGGAGTCGACATAGGTCTTGAATAGCCTCGACGGCTGCTTGAAAGAAACCCAACTATGTTGCCCATCACCAACCGACCTTTGCAGGTGGAAAACGCGAAAGAAGAGGGGCAGGGTGCACCCTACCCCGAGATATCGGCACACCAATTCAAACGACCGAATGAATGATTTGGCGTTGGGGTGAAGCTGCGAAGGCGTCAGCCTAAGCCATCTGAAAACCCCCAGTTGAAAGTCGTTGAAGGGGAGCCGTAATCCTGCCTCTCGGAAGGCGAATTCGTACATGGCGAATCGTTTCCCCATAAAAACACGAGCATATCCTTTCTTCGGCTCGGGGAGCGTAGCACTGCCAATTAACAAACTCGTTTCCCTCCACATCCTCTACTAAAGTGTGGGCGGGATAGTGCTCCTCGACAAAGAGAGACTCCGTCTCCATCGGCTCGTCGGCCACCCACGAGAGATCGTCGTTACTCGACGAGGAGGGCCCGCTCCCTTCCACGAGACATCTTTGGTTCGGGTTACCTGAAAAGCAGAAGGAACAAGTGAATTCGACGTCGCATCAAATTCACCCTTCCACCGCAGTCTAAGTGAAAGGGCAAAAAGGCAAATGCCCGACCTAATCGTGCTAACATCGCCCGCGACATTCATAGAATGCCCGAGATATTCAAGGAAATCATAAAGATTTCGCTCGGGGCATTCACAAGATGCTCGCGATGTTTAAAAGAATAACCTAAAGTTTTCCCGATGTGTTCACACACTGCCCGAGATATTCATCTAAGTTTGATCTAATTGCCCGACATACCCTTAAGATGCCCGAGACATTCATGCATAAAAACCCTAAAAATCGCCTAAAGATAGACATTTTACCTACTTTAGCGAGAAAATCGCCACTACAACTAACTACTAAGCTTAAAAATTACCAGTAAAGAGGGACTAAAGGAGTTACCTGTCATAGTGTTGGCGAGGAGGTGACGGTGGCGTACGGCAGAAACAGCGGCGGTTGCGTCTGCGGGAGAGAAGTTACAAGTACGAGTAATCGTGAGAGGAGAGCGAAAAAGGGAAATGAGGTGGTCCCTCACCCTTTTTATATAACTGGGGTGCGTGAGGGCACGCGCCTAGGCAATTATTACCTAGATTCCCTAGGCCGACTATAATTAATGCAGCGTAATGCAAGAAATGAAGCGTCACGCATTAAGTTCCTTAATACGTCACTCAGGGGAACTTCAAACGACATCGGGCACGCGCGATCTTCCTCGACGTTTGAATCTATGAGGTGTCCATTGACTCTCCCCGACACAAATCGGTGCATAATTTCCAACACGATCTGCCGCGCACCCCCGACCTTGCCGTCCATGTTCCTCGAACCGAGTCCTTAATTCTGCGGGGCGAATCTTCGTCTTCGCCAATTGGACATGCATTCATTCCCCGACGACTTACTCCTCGTCGTTCACGAATCCCCGACATATCAATCGTGCCCGAAAACGTTCTCCTTAACTCATCACTCCGACCCGAAGTTTCGACTTGGGGGGCTCCTGTTCTGGATTGGGCTTCTAAGTCATTTTTGGGCATAGGCCCAACCCCGTCGAGCAGAGGCCCAATCAGTCGGGCATATGATCCATCAATCGAGCAGAGACCCTGCACCGCGGGCAGTAATCTAGACCGTCAGGCAAAGCATACGGCCCACCTAACCCATGTTAGGGAGACTGCGTCTCCCTAACGTGTGCCACGTCACCTAACTGTCCACCATTCTCTCCCCAAATGTAGGGACAGTTGGACCAAGAAAAAGACCACGTGCTAGGTCTTAAACGTTCCTACGCGTACCTTGGCAGTTCTTCCTTGGGCCTAGCTAATTCAACCCAAAGGAGAACCTTGGTCCAGCGCTGGGGGCACATATAAATACTCTTTTTCACTAAAGGGTCAGATATTCTGAACTTATCACTCACTACCATTTCTCTGTACCTTTACTCACTTAAGCATTGTAGTGTCTTGCAGTACACCCACATCTCTCCTTCAACCGTCACGTTCTCAACCCAACAACTAGAAGACCCTTTCTGATAAGGTAAGATCACTCTTTATCAATATTGGTTGTTCTGGACTGATCAAAAGGCCCAATTAATTAAAAAAAAATCTGATTGTAATTTATTTTAAAAAAATCTAATAGAATTAAATGTTATTATTTTAGTTTGAGTATTTATTTTAATTCACTTATGATTATTATTTTTTCTTCATATAATCCTATATTTTGGAAATTACATTGATCTTTCTTATCAATTATTTTTTCAATTATTATTTTAATATTTAAATTTAATTAATTATAATAAATGTATTTTATTTTTATATAATTTTGGATTTGTAATAATTTTGTATTATTTTTAATAATAAATTTTAATAACTTTTAATATTAAAGAATACTATTTTGATATTATATTTATTATGAATAAATAATATTAAAATTATACTTATCATTTAAAAATATTTTTATAAATCGACACACGGGTACAAGAAACTTATAAATGGGAAAAAATTTAATTTCGATACAATTATTTATTTTTATAAATATGATTAAGTTAGAATCATGTCGATAAAATTATTTTTATAAACGGAAATAAGTTAACATTTTTATTAATAGGAATAAGTTACAATTATCTATATAAATGAGAATAAATTATAAATAATTTTATAAATTCAAATATCAATACAATTGTTTTTAACATAAATAAGTTAAAAATATTTTAATGAAATTTTCACAAAAGTTCAAGACACTTGTAAACGGGAAAAAAAATTAAATATTGATATAGTTATTTTTATAAACGAAAATAATTTACAACAATTTTATAAACGGGAATAAATTATAAAAAAATTATGAACGGGAAAAATTCATACAATTATTTTTATAAACTAAAATAAATAATAAATATTATTTTATAAATGGACACACATACAGTTTCTGATGCAAATTATTGTAGATGTGAAAATATCGGTATATCAGCGATAGATGATTCATTTTAATGTCCATTTTTTAATTTTTTTTTGCTGTTGTTTTATATTAATTCACTACAAATTCATCTTTTGATTAAATTGTAGAATATTTTTAACAAAATCCTATTAACATTAAATACGTAATACCTTTTGGTCAAATATATTAATCTAAGACCATCTTTATTTCTTATTTTATTCTCAATTTAAAGGTTTGCGCATATTATTAATTTATATATATAACAATGTGAATGTTAACCAATTAAAAAATAAATCCATACTTCACAAATGAGAGTGAATCAGGTGTAAATGAGAGGCATATCATGGGTATTCCCCTAGTAAATTTGTACATGAGAACGTTAGAGAAAACTAAACCTAAGAACCGAAGTGGGAGAGTGAGAGAAGTGAGGGACCGAAAGCATGAAAGAAGTGAGGGTACGAGAGACCGAGAGAATCTGGAAATGGAAAAACATGCAAGTGAGATAAGTGAACAAGAGGAATTCTAATTAATAATGCATTTGACTCATTTGGCCTATCCAACCCGCCCAATTTTTTTTCTACGGGTTTCACCGGATTGAGCCGGGTGGGCGGTTTATATCCACCCGTAAGTGATGTATCACTCATCCAATTTAAGTTTAACAAAGTGTCATTCTAATTACAACAAACATTAAATGGAAAATACATAATAAAATCCTATGAAAAAAGTTTAATAAATATAATATACAGTGAAAAAAAATACATCAAGTCAAGAAATATATGATTTTGATTTGACAAGTGGTAAGTAACTTGTGAGGTGAAAAGCTCTTGAAACTATCACACTTTTGGAATTTTATGCTCTCTATCTTTAGCAACACAAGTGTTTTTCTTAATATAGGGGTTTGTCTCAGATTTTGTGTCTATTTTCACTGTCCTTCATTTCCATTTTCACCGTGTTTCAGATTTCTACCATTTTCGTATCAGATTCTGTTTCAAATGGGAGGAAGAGGAGGAGTATGCAGAGCTTGGGAGGAAGACATTTACTGGAACCATTTTCAATTCATCTATTTCACTCAATTTCTCCGTTCTGATTTTCATCAACAACTTGTGAGTATTCCTTTCATTCTTTTCTTTCATTGCATGCTTTCATTGCATGCCCATAATTGTTTTTTTCTTCTCAATCTGAATATTTTTTAAACCTTATTTTCACATTATTTTAACCTATTCTCATAATATTTTTTATTTTTTATTTTTTTATATAAATCCTTTAACTGCTGTCATTTTTTTTATATGGAAGTTTTAATCTTTGGATACGCTGATGAGCTGCAGTCAATTTTTTTGATGAAAAGTTTTTAGCTTTGGATTAGCTGTTAAAATATATATTTTTTAAACCTTTACTTTTTAGCTTAGGATTTTTGAGATTAGATATTGCTCTACTTTGTGTTTGTGTCTGTGACACTTTGTTTTGGCTTACATTGCTATAGATGAAGCATGCATTTACATTTTAGGTTCTGATCATGCATGCATGCATCCTGGTAGAGTTGTGCAAGTGATTGTAATATGGTTGATCTTGGGTTGTTATTATCACTATTTTAATAGTATGTATACTTGAGATTATTGATCTCTGTAACACCAAAACTTCTGATTGAATTTGAAGGTGTGTTTGGTATCTAACTTGTCTAGATGTCTGGGTGGGTGACTTGACACACACATGAAACCAACACATTTGATTGCTTATATATTTTAAAATTATTACCGGTGTGGACGCGTCGATGTTAGTGGTATGTTGATGTTAGTGTCATGTTCAGTGTTTGTGTTGGTCTTCATAGATTGTGATTAACATCTAAGCATGTAGTCTACCAACAGATATCTCTGGCTTCTGAAATAGGAATTTATTTTTTGTTTTCAGGCACTTCCCAAAACATTTTCTGACAATATAAAGAAGAACTTGCCAGAGAGCGTGAAGCTAAAAGGTCCCGGTGGAGTGCTGTGGAATGTAGAGCTGACAACTAGAGACGATACCTTGTACTTCACGCACGGTTGGCAACAATTCCTGAAAGAACACTCTTTAAAAGAAAATGATTTTCTTGTCTTTAAGTACAACGGTGAATCGTTGTTTGAGGTTTTGATCTTTGATGGCGAGAGTTTATGTGAGAACGCAGCTTGTTATTTTGTTCGAAAATGTCAGCTTGCTGCCCATACTGAACAAGGGGGTGGATGTCTTGGCAAAGAAAGGGACTCAGATAATTCTGTTGAAGAGGTTAAAACTCCTAATGGCGTTGATGAAGGTGTTTCACCTGTGAAATCTTCGCATCTTAACAGTATCCGAGAGCCACATGATGTACCTATCGAAACTACTAATGGCAAGACTTCTAATGCTGGCGTTGAACCTGCTTCCGCCGAGCAATTCATGTCTGATGCGGTCACTGATACTGAGCCAAAAACTGTTCCCTCCCAAACAACTGGTAAACGGACGAGGAGGAGGCCTGTTTATGCCGATATGTCTGTCCCGAGTAAGAAGAGAGGAAGACCACCGAAAACCGCTAATTCTCACGAGAAAGCTCTTAATTCTGTGTCTGGTAACATTTTTACTTTTGTCAATTAGAGAAAGAAACAAGGAACACTTGTGCTAAAAGTGGTGCATTGATCACATAGTTATCACCATTACGAGCTTCAATGTATCACTTTCGTGTTCGGTGTCTATTTGTGTCAGCTTTTCATGGTTTTTCTCGAGCATTTCTCTTTTAATCAATACATATGCTGGTTGTTGAAGTGGTAACTTATTTTGATCATTTTTATAAGGTGCTGAACATTCTCCCAAGGTTTCTCCAAAGGCCTCTCCAAAGGTTGGATTTGGGAGCAAGGAACTATATACTTCAAATAGAAGGGCTGTCACAAAAAATGAGATTGAAAATACTCTTCAGTTGGCCAAGGCAGCATGTGCCGAAGACACCTTGCTTGTAACTATGCGACCTACGCATGTATACAAGAGATTCTTCGTGGTAAACTACATCCTCCCTTTCTTTCCTGTGAATTTTCATAACTTTCCTTCGTATTATACAATGCATACATTGATACTAATTGTATTTTTATTTTTTGCAACTAGTCATTCCCTAATAAGTGGATAGTAAACCATCTTTCTTCGTCATCTCAAGATGTGCTATTACGCATGGGGAAGAGAGAATGGCTTGGGAAATACTTCTATCATAATATTCGTAGCAATGGAGGACTATCCGGTGGATGGAAATATTTTGCGCTCGAAAATAACCTTGAAGAGTTTGATGTGTGTTTGTTTAAGCCCTCTGGTTATATGTACGAAACGCTGATCTTAGAAATGACCATTTTTAGAGTTGTTGAGGAGATTACTCCTCTTACTAAGGTGAATTCTCCGGGAAAGAACAGGTCAGTTAAGAAAACACCAACCAGGGTGAATTCTCCCGGAAAGAAGAGGTCAATTAAGCAGACACTAACCGGGGTGAATTCTCCGGGAAAGAAGAGTAAGAAAACACTAAATGGGATGAATTCTCCGGGAAAGAAGAGGTCGATTAAGAAAACACCAACTGGTGCTGTCCAAACAGAACTCGAGTCCTTTGAACCACTAGTAAAGAAGAGGGGAGTTAACATAACACCGATCAGTGCTGTCCAAACAGAACTTGACCCCATTGAAGGTGCATAATTGTATCGTCCGAAGAAAGTTTCATCGTTAGAATTATGTAATAGTATATGTAAGCATTTGTATTATGGCGTGTAATATGAATGTGTTTGTATTTTGTATGTTATGTTTGAATGTTTAACTTGTTCAATCTTCTGCTTGTACATATGTAAACTTTCTGATTGCAACAGCTAGACTTCTTAAGGCTCAAGTTTGTATTGATCTATCTACCTTCATGGATTGATCTATTGTTCAAGGCATTGCTAGTGTATTATTGTCTCTTTACATGAGCAATTGTTCGTCTTGGTTCATCAATAATTTTTTTTTTATATCAAACTAAATCAAATAGAACTTATATGTGAACTAGTAATATTTGTTAATTTTATGATTTTATGATTGGTATTATGTTTGGTAAAATTAATATGGCTGGAATACGTTGAATAAGAAGTTTCATATGTTAAATTAACATGGTCTAGATTTTGGTAGAACATGCTAAACAAGATGTCCTGATATAGTGGCACAGACAGATGTGGTTATAATAATTGACAGATACGGAAGAAGATGTTGAAACATTTGCAATTGTCATGACAACTTTACTGTCACGTGTTACAGGCAGATACAAATGTCAAAGAAAATGTCGAAACATCATCAACATCATCAACTTTCATGACAACATTACTATCATGTGTTACAGACATATGTCATGACGTCTTGGTCTGTGGAACATGAGTGTTGTGTTTATGATTTGAATTATGCAGAATATTCTCTAGAATATTATGCTATCACAGGTGGAGTTGTTGGAGCTGTTTTAAATGACTAAGAGATTCAAGGTGGAGATGTTCTTCAAGGTTTTTTTCAAGGAGAATCCTTAGGTTATAATTGTGAAAATATTCTAGAGTTTATGATAGAAGTCCTAACCTAGAGGAGAATATCTTGGAAGGTTCTTTTGCTATTCTGGAACATGTCAAAGAAGATTTCCTACGACATCACATACGATATAGCGTCTGTGATGAGCTGTTATGATTGGTGCTGTTATATTTTGACAATTGCAGAATATTCTGGAGATATTATGCAATCTTATGTGGCGCTGATTTAAATGAGTGTTGATTTAAAGGTCTGGAAGATTCCAAATTAGGAAGATTTAATTGAAGACTTAATTTGTATCATAATCTTCTGATTTGTAACAGCAAATTTACTGTGTTTTGAAGACCCATATCTAGTAGGGTATTAGGTTATAAATAGAAGCATTGTAACCTAGTTTTAACAAGTTGTGAATAGAAAAGATGTAAACATTAGGACTTTGTTTGTGAACCACTCTCTAGGAGAGTTGATATTTGTGAGCCACTCTTTTATCATTCTGATATTAGGGTTGGGCTGAGTTTATTGAGTTATAAGATTGTATTCTCACTCAGAAGCCCATAGGTGATGAGTTGAGTGTTGTTCTTGGATGAAGCTTTGAAGCAAATCCAAGTTGTGTTCTTGGTCAAGAATCTTGGCTAGGTATTGTCATGGAAGTATGACTTCTTGTTTGATCTTGTTAAGTTGTATTTGATACAGTCACTGAGATTGAGACTGTTAGCTATCACTGAGATGATTTAGGGAGTGAGATGATGATTTCTCATATCTAGATGATGATTTCTAGGTAGAAGTTGTACTGGGTAGGGATTAAGTGAGAAGTTGTAAACTGGGACTGTTTAGGCTTTGAATTAATACTACTGATGGTGAATTTCCTCCTGACTTGGTAGCCTCCAGATGTAGGTGAGTTTGCACTGAATTGGGTTAAAAATCCTTGTGTTATTTATGTTTTTCTGTACTGTTATTGTATATCTTTTACCTTGCTGCTTCTGTCAAACCAAATGTCTCAACATCCTGTAGGACATTTGGGTCTGCTATACCAAAATTTCAATTGGTATCAGAGCATACATCCTGGTCTGTTTCTGGATGAGATCCAAGGGGGATACTTTCTTGTTCTTGGTAAAGGAAGAATGATGATATACTAAAAATCTGTTTGAACGTGATAGGTTCTTTTTGGCAGTTGAATGATCCCTAGAAATTGAGGATGGAATATTCTTGACAACATGTGTGTTGGACCTGTTTGTGATGTTATCGGGCCTGAAAATTTGGTGGTGAATTGTTGTGTAGCTGTGATGACAGAAAGAATGTCCTGACATTTATGTGTGTTTGTTGTGTAGCTGTGACGTCAGACACAATGTCTTGACATCTTGACTTAGAGAATTCTTTATCTGAAAGAGGCTTGTATTTTGTGTTCTGTGAGGTTTGTTTCTACTTTTGTATTGGTGCATGTGCCTCTGATATATTCTGAAGTTATACAAAGTTTGTGTGTTACTTGGGTTGGATGCACTGTGTTTGGGATGTGTTCTAGTTGTTCTTGTATGGGGTGTTATATCTGTATCTGAATTGATGATCATGCAATTTATGGGAGTATGATATAATGTTGTTCTATGCGCTTAGGTTTGTTGATGTTATTGTGATGTTAGACAAGATGTCTTGACATCGTGTTTCAGTCTCTTTTGGATGATTATGCTATGTGGGAGTTTATTTCTCTCCAAGGAATTGCTCTGTTATTTCCGTTGTGTTGTGTTTGATTGCTGTTGTGTTTGATAGTGGTTCCCCAGTACTTCATGCAAAGGCTGTTGTAAAGCTTCGACTCATAATATCAAGTCTGATGTCCTAGCATGTGATTACAGAACTGGAGAACATTCAGTTCAGAATGTTGTGTTTCTTGATGAGAGATTCCTGGTGAAATAAGAAGTTGGACCCAAAGCAAAAGAGTGTCACTGTCAAATCTTTCATGCGAGAGTTAAGATCTTGATAAGTTATCTTTTAAGCTTATTTGTGGTGAACTAATTAGGCTGTAGTTCAGGTATCACTGCAGATGATTTCTCTTATGAAGATACATGTCTCAACATCGCGCTACACATCAGCAGTTTATGATAAATGTTGAGTCAAAGACCTATCAGATTGTAGCTGTTTTGAAGGATCTCTTAAGTTGTGAAGTTGAACATTATTTGAGATGCTACTGACATGTTGTATTTGTGCAAAGTATCATTCATAATGTCATAGCATTTCAGCCGGAGCTGGTTGAAGAAAAGGTAGTAATCTTGAAAGTAGTAACGACTTCAGAACCATGCTCAGTTTTGTGTTCCAGAAGAAGGAAACTGGTGTGATATCCTGCTAACATGATGGATACTTTGGGTGCTAGACAAATATGTGATGATTACATATGTTTGGAACTTACTTCTAACCTGGAAGATGAGGCATCTATAATATGTGATGAAAAACGTCCCAAGTTGAAGAAAGTAGGAGTGTATTGCTAATAATCTTAGTTATTGGTGTATGATCAAGGGAAGTCTTCATCAAGCTTAGGCTCAGTTATGTTTTGTTCTCACATTATGGAACACTTGGAAGAGTATAAAATGAAGATGTGTTAATGATGTGTATCATGCAAGTTACTACATGTATTTATGGTCTGATCAGATAGGATGATTAGCTATTGGTGAACACTTGCATCCCCTGCAAAGGGTTGTACATGGATTGCTATGTTCCTCCAAAACCATAGTAGGTGTCAAATCCATGTGTTTGAGATTGTTGAAATCTTCTGTTGGAACAACATCTCAAAGGTGTTAAGTTTTCAACCATGAAAGGTAGTTGTGCTCATGGTGGAGTATCAGGTCAAACCACTTATCTAATCTGAAGTGATTGGTGGTGTGGATTTATAAAAAAGGGATCAGCTATTGCCACAAATGTGCAGGAAAAGAATGTCGGACCAAATGTCTTACCTTTTGTGTGAAGGTTATCTTATCATGCATGATAAATACCTTGACATGTGTTAAGTATTTGTCTGCTTTTGATAAGGATGTGCATGTAACCGATAGTTAATACTCTGACAAGAGCTGAGTGTTTATCTGTCTATGAAAGATGTTGTGCTTTCAACTGATGAAAAAATACATTGACGGGATACTATATATATATGTCTGATGTAAAAGTGCAGGACTACAGTCTGAACATTATAATTCAAGAAATGTAGAGAATTTACTTTTCTCTATGTGGCAGTTTATTTCTCTTCATGGTGTTTTGGAGTGTGATGACCTAAATTAGCTGCTAAAGGTGTGATATTGAAGATCTTCTTGTATTAAAGGACTATTAAGTTTAATGAGCTCTTTGAATGATATATCAAGAACCATTTGATTGAGTTCTATGAAGAAAAACGAATGTCATAAATGATGTTGTAACATCACTTTGTGTTATCCCTGAAGGAGGTCTAAGATTATGATATGGAGGATTGAGGATCAACTTTGTTATTAGAAGATGAAGTTCTGATTTTTTGGATAAGAATATGCAGATTACAGTAGTATGCTTGGTGAATGCATGACTACTATGTTGAAGACTCCACTAATGCAAGCAATTACTAGTAGATTTACAACTGAAGAATGTGTCAGACAATGAGGATATGATCAGGAAGATTTTGGTAAAATGTTATTTTCTTCTGCTGCAAGTAACCCTACCCGAGATTTGATTAGTCTGGACAAACTGATCGTATGTGTGGAGAAGTGGGTATTCGTGAAGCAAGTAAAATGTGTATTTTGGCACTGGAGAGATGTCAAACCAAGTATGCATGACACTTTGTCTAACAAAAAGGTCATGATATTGTGTGCATCTGAGAGTCATTTTTCAGTCATGTCCTTGTTATGTGAAGAGCTCAAAGAGCTTGGAGTTATTCGCAAGGAGCTGGTATATCTGCATCTGTAAAAGTTAGGATTGATTTTATAGTTTATGAATCTGTTTAGCAAAATGTTCAGCAGATATGTGAAGTAGTGGTCAAAAGCATTGGTTATTCATGACAAGGGGAAAGCTGATATTCTGTTTGGGTGATGTCTAACTAGATGTTCTAACATGTGCTAAACCATAATTTTTCTTCTGTTGCATTGATCTCTGTGTTATGTGTTTTTCTGGTTTTTCTGGTTGTATGATTATGATAATGTTCTAGCCACAATGTGCCAAAGAGGGAGATTGATGGTTCTTAGTTTGGTTTCATGTACAATAACACATTATGCTGATTCCTGATGTCCGATAACGCGAAATTATATTGTGTATTTTACTTGACTTGCATGAATTTCCACAGTGCTTTATTCGCTTTTTCCCGATTTATGCTTTATATTACTCGCATTTATTTATGTTTTTCAGGTACTCGAGTCAGATCGGAATTTATCGAAAAGTGAAGATTTAAGGAAAAGAAGAAGAAGGAAAGAAAATAAGAAGGAAAGAAAAGGAAGGGAAAGAAAAGGAAAAGAAAATATAAAAGGGGCGGGGCCCACCATACCCATACACATATGGCGTAAGCCACCTGGGGGGTGGTGCCCACCACCTTAACATCATGTGGCGCAAGCCACATTTGTGAAAGGGGGGAGGTGGTGCAAGCCACCTAACCTCATCCTCCTTTATTTTCTCCAGTCTCCCACTTTCTCCGTCCGGTCTTCAAGTGAAACCCAGAATTCCTCACACGTTCAAACCCACGAAGCTCAGTTTCCACAAGCAATTTTCACATCAAATGAAACTATTTTTCTGGATCCACCATCACTATAAATTAAACAGAAACTTTCCATTGGAAGGGGTCCGAGAATCTTATCCAGATAGAAGTTTCCAATTGTTATATTTTTATGTTTTTATTTTTCTGAAACTTTATTTTGTTTCTGCAATTTTATTCTTTCGTCATCGAGTTGTAATGGATCCAACAAGCTTGCCGAAATCATCCTTCAAGTATTATTTCAAGATTTATACAAGTAAATTATTTTTCAGGTTTAATTTATTTGATTTTGAATTATTGATTTTTAATCTGTTAGGTATGCTTATTGTTAGTACTTATTACTTTGATAGCATGCTTAATTCCCAAATCATGTCCAGCTAAATCATTAATATCAGTATGTGACAAAATCAATCGGAAGAGGTTAAATAATAATCGATGTTGAATTTTTACAAACTATTGTTTAGGTTGTGGTTTCTTATTTTTAATAAAATCAACTTTTGTTACGAGAGTAAAAAAAGGGTAATTAAGGTTAAAGTCAAGATAAACAAGAGTTTGAGAGTTTAACTAGATATCTGAAACTAGACATTAATTCTAAACACAGCGGAAGCACTTTAGAATAAATTAGGATTTATTTATTTTTTAAAAGTATTTTTAAATGCAAAATGATACAATGAGAGCGCTCATTTTGATTTAACAATATAGTCTGAATCAATACACACGAGAGTGTGAGACAAGGTCTTTTAAATGAATATTTTATACTGAAGAGTAGTTTAACCCATAAACCTACACCGAAAACCTATTAAATCCCTAGCGATTGATGCGTTGCATACTGATATCTCTTTATTAATTATTCTTAATAAAATTTTAGTTTCCTTAGATATATTTCCCATTGCTCATACATTCTTTAAAACGATTCGCCTTAGCTAAACGTAGTAACAATCCTATAACATTGGTTTGATTATCAGTCCTTGTCGGTTTGATATCTTTTAAAACTAAGAGATTAGACTGTGCATTTGCAGTTAGTATACCCAATAGACTCTTAAAGTCGCGATCAAGTTTTTGACGCCGTTGTCCGAGACTAATTTAGTCAATAGTGTAATTCCTTTGTTGCGCAGTATAAACTAAGGCAAAAAAAAATCAAATTTTTCGATTGTATGCCAAGTACTCGCTTATAAGGGGAAGACCTAGAGCTACCGATTGACGAAGTAGAGTGTTTCTTAAGATTAAGACGCCGAATACACAAATTTCGTATCAGGTACGATCTACCTGACCCTAATGCTCCTATTTCTGAACTAGTTGAAGAACCAGTCATGGCTGAAGAAGGACAGCAAGATCGTTCTCTTAAGTCTTACGCTATCCCATATCTACATGAACCAAATAATAACATTGTTGCCCTAGTTATTAACCGAAACAATTTCAAGTTAAAATCCTCATTGTTATCCGCCGTACAACAACACCAATTTTCCGAAAATCCCACGAACGATCTGAATGAACATCTGACCAAGTTTGAGCAGTACACAGACACAGTGAAGGCGAACGGTATAACCCAAGACACGATTAGACTGTCTTTTCCTTTCTCTCTAAGAGAAAAAGCTTGGACTTGGTTTCAATCCTTGCCATCAAACTCTGTCACTACATGGGAAGAATTGGAGAACGTTTTCTTAGCACATATTTTCCGCCGAGCAAAACAACTATGTTAAGAGCCCAAATTAATGGATTTAAATAAAAAGATGTTGAATCTCTCTATGAAGCATGGGAAAGATACAAAGATATGACAAGAATCTGTCCACACCACGGTCTTGAAGACTGGATGATAATCTATACCTTTTACAATGGGCTTCTTTACAACACCAGACTAACGATAGACCCTGCTGTAGACGGTGCTCTCATGGATAAACCATACAACCAAGCCTATCAACTCATCGAAAACATGGCTCAGAACCATTTCCAATGGGGAGCTGAAATAACTCCAGTGGAAAAATCTCAAACGAAAGGCGGAATGTACGAGATTAGTAGCCTAGATCATTTCCATGCTAAGGTAGATGCCCTTACTTAAAAGTTAGATAACTTAATATAAAAGATGGAAAAAGAATAATAAATAATAAAAAACTTGCAATAAAATATATAATTAGGGATATCTTAATAGGAAATATGTAAATACATTAATGGAAGAAGAAGAATACCTTAATGTATGAAGCACAAAAGGAAAAATAGGTGCTAGGGTTTCGCTGTGAATGAAACGACGACAATGAGTCACTTAATTCGCTTATATGGGTAAATATTTCACAACAATTATCACAAACAACCGTAATGATACATATATTATTATTATTATAAATATATCACAATGGTTAAATATATGAACTATAGTGATGCCTCTTTTATATGGTACAAGGTTCGATTCCTGGAAACAATTTTTTTTATCAGTTTTACATAATATATCACAACGGTTAAATATAAGAACCGTAACGATACCCCTTTTATATGGTACAAGGTTCAATTCCTAGCAACAATTTCTTTTATCAATTTTACATAATATATCACAATGGTTATAATAGCAAACCATTGTAATACTATAACCTTTGCTCTTCCCGGAAGAGAGAAACGTCCATCCCAAAGTATAATAATAATTTATGATTTTCTGTTTTTCAAAAAATATCGTTCGAGAATATCAATCATTACAATTTATCATCATTACAAGCACCTGAATATCAAACTTTTCATCTTCAACCTCATCTATAAATAAACGGTTTTACATTTCTTAATTATACATTCTTCGTAAAAACGAGTTCAACAAATGACAATGCTAACACAAACATCACAAACAAGGTCGCAAATGAACAACGTCATCGGCAAGATGAGGAAGACCTACCATCAGGATCCTTGGTTTTTAGGAATACAACCTTAAGGGTGAGGAAGACCAATAAGAAGAAACCGAAGAAGAAGACAAAGAAACATAGGAGAATATTTTTTAAAATTCTGATGAGGGAGGTGAGGAGAGAGTTCCTGATTGGATAAATGCTTTTGTTGTTATGGGCTCAGACGATTGATAATATATATATATATATATATATATATATATATATATATATATATATATATATATATATATATATATATATATATATATATATATATATATATATATACCCTTCTTTTCTGGAATTTTAATGAAGTTTTCTTTGATATATATGCATGCCTCTTTCACTTTAAAAAAAATGAAGTTTAGAGGTTAACACTAAAAAATGAATTAATTGAAAATAGAAAAACAAAGATGAATTTTAAAGAAGTTTTGATCAAAATATTGTCTTTCACTTAAAAATAGAAAGACAAAGATGAATATTGTGTTTTGAGGTTAAAATCCCCGTAACACTAAAAAATGAAATAAAATATATGTTTAAAATTTAAACAAATGGAAAAAAAATGTACTTGCTGGGAATCGATGTTTGTCACAACATGTATTACAACGGTTTTAAAGTCAATTGTTGTTAAATATGGCTCTATTACAACAATTTTCAATTTAACTGCCGTTGAATCCGACGTTATAAATCAACTGCAAATTTTTTAACCTATTACAAAGGTGGGATACGAATCCGTTGTAAACCTGACGTCGTTAAATGCACGTTTTGTAGTAGTGTCATGTACATTTATATGGTGGTCGTCGGGGTTCCGCCACGTTACACGTTAGTGACGACGACCACAATGGTCTCAATATTTATTTATAAGGTGGACCCGATTGTAAAGTTGAAATCTAAAGACAAATAACATTCAGATGCACGCCTATAGAATTATGATATAATTATTAAGATATATTGGCCAAGTGGGAGATTGTTGAAATATTTTAATAATTTAATATTGTATTAGTATTTCAATAATTATGTGGCCATATATATATATATATATATATATATATATATATATATATATATATATATATATATATATATATATATATATATATATATATATATATATATATATATATATATATATATATATTTATATATAAATTATTTTATCAATAAAGTGTCTTTAAATAATGAAGTGATCAAATAATATTAAAAAGTGCCTTTAAAAATGCTATTTTATTAATAAAGTGCCTTAAAATAATTAAGTGATCAAATATGAGTGAATGTCAGGATGCTTCATTTGGTAATAATGAGAATCCTAATTGACTATCACACTATATATATAGACTATGATCCCTAATATACCGTACATAAGTAAATTATCTTTTCTCCCCATATGAAGAGAATTGGAGGCAAGTAACAGTTGATGAAGAACCACAAAATCAAGAGATTTTTCTCAATGGATCAAGGTATGCTAAAATCAATTTATCATCCTTTAATTTTATATGTTTGATTTCCACGTCTAAATTATATATTATAATTTAGGCATAATTAGTCCTCAAGTCCCTTAAAATAATTTTGAGTTTCAATTTAGTCCCACAATAAAAAAACGTTGCACGTTAGTCCCATAATATTGTTCCCGTTAAGATTTTTAATCCATTCCGTTAATTTTTATGTATAACTGTTAGTGATTGCCACTGTGGCGTCCAAGTAGATGCTGAGTCAGCAAAAATAAAAAAATAAAAAATAAAAAAAACATAATTAATTAAAAATATAAAAATTATTAATTAATTTACATAAAAAATATTAACTAATTAGTTTACATAAAAATCATTAATAAAAAAACATAACTAATTAAACATGTTTCTCAGTATTCGTAATAACTTCCTTGCAATATGACAACTGAAATACTTTGTAAGCAACATGATATTCTCAGTTATTGTTTCTTCAAAGCAACATACGAGTTTAACTCTTTAATCTGCAGCAAGAATATAAATTGAGCAAATGACCATTCTGAATTGAAATACTTTGACAAAACTCTTGCAAGAGAAAAAACAACACATGATTAACAAGTGCAAAAGGAATCATAAATTAAACCAAGAATCAAGAACAATTAAATAGTGACAGCTAGGCTCTGATCATACTATTAGCAAAACCAATATAGCAAAGATGTGCAACATGGCTCTTCAATTCCAAAGAAGAACAAAACACAATACTTTGCATAAACTTTCAAGTGGATTCCCTTCCACATCAGTAAAAACATATGCTTTTGGTTAAGGCTTCCAGAGCTCTGGCTTCTTCCAGAATTGATTTATTTGTATCACTTCCATCTGTAATGGATATCAAGAGCCTAACAGCAACTGATGGAGCATTAGGTCTTTCGTGCAATAGATTCCAATCTTAATCTTCAATTTCAAAAAGTATCCAAAACAACTTGATCATGGTTTCGCACCAAAGAAAATTCTTCAGATAAAGCCACAAGATTTGGCATATCGGACTAAATATGCCCTAATAGTTATCAATCCCGCAACAACACCAGAATTTGCAATGACAAGATTTACCTCCTATTACCATTACAAACAAGACTAGCCATGGTCTAAGCAGCAAAATATTTATCAATTACTTCTTTGGATCTTAGCAAGAGAGCGATAAAAGGTATAACGTTCATTATTGCAGGTGATACAATGAAGTACAAAGGTAAGTGAAGAATGAATTTGAAGAATTTGGAGAGAAGACATTAAAAGGAATTTTAGTAAGAGTGACGACTAGGGTTTGGAGAAGAGTGAGAGAAGATTGTTCGTAAATTAAAATAATTTTATGACAAATTAAATAATTTAAATTGAAATAAATATATTAATAATTGGAAAAATCAAATAATATGCCATGTCATAATATAAAATTATTGTACATTATTGCAAAACTGCCATGTAAGTATTATTTAACGTTTTCCCTATAAAATTTAACAGAAGTGACTCGTTAGGCTAATAGAAATACTTTAGGGATTAAAACGTAACATTTTTTAATAAAATGACTAAATCGAAATAATAAATTAAGTTAAAGAACAAAAAGATGAATTAAGCCTTTCACACTTTTAATTTATTAAGTATATATATTTTGATTAATTTGTATTAATCTAATTCCAACATACCCGATCACACTTTTAAAATTAAAAATAATTTAGTAACATGATAATATATTAATTTTTCATTGACAATCTAACACTATTTATTACACTTTTAAAATGGACTAATTTAAAATTAATTACAGAATCGATTATAGGAGTTTTGATGTCACTCATTCCATTTAACAAACGGCCATTTTAATTACAACAAACAAAAAGTGAAAAAATATATAAAATAGTCACACAAAAAAATCCTATTAAAAAAAGTTTAATAAATATATAGTGGAAAAAAAGTAAGATACATCAAGTCACGACGAAGTGAATGATTTTGATTTGACCAGTAACTTGTGAAGCGAAAACACTTAAATTGAAACTATCACACTTTTGGAATTTTATGCTCTCTATCTTTAGCAACACATGTGTTTTTTCCTGATATAGAGGTTTGTCTCAGATTTTGTGTCTATTTTCACTGTGTTTCAGCTTTCAACCCATTTCGTATCAGATTCTGTTTCAAATGGGAGGAAGAGGAGGAGTATGCAGAGCTTGGGAGGAAGACATTTACTGGAACCATTTTCAATTCATCTATTTCACTCAATTTCTCCGCTCTGATTTTCATCAACAACTTGTTAGTATTTCTTTCATTTCATTGCATGTCCATATTGTATTTTTCTTCTCAATTTCAATATTTTTTTAACCTTATTTTCACATTATTTTAACCTACCCACATAATTTATTTTTTTTACAAATCCTTTTACTGCTGTCACTTTTTTTATATGAAACTTTTGATCTTTGGATAAGCTGTTGTGCTGCAGTTAATTTATTTATTTTTTAATGAAACTTTTTAGTTTTGGATTAGCTGTTAAAATATATATATATTTTAAACCATTATCTATCTGTTGATCTGCTTTGTGTTTGTTTTTGTGACACTTCGTTTTGGCTCACATTGCTATAAATGAAGCATGCATTTACATTTTAGGTTCTGATCATGCATGCATGCATCCTGGTAGAGTCGTGTGAGTGAATGAGTAAGAAGATTCATAGATTTTAATATGGTTGATCTTGGGTTGTTTGTTATTATTACTATTTAATATTATACTTGAGATTATTAATGGTTGTTTTTCAATGAGATAGTTATGATCTCTATAGCACCAACACTTCAGACTAAAGGTGTGTTTGGTATCTAACACATGACACTGCTGATATTTTGGACGCGTCAATGTTAGTGTCATGTTCAGTGTTTGTGTTGGCCTTCATAGGCTGTGATTAACATTTAGGCATGTAGTTTACCAATAGATATCTCTGTGGCTTCTGAAATATGAATTTATTATTTGTTTTCAGGCACTTCCCAAAATATTTTCTGACAATATAAAGAAGAACTTGCCAGAGAGCGTGAAGCTAAAAGGTCCTGGTGGAGTGCTGTGGAATGTAGAGCTGACAACTAGAGACGATACCTTGTACTTCACGCACGGTTGGCAACAATTCGTGAAAGAACACTCTTTGAAAGAAAATGATTTCCTTGTCTTTAAGTACAACGGTGAATCGTTGTTTGAGGTTTTAATCTTTGATGGCAAGAGTTTATGTGAGAAAGCAGCTTGTTATTTTGTTCGAAAATTTCAGCATGCTGCCAATACTGAACAAGGAGGTGGATGTTCTAGCAAGAAAAGGGACTCAGATAATTCTGTTGAAGAGGTTAAAACTCCTAATGGTGTTGATGAAGGTGTTTCACCTGTGAAATCTCTGAATCTTAACAGTACCCAAGTGCCACATGATGTACCTATTGAAACTACTAATGGCAAGACTTCTAATGCCGGTGTTGAACCTGCTTCCGCCGAGCAATTCATGTCTGATGCAGTCACTGATACTGAGCCAAAAACTGTTCCCTCCCAAACAACTGGTAAAAGGACAAGGAGGAGACCTGTTTATGCCGATATGTCTGTCCCGAGAAAGAAGAGAGGAAGACCACCAAAAACTGCTAATTCTCACGAGAGAACTCTTAATTCTGTGTCTGGTAACATTTTTACCTGTATAAATTAGAGAAAGAAACACGGAACACTTGTGGTAAAAGGGGTGCACTGATCACATATTTATAAGTTATAACTATTATGAGGATGGATGTATCACTTTCGTTTTCGGTGTCTGTTTGTGTCAGTATTTCATGGTTTTTCTCTTTTAATCAATACATGTGCTGGTTGTTGACAAAGTAACTTATTTTGATCATTTTTATAAGGTGTTGAACATTCTCCCAAGGTTTCTCCAAAGGCCTCTCCAAAGGTTGGATCTGGGACCAAGGAACTATATACTTCCAATAGAAGGCCTGTCACAAAAAAAGAGATTGAAAATACTCTTCAGTTGGCCAAGGCAGCATGTGCCGAAGACACCTTGCTTGTAACTATGCGACCTACGCACGTATCCAAGAGATTCTTCGTGGTAATCTACTACCTCCTTTTCTTTCCTTTTTAAATTTGGTTGTGAATTTTCGTAACTTCTTTGCGTATTATACAATGTATACGATGATACTAATCGTATTTGCTTTTTATTTTTTGCGACTAGTCATTCCCTAGTAAGTGGTTAATAAACCATCTTTCTCCGTCATCTCAAGAAGTGATATTACGCATGGGGAAGAAGGAATGGCTTGGGAAATACTGGTGTCATAATATTCGTAACAGTGGAGGACTTACTGGTGGGTGGAAACATTTTGCGCTCGAAAATAACCTTGAAGAGTTTGATGTGTGTTTGTTTAAGCCCGCAGGTTATATGGGCAAAACGTTGATCTTAGACATGACCATTTTTAGAGTTGTTGAGGAGGTTACTCCTCTTACTGCAGTGAATTCTCCGGGAAAGAAGAGTTCAGTTAAGAAAACACCAATCAGGGTGAATTCTCGGGGAAAGAAAAGGTCAATTAAGAAAACACCAACCAGGGTGAGTTCTCCGGGAAAGAAGAGTGAGAAAACACCAACTGGGGTGAATTCTCCGGGAAAGAAGAGGTCAATTAAGAACACACCAACCAGTGCTGTCCAAACAGAACTCGAGTCCTTTGAACCGCTAGTAAAGAAGAGGGGAGTTAACATAACACTGACAAGTGCTGTCCAAACAGAACTTGACTCCGTTGAAGGTGCGTAATTGTATCATCCGAAGAAAGTTTCATCATGCAATAGTATATGTTAACATTTGTGTGATGGCGTGTAATATGAATGTGTTTGTATCTTGTATACTATGTTGGATTGTTTAACTTGTATGAATGTGTTTTGTTCAATCTTCTACTTCTACCTAGGTAATTCACTTATCTAAAACTTTCGATTGCAACAGCTAGAAGACTTTTTAAGGCTCATGTTTGAATTGATTGACTACCATTTTTATAAAAAGAAAAAAGTGAAAACCAATTTAGTTTCAGAAAACAAAATAAAAACAATTTTTACATATGACACACCTTCCTAATTATCAGAGTAGTCACTATATTGTTTGACCACTTGCCGCTGTAAAATCAGCCCCTGGCCACGATCATTAGATTTCAAAGTTTGATTTAACCTTTGAATTCGACCTCACTAGGATCCCGACCTTGGGTAATTCTATTACACTTAATAAACTATTGCAGTATCCACTCATCTCCGTAGATGATAAGGAAGCGATATGAGGCAAACGTTAGTGGCCCTCTAAGAATCATAAATAATTTTATCAGCTAAATCACCACCAGCGGATTCCCCAACGATCTCATCAGAAAAAACACTAGAAGACTCATCAGAAAATGCGTCGTTGAAACAAGATTTATTAAAAGCACCATTAGATTCAAAACTATATGAAATTATGTTCTTCGAACCTAAAGATGTCAGACACAATATCGTAACAATGTGTATGGCAAGATGCCATAACAATTAAATTGCAACAATAAGTAAAAGTAAAAAAAGACACAATATCGTAACAATGTGTATGGCAAGATGCCATAACAATTAAATTGCAACAATAAGTAAAAGTAAAAAAGGAAATTTAATCCAGTTAAGTGCAATGTGACTTAGAGGACATTAACCCAAGAAAAGAAATCCATGCTCAATTATCAAAGTTCAAATTGGTCTTAGTTGATCTCTTCTAGTTCAAAGCCTATTTTCCTAGTACTACATGTGAATTCCTATTTAGGACTGATTCCCTTGAATATGTGAACCCTCTCACTTTCTCTCAAACACTCTCCTAAGTGTTTGGACAATTACCATATCTTATGAATGACAAGACAAATTACAACTTGAAAATACCGTATTTCTCAATATGGCAAAATGACTAAGGAATAGAGTTTAACAACACAAAACAAAATCAAAATAAAAGACTTAACACAACTAAATACGAATTGCTTGCTTCTTAAGGTCTGAGTCTTACAAGGGATAACTTCTCCTTAAATAGCAACAGAGTCAAGCTGCAAGACCCATTAGGGTTTGTATCTTTTCATGCGGTTGAAGAAAATCCACAACCCACAAGTACATGAAATAATTCTTCACTAATTTGATTTGAAATTTTGATTTGATAAATCTTCATAAATCATATTTGTTATCTTTTATTATTTATGAGTGATCTTTTGGGAAACTTGCCATATTCCAAAAAGTGCATAAAACAATTAAACAAGATTGAACTAGAATGAAAATAAATCTTCAAAAGGTGTGAGATTCACTCAACACATACATGCTTTTGGCTAAGCAAAATGTCTCACAATCTGTGGAACATTTTGCTCTACATGTTGCCTAATATATTGATACCAATAAGATGTAACAACACTATAAAAATAATCACTTGACTCGAATCAGGGTGGATATGCGTCGGAGAATTAATATTCGAGTTATTTGGGAGAATCAACACCCTTTGTTTTTGAAAGTTTAAAGCTCTTCCAACGAAACTCTTACATCTTCAACTTCAGTTTGGTTCCAAATCTTGATAACGAGATTTATAATTGATTGAAGGAGACACTGTCTTGAAACTAATCGTTCTAGAATAAATGGTTGAGATTTTCAGGTAGCTTGCAAGAATGAGGTTGTTGTCATCGGTGCTAACAAATTCTAATGAAAAAATGAGGTTCTTCTCTCCAGATTTCCTTGGTAGTGTCTTGTGTGGAAGGATAAGGATAAAATGGAGTTCTTCTCAAATCTTAATTTAATTAATCTCTCAAGGAATTGGTAGGATCAAGGGGTTGATAGCTACACATGAAGGATTGAAGCATGTTGGTGATATTGGAAGATTCAAGAAGCATTAATTAAGTAAAGATAATGTAGAAGAGAGTTTGAAATTTCATTGTATACAAGCCAAGAAACTGATAGGAGATTTTATATTTCTCAGTATTTTTGTGAATTGATGATTGTATGAACTCTTGCAAACACTTGTCAAATATAAAAGAACAATGCATGTTCCAATATGAGACCATTGAAGAGTGCACGTAGGTAAAGCGAGGAAGAACACTAAAGTATTATAAATCACAGTGTCATCTCTGTCACTTATTCTTGCATTTAATTTTTGTAGGATTTTCATGCTTAGGTATTTAAATTCTAGTGGTAGAAATATATAATTGACTCAATCGTATACCCCTGTGTATTATCAAGAAAACCATCCTTGGTATTTTTAGATTTATTTAGTGTTATTGTGATCAAGTTTTGAAAAGTATAATTTTCATATTTTCGCTTCAAACATTCCGCGCGCACTTTTAAAAAATCTCTGATATTTAGTTTTTGAAAAAGAAGTTGATTTTTTAATAAGGGTGTGTTCACCCCTCTAGACCATTTTTCTACTTCTATATTCTCACCTAATAAAAGAGGTGGCACCATGACTCTCAATCGAGCTTTCTTCCTATATAAGAGACCTTTCACCATAGCTAATCATTCCCATCCGAGAAAATTAAGTACCAAATAATTCTTCCCTAAGGATCCCACTGAAGACTAGGTGAGCCTTTAGAGTTTGAGGACACACCAAGAAGAAATGATCTTTAAAGTCTTCCTAATTATCAGAGTAGTCACTAAATTGTTTGACCACTTGCCACCATAAAATCAGTTTCTGGCCACAAAGGTTATCTATGGAGGTACGCACCACAACAAAAAGATGGAAGAAAAGGTCTAGGAATGACCTTCCAACCCCCGATATTCGCACCAAAAGTGAAACACTTTCACAAAACCCAATTATTATGGTGCAGTTTAAAGGATGCAATATTCAAATGTCTCAACACTTCTAATTCTAGTTCATCGAAGGGAAGTATAATATTTAGCTTAGTAAATAGACACACGTAAAAAGGAATGGAACACCCGTCAAAGTAACTACAAATCCTCTTAATTGAATCTACATGGACAATTTCCCAAGTAAGAGGATGAACTAATTCCATGAGAGCACTTTCTCCTTCGACAATGTTGTCAAAAAAAGAGATATACTTTGTAATATGTGATCTACCCAATGATATTTGTTCACATCAGTCGACTATCGGGATGAAATACTTGTTCGGCCTTCAGGCGGCAGATAGTGCTATCCAAACACAATAATTAGATTTCAAAGTTTGATTTAACCATTGATCTTGACCTGACCTTGGGTAATTATATAAGACTTAATAAAATATTGTAGTATTCACAAATCTTTGTAGATGATAAAGAATTGATATGACGCAAACGCTAGTGCCCCCCTAAGAATCATAAACAACTTTATCAGTTCAATCACCACCACAAATTCCCCGACACTCTCATCAGGAAAAAAAACATTAGAAGACTGATAAGAAAATGCGTCGTTGAAAGAATATTTTTTAGAAGCACAATTAGATTAAAAAATATATGAAGCAACATTATATTAGCTAATTTATTAATATTTTATGAAATAGTTGCTAAGAAATTGAAATATTGCATACCTTTTGACGTGCAATTATAATATAAGTTTTTGATCTTTGGATGGTTTATAGGTTATACTCAGAAATTGTTTGGAATTTTTCAATGCATGTTTAATACAATTGGTGTAGTTATTGACGAAATATTATACATTGTCATAAAATAAAAAATTCTTAATCCACACACCGCCATAAAATGTTTTCGATACAAAATCACGTATATTGTTCCTTAACGTATCAGAATGTCATCATCATACATTTAAAATTTTGAAGTATTATATCTATACCTATATTTCTAACGTAAAATGCTTGTGTTGTTTTATATATCATTTTTAAAAGTGTAAAGTGAATTGAAAAGATGCATCTTAACTGATCTTAATCGTCCGATATGCATGTCTTGCTTTGTGTCAACCATAATTGCATGAATATTTTTAACTCACAAAATCCTATTGCACACTTAAGCGTCAAGAACACCACTCAGGTTAACAATTTCTGTCAATTCTCATTTGAAAGCAGAGGCAAGTATAATTTCTAGCATTACTAAATTAGGTATTATATATTACATATAGGGGAGATGTAATCAACATTAGAACTTAAATAATATTAACTTCACATTTTAGGCCATCCATATTCAAAAGAAAATGTTTAGCCGAGGGATCCATTTCAACTAATAGAATACATCTCACATTTAAGCTATCTATCTAACTTTTTTATTTATTTGTACAACATGCTACATTTTATTGATTTTGCTCTTTATGATTTATCTGTTTAAGTTTGGATAAGTTTAGGATTATATGATTTTAGTATATCTTTTACAAACATTATTTTTTTACATTCTTATTTTTAAATATATTTTTATTTCATATTCTATTCTATATTTGTTATTATTTTTCAACGTCATTTGTATAATTATTTTAATTTTTAAAAAACTTTATATGAATATTTGACAGATATATCACCAACATGAAAAATAATACCCGCCAAATGTCACGCCAACATCAAAGGGCACGAAGGGTAGAAAATGAACCGAATATCCTCCGACGGGCTAGGCTTCCAGCCGACCAAATCCTGCCCAGCTGCTGTCGGACACACTTGCTTAAGCAAAAGTCGCAGCTGCTGTTGGTGGTCCGCGTTAGCCACGCCACCCCTGCCGGAGGCCACCCCTAAATCCCCTTAAAGCCAATGTTCTCCTTGCTAATGACCCATACAAGCTACCTCTAAAATGGTCGAGTGATGCTTTTATTTTATTTTGAGTTTATTCAGTTTTTGATGCTTTTATTTACTGTATAAATATCATATGATGTATTTATTTTTTAAAAATCATTGTGTTATGTTAGATAAAGTGACGGGTCGAATAAATTATTTATTAAAGTATAGTGTGTTGGATTAATGAACCATCTTCACATTAATGCATTAGCAATCAATGTAAAATTGTGTTTTTCTTTTCTTTTTGTTCCAGTGTGGGAGACATTGAGAAACATTATTGTATTTTAATTTTAATGGTCTCTTTTTGTATTTCTATTGTCTAATGATATACTCAAATGTATTGCAAAGTTATTTTCATTCACATGTGTTCAACATTTAAAGAGGAAGAGGGGGAAGAAGAGGAATTTTTTTTTATAGTTTCCATGTGCATGACACGGAAAATTAGAGGGAGAGAAGAAGAGTTTACCAATATTATAATCTTTAAAGAAATTTTGTTGTAACAAACCTATGTATTATCTATTATGTTTAATTGTTCAACTATACTTTTGTAATATCACACATGGCATCTACTCGCTCGATTAAACTATATTGTTAACTAATAGAATTTACATCATTTGTTTTGCAGTGAAACGAGATATATTTATGATTTTGATTTCATGGGTGACCTTCCTATTAAGCAACAATGTCACTTAATGTCTCCGTTAATGTTTATGTTTATTTGTTTAATAAAATTTGACAAATGTTATTATTTTATTAATAGATCTATATCTTCTTATGATTTTGAGTAATCTGTAACAATATATAAAGTACAAAAAAATTTAGTTTTTGTGTAACATTTTTCTTTTTTTCGTACTACCCCTTTCTAATTTCTAGATTATTTCACTCACGTTATTGATTTGATTGAAAAAAATCGTTATATCACAATACACCTTTCGGTATTCATAATAAAATTTAATTTGCAAATATTATATATATATATATATATATATATATATATATATATATATATATATATATATATATATATATATATATATATATATATATATATTACAAATTTATTTTTTGTAAATTTCTGAATTAATATCATTATCCTCATCGTATAAATAATTAATGTTCAAATTAAACTTATAAAAATTGATACTGTTAATATTTTTACGCAGTGCACTTTTGAAAAACGGACAAACGGACACGTGCACGTACCCGTTTGGACGCTATTTATATAATAAAATTTACCTTTTAAAAAAAATCCAAACTCTTCTTTATATTTTAAAACATCTTTACTATGTTCTTGGACATAAAAATCTTTATTCATACAACTATACTTATGATCGGCAGAATTCTATATTATTATTATTATTATTATTATTATTATTCGACTTCAAAGTGGCTGAATCAGTCTTATAAATAGTGGCATTTAATATATGGTTCTATACTTGTACAAGTTAATGGAAAAAAGTCAGCGAAGAAAAAATAAAGAAATGGGTGTCGCCACTTGAAAGTAACATGGCCCAGGCTGTTCATAAGGATGACCAAAGTTAGGCTAATTACTCGTCCTTTCACATCTAAATCTATCCAAATCTATCCAATTTATTGCTCTTCATTTACTATTTTATCACACCTATTCATTAAAATGACCCAAATCAATATATTAAATAAAACAAATCTGGATCATCTATTGAATTTTTTTATAAAATAACCTAGTTTTATAAAAATATTTCCAAAATAAAATATATTTCAAAACAAATATCAAAATGATTTAGTTTCTACACATGATCGCTACTGATTGACGAACATGTAGAAATCTTGAGGCAATTCGCCACTTGGTTTGACGAACATGTAGAAATTTTGAACCAATTCGCCAATCGGTTTGACGAACATGTAGAAATTTTGAACCAATTCGCCAATCGATTTGACGAATTCACTTGCACTCAACACATATTCGCCATTTCATTTGGCGAATTGATTTATACTTTATGCATGTTCGCCCATTGGTTTGGCGAATATGTTAACAAACTAAGTCATTTTGATATTTTTTTTGAAACATATATTATTTTGGAAATATTTTTATAAAACTAAGTTATTTTAAAATAAAATTCTCATCTATTCTGATTTTAAAAAGGCTTGTGGTCTTTAAATATCTTAAAATTCAATTTAAGTTTCTTAAAACATTTGCTTCAAATGTGCATAATTTTATCTAGAACAAAAATTAGATAAAAAAGAAGTAAAAATGTATCATCATTCTAAGCATAAAAAATTTAAAAATATTTATGAAGAATACGATCATATTTAACCATATTTTCAATAATCTCAACTAAATAAAAATTAAGAATAAATAAACTAGTATTGATTTATTCTCATAGCTATTGATTTTTTTTTAACTTTAAAAATTGAGTTAAATATGATGTGATCTTTCAAAATATTTTGTATTATATTTTTGGTAATTCAAAAAAAAATTCTTCATTGAATAATCCTTCTAAAATTTTTCATATGTTCTTTTGTCCCTTATGCTCTTTTTTCCTTTATGTTGAAACAATTGTTAAAATAATTATTAATTTAGTTATTAAGTAATAAATCATCACTAATTCTCTCGTTAAGTTGGAGAATGGACTAAAAGTACAGATAAAAAATTATGAAAATCATTCTTTATAAAAAATTATTTGAGAAATTAAAAATTAAATATAAAATATTTAGAAGGATACTAAAATTATGTTAAATATTTTTAAATTAATAAAAGAATTTAATTGACATGCACAGACAGTGTAAAATAGTTTTACATTGTCAATGAGTCATAGTCGTTGGATGTTGAAACAGTTTTGACTTTTATTTTAAAAACAAATAAAGTAATACAAATGGATGATAACAATAAATTGAGTTTAAAACTTATAACAATTAATCTCATTAATAAAATTCATCAATTTATTTCTTTTTATTAAAATTATAAAGATTATATAATTAAAATTGATCTCGACAGTTTATATATAGTTTAATCAAAATTTATTAATCTTATATGTAAAACTAATTGGAGAAATTGATAATTAAAATTGTATATAGAAACTAATTTATTTATATTAAAAAAAACGAAATAAAGACAATCTGAAAAACAAGAAAGAATAAAATAAATCAGAATGTATCTTTTTCTTGTGTAGATGTAGACGCGCGAAGAACGTGTCAAATGGTGCACCAATTTGTCAACTTGTTGCGGTCCCACACTACGGAGCCGTTAACCGCCGCCGTCCATCCAACAACCCACGCCGGAACACCGTCGAACACTCCGGCAACTCTCCAAGATCAGCGAAAAGTAACTCATCTTCTTCCCCCATCGGCAACATTAACGACCCCACGTCAGCATCGAATTCTGCCATGATTGAACTCTCCAGAAGAGCTGACGACGTCGTGTCCATCTCTCCTAACCACCCCAACTCGTCATCAACCAAATTACCGGTAAATTTCTCTTCCGGTTCGACCGGTTCTGGTTCGGTTTTCTTGACGGCGAGTCGTGATGTGTTTCGTGAAACCGGCCATGGGTGGTTGTGGTCTGAGGAGTAGGTTATAACGAGCATTGTGGGGTCCACGCGGCTTCTCTCCACTTGTTTCCTTGCCGGACAACCTTTGCAACTGCTACACCTGTAGTACGCTCTGTGTTCCAATTCACACACACATGAACCAATTTCACAAAACAAAACAACCTACGATCAGTTTCTCGTACTTTCAACAAATTTACCTTAAAATTACCAAACATGAGTATAAACAATAAAGTAATGATCTATAGACTATATTCTTTACAAGTGTTACCACAACAACCACTGTCGTAACACTTGTATGGATCGAAATCGCAAAAATCTTTCGACGTGTGATCGTTTTAAATGCAAGACGTACCTTGGATAAGGGGAACCTTTGATGGGTTTCTGGCCGTACTTTCTCCAAGCCCATGAATCGGACGGTGGGGTATTACTCTCTCCTTTAAGCCTTGATCCTTGAGGTTCCTTGATTGGGATTTGCACTACCCTTTTGTTAATGGCTCTTCTGCTTTAATAGATTAAACAAAAACAATTAGCATTGTTAATAAATATGATCAACTAGAAGTTTAATGTAATTAGTATAAGTTTGTGTACTACTAACCTTTTCTTAGATGGTGAAGAGATGGAAGTGACTGAGCCATCGATGTTTAATGTGGTGGAAGAAGGAGGGGAATCTTGAGACATGTAAGTGTCTTCTTCTTGAGGTGTATATGGGTTTTTGAATTTACTTTTCATTTTTCTTGAGATTTGGAGATGGTTAGCTTGTCACTTTGTGGTAGGTGTAATTTTGAGTATCTTGATCTAATATTTTGTAGTGATTAATGTGGCTATTATAGTATCTAAGCATGGAATGGGTTTGGTAGATTACACAAAATGAAAGGCAAAGTGGACGGATTAGGAATTTAAGGGGGAAGGAGGTGAGAGATTAGGGGAATAGGCTTTAAAAAATGGGGTTCATATTGACAGATTGGCTACGCTACATTTATGGTCTTTGTTTATTAAGGGACGTGCGAACAAATACTTCATCTTATCGAACCTCACACTAATTTATCAATGTGTGTATGTCATTTGAAAGCAACCTTTCATTTTTTTAATATATGATAATTTTCTTTAAGGATAAACTCGTTGATTAGTTGAAGGGAACTAAGTCCCGCTTTTTGTCTTATTTGTGTAACCTTTCGATCAATCCTAATTTATGTGTTTATGTTGTCATATTTGAATATTTGGTGTATGCCGATTTTATTTATATAAAAAATATTTAATTTATGTATTTGGATGATGCATAAAATAAAATTCGTACTATTCACTTGAATTTGTCTCTAGTGAAAAGAATAATACCTGTTTTTATTCAGTTTTAAATTGAGTTTGAGTTTTTCTTGATTATAAAATATTTTAGGTCGATCAGATTTTAGATCGCTCAGAAGGTTCAATAGTCATAACCCAAAGAATACATTGATCCATTAGGTCATTCACGGAGCATAAATGCTATCATAGACCCCATCAAACGAATCCCCACATCCTACGTATGAAGATCAACAAACTATTATAACTACTCTACTATATAAAAAGGAAACATGTCATTTCTCAGGTACAATTAAAATTCAAAATTCACTCACTCATCTTACTCTTATACTAATTTGAGCGTTAGAGTGTTAACCTTGCAGGTCAACATCGTTCTCATCATATCAAAAGCTTAAGTCCATTGTTACAATCTGTAATCTTTAATCTCCGATCAATCATAGTTCCCTAGCAAAACAATGGTGTCGTCTGTAGGAATCGACATTTGATTTCCATGTTTTCCACGTTTGAATATTCATCTCTTAATTAATTAGACCAAAGCTTATTTAGCTTAGCAATTCGGACTCCTTGAATCAAGTACCAGATTTATGTCTTCAATCTACATTAATCATAGTTCAACTATAATTATCATTTTCACAAATCTCTAATTTTCAAATCATTGAACAATGGCAAGTTCTAGAGCCACTTGCCGCAACTCCTTAAGCCATGAGAGATCCAACACTCCATCCTTAAAATGGGGGCGATCAAGTCATCAGGAGTAATCCACTACATCAAGATTTGTTCCACCTCTAATATTTATGCAACACCCAATATAACGTAAACATAGAATAATAACATACACAATATTCATTGGTACTGATACAACATAAGCGCGTAACGACATCATTTATATACATGTCCAAGGTATTCAAAATACATCATATCATATAGAACATGATGTACAAAAGGGCCTAAATAAAATGCTAAGATATATACATATAAACATTAGAAACTACTAAAAGCATCATAAAATCTTCGAATGTCCTCAAGCAACGTTAAGTTTTCCTTTTCCTGCCTTGAGTTACTTGAAAAATTCAACAATATAATTGGGTGAGATAATAATATTAGTGGGTCCTCCTATCCTATGGTTCAATTCAGATTTAACGGGTTACTAAACCATATTCTAACTTAAGTCATTTGACTTTGTCCTACTTGTATAAATTTACACAATAGAACACAAGATTAAGTATTTAAAGGGGTTTTCTGCTTCATATGGAAACATATAAATTTGATTCCACATAACTTAATAAATCACTATTAAGGATATCACATACTCACTCCAAAGATTAATTGCAACTGAAAGACAAGCATCAAAGGATACATCAAGATTAGAATCCAGAGCAATAACAACACATATCAGTAGCACAGTAGTTGCTACACATCAGTTAGTTGACACAAAAATATGCTCCCATAAATGATTCACATGTAATCATTCATGATATGTTAGTCATGTATGCATACACAGTTAGTAGCCAGTAATCAGTAGTCAAATGTTAGAAGCTACTATTAACACACAAAGATATTAACACATAAGGTTGAGGACCAGAATCCTGGCCAGATGCTTCAGCATGTGTGCACACAGACTATCAGTTAGTACTCATCAGAATATCATTGAGTACTAAGCACATAAGGATATATCAGTTAAACCTTATTCACCATAATATTGTCTAAGGACCTTAAGAAGTGTTTCATAATTAGAGACGTAAAATTCAATGAAGAGAAATTGGAAGACATAAAGGATTCAGAGGAGAAAGATGAAGAAATTCTTGTGACGGGATCAACTTAGGTTGAGGTGAAGCCTAGCTCAGGCGGAGTTAGACTGAGGTCAGAAATTGATCACTCCAAAAAGGTGTTTGATGGAGATGGAAAAAGGTCGGAAATTGATCACTTCGATAAAGAGACTAATGTTCCTGATGAAGACCAAGAAGACTTCAGTAATGACTATGAAGATGGTTACATGTGAAGTCATGATAGGGACTAAAGGGTCATATGACCTCTATCTCGGTATGGTCATGAAAACGTGACTGCATATGCTCTATGATTCGTCCTATCTTTCACAAGTGAAGACCTAAAGACATACAAAGAAGATGTCACTTGAAAAAACCATAAGGAATGACAGCTCTCCATGGAAGAGGATATGGTATCCTTGCACAAAAATAAGACATGTGAGCTGGTACCAAAGCCAAAGGGATCCTAGTCTGTGGGATGCAATTGGATCTTTAATAGTAAAGAATTACATACTAACCAAGAGTCCCATAGGTACAAGGAGAGGTTAGTAGCAAAAGGATTATCTCAAATAGAAGGGGTAAATTTCAAGGAAATGTTTGCATAGTTTGTGAAACACGGCTCGATAAGAATCTTCTTATCCATGGTGCCCAAGTTCATTGTTGTTGTTGATTGGATCTACCATTGTGTTTATTTTCTAGATCTTTTTCTGACACGATTAAGTGTATCTCTCATAACCTAGAGCTCTGATACCAATTGAAGGAGCAAAAACACAAGGAATGGGGGTTGAAATTGGGTTTTCTAAAAAATAAAATGACAAGGAACACTTTGATTTATCCTGGTTTGTTTGAACTCAAACTACATCCATTCCATCCGCCAAGGTGATTTCGCCTCTCTCAACGAGGTCTTAATCCACTAATTCAAATCTTGAATACAAACACAATGACCTACTGTCAAAGTCTTCTTGAGTCTACTGACTAAACTTAGTCACTCAAGGAATATCAATATGTTTTACAAAATTGTGTAACTAAAAATGCTTCTAAAAAGCAATAATCACAACTGTGATAGTTCTTACAAATTAAGATTGAGAAAGAAATTGTTCGTAGATTTTTCACGTGAGAGAAGAGAGAGCAATTTCTTCAAATGATCCCTTTATATAGATTTGCAATGAAGAGATCCGTTGGGAACATCTTGTGTCATTTTTGGATGAGTAATAATAGTCATAAAAGCCTTGCAAAAATAGAGTTCTTCATTTCCAGCCGTTATTATTGATTCCCTAATAAATGTACTTGATAATAGAATCAGAACATGTTGTATTCACATCAGAGTGTCTAAAAGTTTGCAGCTTGATTTTGTACTTGATGAGAACTTCTTATTGACTTTAGATCAGGTATTCTTTGTGATAATGAGTTTCGCTAAATTCGCTGTAGAAGATGTTGAACACGTTAGAACTTATCTTTTCATAAAAACTTCTCTCCTGCACATAGAAGATAAGTTTAAGTGCCATATTTTGTTCTTGTAATTATTGTTATCATCAAAACTATAGAAGATAAGTAGAATCAAAATCTTGTTCTAACAGTTGATTGTGCGAATCAGATTGTTGATCTGAGGTCGAGATGCATTCTGAATTCTGTGAAGCTAAGGACAATCTTTAATCCAAGGTGGAGAATGTAGAATTGGATTATGATTGATTCTTGCAACTGGCTACCGGAGGTTTGATTGGAAGTTATAGTTGTTGCAAATTTTGTGTTACCCTGTGACAACCTCTAACCGTTTTGAGTCACTTGCTTGGCAGGTCAGAATTTTATAGGCTATGGAAAAATTTATATATCTTCCTCACTCTATTTCTTAGTGTTATCAAAGTGGAGTCTCAAAACTATCTATTAATATAGAGAGGTCAAGTGAGTGTAGACTTGTTTGGGTTAAACACGAGTGAAAGGGTAGTGTGAGCTAGAAGTGAATCTCCATTGTTGTACCTTTATATTATTTAATAAAAGAATTTTGGTTAACCTCTATTTCAGAGGAGTCTGTCAAGAGTAGGAGTTTTCTCTTCGAATTGGGTTGCATAAGTGTTTGTTGTGTTCTTGATTGTTCTTGTGTTATATTTTGTTATTTGTGATTGCATGATTAGAAATTTTTTTACTTCAATTTATTTGGTGTTTGTTTCCACAACACCAAGAAGCCATAACAATTATCCACCATTCAAAGTAAGTAGAGTTGTTGTTTCAGACACAACATGTGAGGCAAAGATTGAGTCATATACAATGATTCAAGTTTTGCCCATATAAAAAAATGTGGTCATTTTCCTTGAGAATGTCTTTAAGTCTTTATTTATAAGATACAAGATAATGACACTTCTGGCCTTATCCATTCTCGGTCTTCTTTGTTTGTGTTAGGTGTGAAAACATCAATGTCTCACCCTTCAATACTTTTATACACATTTGTTGTGTTAATATTGTTTACATCTTCACTTTCCACAACTTAAATTCATTTTCTCCATAAAAATTCCCGCTATCCCATTTAAAACTCATGATGCTCACTTATAAACTTAACAATTTTCCCCTACAGTAAACGTTGGTTGCTGTAAAATTGAAAGGTTCAACCACACTTAGACCTTTTGATGTGTGGGATAAAGAAAAATGACAACAAAAATAAATGGCCTCAAGCAAAATTAATTCACATAGAAAATGTAATCAAATCAACATGAGAAAAAATAATAAGATAAAATGACGAGTACAAAATTTTATTCGTTTGCACAACTCGATCAAACTGATCTAATTCAAGAAAGAAAGTAATTCTCCATTTCACTATACTTCAAGAGAACTTCTTATTTTCTACTCAAATGTTTCTCATTCTTTTCATATTTTAATATTTGAATCACACAAATCCAAAGTATTTAGAAGTATTTTACAATTTCATTAAATACTTCCAAAAATCTTTCAATTCTTAGTCTTCTATCATAAGAACCCATTTCTTTGTATCTCAAATTAGTTTTTAAGTCAACCTCCTCAATATTTTGGGCATGTTTGTTTCAGCTTTAAAAAATGGATATTTTCTTTGTATTTTCAAAAATAGATTTTACAAAACCGTTTTTCAAAATATTATAAGTTTTTTCATATTCTTTTTTTCAAAATTGAAAGACTAATTTTAACATTATAACATAAAAACATACATTATTGACAATCAAAAGATATTCAAAATCACAATTTAAAAAAAAAATTGTATTTCGAAAATGATTTTTATGAAATTCTATTTGAAATAGTTTCAAAATTAAGTGTTTTTTTTTTTAATTTTGATATCTAATTTTTTTATAATAAAATGATGAAATATCTAAAATAACATTTTAAAAATAAATATGCAAACCAAATTTTCAATTGAAACTTTTATTGAAAGATTCTTTGTAAACAAAATTTATACAACATTATGTTACACTACAAAAATCCTTTAAAAAAAACAAACGACCCTATATTTGTTCAATTTGTCTTTTGTTAAGTAAATGGTTTGAGAGAGATGTCTAAGTCATTGTTATCTCCAAATTTTGACGCTAGCATTAATTGGGTTATTTGGCTTAGAAAAAAGTTCTCTTGCTATAAGCTAAAAGCAAGTTTTTCGACCTTACTCTTTGAAAGGGTGAAAGTCGAAGGAATACACCATCTAGGTATGTCGAATGGTTAAAAAAACATTGTGCCCATTATTAAAAATAATGGCTCTCTAATGGTTTGCATAGATTTTAGAGATCTGAATTCAGCAACCCCTAAAGATGAGTATTCAATGCCTATGGCAGAAATGTTAATTGATTCTGTTGCGGGGCATGAGTATCTAAGCATGCTAGATGGATACTCTGGATATAACCAGATATTCATTATTGAGGAAGATGTCCATAAAACTACTTTTCGATGCCCAGGGGCCTTAGGCAGCTACGAATGGGTAGTAATACCTTTTGGTTTGAAAAACACAAGGGCAGCTTACCAAAGAGCAATGAATTCAATCTTTCATGATTTCATAGATACATTCATGCAAATTTATATTGAGAACATTGTTGTAAAGTCTATTTCAGGACTAGATCATGTCAATCATCTTCGACGATCTTTTGAAAGAATGAAAAAACATGGTCTTAAAATGAATCCTCTAAAGTGTGCTTTTTGTGTACATGCAGGGGACTTTTTGGGATTTGTGGTCCACAAGAAAGGGATCGAAATCAATCAAAATAATACCAAAGCTATCATGGAAGCTAAAACGTCTTCGACCAAAAAGGAGTTGCAATCACTGCCAGGTAATATAAACTTCTTGAGGAGGTTTATATCAAACCTAAGTGGAAAAATGTAACACCCTTCTACCCCAAAACAAAATATTTAAATAATATCAGAGTAATCATCTAAAAAGGGCATCACATATCATCATAATTCAACACGTACAGTGTCCTGTCCCGTAACACGGGTTAATCAACATCAAGAATATCAAAAATCATTTCGCAGCGGAATTTAAACTTCATAATTCAAAACTTCATAAACATAATTTTCACCATCCTGAATTTAACATCATAAAATGGAAAACATTTATCCAAATAACAACATAACTGCAAACAATTTAACAGAAGAAAACCCATCCCATTGTTACATGACACAGAGCAGGACACATACACCAGAACTACTTCTAATGAACACTAAAGCACGCTCCGAGACTCATGAATTACTCCTATTGCACTGCAGGACTATTCTTCGACATCTGCAAGTTACCCACGAAGGAGGCAACATTTCTAAGCAGACAGGGTGAGTAATCATAATATATCATAAACGTACAAGAATATAGAATCATAAATAAATTAGTACAACATCTCATGACATCATCAACTATATAATTCAGTAACAACAACAACACGATCATGAATTTAAGCAACACCAACACAATCATGAAATTCATCCAGAATATGCAATTCTAACATCCTGATATGCAATATGCATGTGGTACCATTTTCATCGTGAGATGGATACATGACCATCAATCCTCCACAAAGGAGCACATCGTAAATCATCGAGACACTTCAATCCACACAATGGGATTGAAGCAAATAAATAGGCCGAAGCCCCATCGTGAATGTTATGAAATGCAATGATGCGCTACGTCGTAAATTCATTAAAATAATTCGCATCATTCATTTCAATCAGCAAAACAATCATCAAATAATCATATATATCATCATGACATTACACCCAGAACACTGGTTCTATAACCACTCTGACACATCAAGAATTGACCCGTACCCGGTAAATTATAAGGTAATTATAAGGTTATTTCACAAATTCATTTATAAAAAACTATTGCATTTTTCTCGTTTCTATTCATCAAAATAAAGTTCAGTTGGTGCTCTTTCTGACGCTTCAAACGGAATGCGAATCAGACTTACGGTTTGAAAGTTATGAATTTTTAAAGAATTAAAATTTGCTTCTCAAACAGTGTTAACCGGTTAACCCATAGCGTTAACCGGTTAACGCCTACGAAATTCCAGAATTTTTTCCAAAAATTATAATGGTTAACCGGTTAACCCATAGCGTTAACCGGTTAACCCATAGCGTTAACCGGTTAACGCACGTTTTCCAGCAGTTCTCTGCTATACAAATTGCAGGCTGCTCCAACACCAAAAACCCCCAAATCCCATTACGGGTTTCACATCAAAACACTCAAAAACCATTCAAAAACATCAATCAAACATCAACAATATCAAGATAACAATTATACCAACAATTATATGATTATAACTCATTCTAATCACTCTAATTCATCAAGACTTTCTCATAAACTCAACCTAACTCAAAACCCCAAAAACTCCTAAAGCTCATACCATCCTAATCCATTCATATTCCAATTCCTACACATTTATCATAGATTATAAAAACTCCGCATACCTTAGAAAATTTCTTCGCTTTATATTCTTCTTTGGGGTTCTCTACAGCCTCCTGACTCTGAGCTTCCTCTTCCTCTCCCTTTTTCCTTCAGAGCACCTCTTTTCCCAAAAACACGATAATGTTAGAAAACTAATCGTATTCCCCTCTTTGGACACATTATCCCAGTTAAGTCTTTTCCCACTTTACCCTCATAATTTTCACAAAAGGACCGCCTTACCCTTTTCCTTAATATATTTTTAATAATAATAATAAAATAGTATAATAAAACACTATTTATCCTTATTATATAAAAATACTCTTTTTCTCCAAAATTCTCTAATTAATCCAAACTCTCCAATTTTTCTAAATTAATTAAATAAATGATTAAATAATTAAATTTAGATTTTCGGGGCGTTACAAAAAACGCAAGCCTTCTCACCTTTTTTGCGAATGGGCAAGGAAGGATTTTAATGGGGGCAAGCTCAATAAGAAGCTTTCGACAAGATCAAGGAGTATTTGAGTCACCCTCCAATCCTTTCTCCACCTTGTAGGAAGAAGAGTATGAGATTGTACATAGCTGCTTTAGATAGAACGTTAGGGAGCGTGTTAGCCCAAGAGGATGATAGTGGTGTCGAAAGAGTCATATATTACCTTAGTAGAGTTTTAAATGATACAGAAACTAGGTATAGTATGATATAAAAATTATGCATATGTTTGTATTACTCTTGTACAAAATTGAAGCAATATATAAAACCAGTTGATAGTTATGTTTCTTCTTGTTTTGATGTTATAAAACATATGTTTTCCAAACCTATTTTTCATAGTCGAATTGGGAAATAGGCACTAGCATTAATTGAGTATTCATTAACATATAAACCCTTAAAAGCTGTTAAGGGGCAAGTGGTTGCAGACTTCATAGTCGATCACTCTATAAATGAAAGTCCTTTGAATTATCTGGAGATTGAGCCCTGGAAGTTATACTTCAACAGGTCTAGTCATAAAGATGAGACTGAAATTAGGGTGCTTGTTTTTTCTCCAAATAAAATTCCAACAACACTTAAGTATAAAATTTATGGTTGTTGTTCTAACAACAAAGCTAAATATGAGGCTTTGATAGCTGGACTTAAAGTATTGTTGGAATTGGGGGCAACTCATGTCGAAATAATGGGAGATTCTGAGTTGGTAATAAAACAAGTCACCAAAGAGTACAAATGCATAAAAGAAAATTTAATTATGTATTTTGTAGTGGTGAATAGGCTGCTTAAAAAATTTGAAGCAGTCACCTTTCGACACATTCCTAGACTAGAGAATCAAGTTTCAAATCACTTGACTTAGATTGCTTCAGGGTACACAATTTTAAAAGAAAAATTACAAAGTGCAAGTGAGGTCAGAGGAAAATTTGTGTTAGTAGGATTAACCCCATCATATTTAAAAGAGAATAAGCTCGGGTATGCTGATGAAGATAATTTTGCAATATTGGTAGTCGATAGCATAAGTGACAAAGATCGGAGAAAACCCTTAGTGGATTATCTTGAGAATCCAACAGATTCGACAGAAAGGAAGATCATATACCAAGCCTTAAGTTATTTTCTCTTGGGGAATGAATTATTTAAAAAGACTCCTGAGGAAGTATTGCTCAAATGCCTTAGTGAAACTGATGCATATTTAGCTCTTTCGACTGTCCGTAGTGGGGCATGTGGAGCACATCAAGTAGGCTATAAAATGAAATGGTTGTTATTTTGACAGGGTATGGATTGGCCTACTATGCTGAAATATTGTATTGAATTTGCTAAAGGATGTCAAGAATTTCAAGTGCATGCTGGCATTCAACATGTTCATGCAAGTGAATTGCATTCCATTGTGAAACCTTGTCCATTTAGAGGATGGGCTTTGGATTTGATTGGAGAAATTCGACCAGCATCTTCAAAGAATCACAAATACATTTTGGTAGGGATTGACTATTTTTCTAAATGGTTTGAAGCTATTCCATTTCCAAATGTTGATCAAGAAGATGTAATTGATTTCATTCTGAAGCATATCATCTATAGGTATGGGATTCCAGAAACAATCATTACAAACCAAGGGTATGTGTTTACTGGTCGAAAGATGCAGGAGTTTTCCACAAAAATGAGTTTTAAACTTTTAAAATCTACACCTTATTATGCCCAAGCTAATGGCCAGGTTGAAGCAGCAAACAAGATAGTCATTGGGTTGATTAAGAAACATGTGGGTAAGAAGCCAAGAAATTGGCATAAGAAATTGGACCAAATCCTTTGGGCATGTCAAACTTCACCTAAAGAAGCAACTAATACTACCCCGTTTCGACTCACTTATGGGCATGATGCAGTTTTACCCTTGGAAATCTACCTTCAATCCACAAGAATTCAAAGGCATCATGCGATTCCATCTGATGTTTATTGGAATATGATATTATATGAGTTGGTGGATTTGGATGAAAAGAGACTTCATGCCTTAGAATTTCTAGAAATGAAGAAGAGGAGAGTAGAGAAATCCTACAACAAGAAGGTCAAGTTAAATACTTTTTCAATTGGTGAATTAGTTTGGAAGGTAATCATGCCCATGGATCGAAAAAGCGGATCTTTAGGGAAATGGTCACCCAAATGGGAGGGTCCCTTTCAACTTGCTAAGATATTTAGTAACAATGCTTATGAGATACATGAGATGGAAGCTAATTTAAGAATATTGAAAGTAAATGGGAAATATCTAAAAGGTATAGGCCAATACTTAAGGAGATTCAATAAAAACATAAAATTTTATTAAACATTAAGGGGCCACAAATGGCCTACAAGTGCAGAAATTTAAAACATGGTTTATTAACCAGAAAAGAAAGAAGAACTACACTACTTATAGTCTTTCTAGTCAAGGGAATTGATAAAAGTGATGTAGTCTTCATCAGCTTCATCATCCAGATGTTCACCTTTTGGAGGCTCCTTCTTGGGAGATGTTGTCCTACCCTCTTTAGTCTTGGAGCGAGTGATCATCCCAATGGAAGTGTTGGAAGAAATACCCTTCTTTCTAGTGCTTTTTACCTACTTGTTTGATTTAACATCACCCACTTTCTCCATAGAACTACTCATGTTATTTTTTTGGTGAAAAAGATGAACTGAGTAGGGAGTTATTTATAGAAGAAGCTCACATGTGCTGATTGGCCAGTCAAAAGGTAACTAAAAAGCACGTGAATTATTCCTTGGGAATGAAATCCTAAAAGGCACGTTGCAGGTATAACCTTTGAATGGTAACTCGTACCATACAATTACATAAGGAATTTAAAGCTATAACGTTGCCACATTGACCAAGATCAAGGAAAAGTGGCTTTAGATTCAAGTTTCAAATTCAATTTTTGACCGAAGACTGTTCTACAGTTTTTCTTATGCAAAGAAATAAAATGCAAGTCGAAGAATAATAAAATGGCTTGAGGCATAAAATAAAAAGCGTAAAATAATACCCAATATTTCATTGCATAAAAGGCCTTATTAAGGCCAAAGGATTAATACAAAGAGGGAACAAAAAATTCTAAATATTACAAAAGCCTTTGGATTTAAAACGGAAGTTTCTCTTGCAACTGAAGAAAGTTGAACTTCTGAGTTTGGAGACGAGTCTCGCATAAAGCCTTATCAAGCTTAGCCGTAAAAAACTCTTTGTCAAGATTCTCAACAACGTCAATGAGGTCTAGGGTGTGCTTTAGCTCAGCCTCCAATTCAGTTTCATCAGACTTGCATAACTCAAGGTTGTGTTGTTCAGCTGCAGAGATTTTGTTTTGAAGCAAATCAATTTCCATCTTCCACACTTCAATGGCCATCTCATTAGAGTTTTTTTTACTTATTCTCTTTGGCCTTGATGAGCTTTAAAGTTTCTACATGAGCCTTAGCTACCTGCGCTTGATCCCAGTTTGAACCCATTTCTATACTAGTTGCCTCAATGATTTTTTCGATCTTTGGAAGAGACTTGAAATCATTAGACATTTGGTTCACCGGGGTGGTCAGTTCTATGAGGGAGCTAAAGACCTTGGGATCAAGAGTCGAAAGATCTAGCTTTTACAGATTATCCTTAAGGAAGAGAGGGGCAGTTGGATCTTCATTCAAGACAAGATGGATGTTGTAAACACCCCAAATTTTCCCTCACTCATTTCACTATGGCTTGTGATCTTTTCATGTGCATAAGTTCAACCACAACATCTCATATTGCATCTTTTGTTTCACTACATTGTTTCAAAGCCATCTGCATCTAGGGTTTGTGATCTGAGCCATCCCTGAGCCATTAGAGCCACTCCAAAGGTCTTCAATCACTTCAAAGGGGTCCTTGTATGTTCAAGCATCATACTATACCCTCACAAGGCCAAGGAAGTCAAAGAATCACAAGAACTTGGAAAGGCATGGAAGCAGAGCCAGGCTTAACTGCACAGATGACCTAAAATTAGGGTTTTGGTTTCAGAGGCCATAACTCCAAATTTTTTGGTCATTCTTGTTTCTATTGGTCTCTATATGTTATGAGGGTCATGCATATCAATTTTCATGAAGAAACTCAATGGGGAAGGCATCTGGTCAAGGGATGACTTCTTAAGCAAGTCAGTGCAAAATCAGGGCATCTGAGGCCCCCAATGACCCAACCAAAGGGTATTCTCCATCATTTTGAATGTGTATGATCTTTATTTGGTCATAGAAGATGTTGGAAGATCACAAAATTGAAGAATTTCAAGCCATTTGCAAAGTTGCCTTTTTGGGAAAGTGACTTGTAATGTAAACTTGCTATTTTGGGAAAGTTTTTCAACCTCCTCAAATTGATTCAAAAATACTTCAAATGAGAAAACTTTGGTCATGAAAGTTGTAGAAGGGATCCCCCCATTTTCAAAAAGTACAAGAACTCATTCTAATTCATTTTGGATCAAAAGTTATGGCTTGTCAAAGTTGGATAAAATCACATAATTTCAAGTTTTACACCAAAGAGGCAAAGTTGCAAAACCTCATGCCAAGGCAAAATGTGACTCCAAATGGACTTCTATGCATTACACAAACATGAACCATGACCTAAAAATCAGAATGCACCAAAGAATTGTTCATTTTCATGCCTTGATCTTTAAGAAACTTCAAAAGGGCCAAAAGATCACAAAATTGCAAAACCTCACATAAACTCAAATCCACTTGCTGCATTGCCTCAAATTCATTTCCATGGTTCTCCTTGATCATAGCTGAGCCAAGCCATGCCCTTGTACCTTGACTGAACCAGCCCATACCTCTTCTTACACAAAAGTTGACTTTATGCAAAATGACCCATACCAATCAAGCTAGGCCAGCAACAACTCTCTGACCTATCCAAACTTGATACATGGACAAAATGGGACTCCACACATAACACAATACAGCCTAATCTCTCCCACAAGTCAGCATCCTCAAAACTCACCTCTTATGAATTTTGTTTCGAAACTCAACACTCAAGTCTCAAACATCAAAACAAACTTCACAAAACCATTCACCATGACCCTCTGATCATTTCCCAACCATCAATTTTCCCTGAAATCACCCCAAGCAGAAACACAATTTTTCACCCCTCCTGAACAGAACTTCATCAAACTCTTAAACCAGCCACATTAAACTCCAACCAAGCCTCAAAGCTTCCTCAAGAAGATCATTGGAGCCATTTTGAAGCAAAGAAGCAGTCAGAAAGCTCCTGGATTGAAAGCTCCATTTCAGGTGAGCTAAGAACAATTTTTCCAGAAACTTGTTTTTAAGTTACTAAATGATTCTTTATGCTTCACTGATCATGCTGATGTGTTTTGTTTTGAAAATGGTTGAGAAATGAGTATGTATTCATGTTCTGAAATTTTTTGACCTAGAACTATTTTGATTCGATTCTCACTTTTGATGTGTTTTAAATGTTGTTTGTTTGTTGATTCTTGATGTATGATGTATGGGGATCATTTCTGGGCAGAGAGATTGGATTTTAGAAGCTTGGGGAGTGAGATAACAAAATCTCAGGGGAGGTGTGGCCGGAGAAGATGACCGGAGGTAATTTCCGGCCACCTGAGAGTCATTAGCGCATTAATGATGATTAGGGTTCAGTTTGAATGTGAACCATGGATTCTGTTGACCAGTGTTGACTCCCGCGCGTTTGTGTGGCTCAGATCACCACATTAAGCCCTAATCCACGTCATTAGCATTTAATTAATTATGTTTAATTTAATCCAGCCAGTTTGAATCTGGGCCACTGGATCTGGCACCAGTCAATTCCCTCCAAAACCATTTAAACCTCAGCCTCAGGATCTGTTGACTTTCTCTTTAATTCAATTTTTATTTTATTTTATTTGTTTTATCTTTTACGAATTATTAAAAATAGCAAATCACATTTAAAAATTCTGAAAATTTTTGTCAAGCATTTCATTAATTTTCAGAACCCAAAAATATTTTTTTTTATTTTTTGCATTAAAAATCATTTTTAAATCATTTAAATGTTTATTTTTAATTAGTTAATGAAAATTAATTAATTAAAAATGCATTTAAGTATTTAAAAATCACCAAAAAATTCACATTGCATTCCAAAACATTTAGAAACATTATCAAACCCTCAAAACAAATTTCTTTTTGGTCCTTGATGCATTTTGACAATTTTCATTGGAATTAAATTCATTTTAAGGCAATATTTTTGTTCAAACTTGGAAAATTTCATTCTGCCTAACCATGATGAGTTTGATAATGGTTCTTGTTGCATTGCATCCTTCATAGCCTGTTGTTTATAGGATAAAATTGGTTTAAATTTATCTTGCTTTTTTCAATTTAATGAGCATTTTTCCTTGTGAGGTATCCTAAAACCCTAATTGACTTTAGAAAATTCATAACTTGCACTAGGTTAAGAGTTAGGTCTCCTCCTTTGGGCAGTGATCTTATGTGGGGTTAGGGTACCTTTGATCCCATTTTCAATTTTTTATCATGCCTTGTGCTTCTGATTTTGATTTTTATCTTGAATGTTGTTCATAAACCCTAATTTGTGCCTTCCTTTGCATCCATCTCTCATATGCTTGCATTCAATAACTTGCCATGACATTTTGTGCATCCTCATGGCATATAATACATCTTAGGACATGCTAGCATCATGTTTGATCATCACATCATTCCTTTGCCATGTTGTATGTTCATTTCATTTCATAGGCATTCATGGATTCTTATGGTATAAAGCATGCCTCATTTGCATCCTTATGCTTGTATGATCATTTTCATCTCTTGTCATGTGTTTGAATCATATCCTAGCATCATTAACATCATGTGAATGCTTCTGACTTTGGTTTGCATCATGGCATTTCATCTCATTCATTGCATTTTCATTACCTTTCCTTTTCTTTGCTAACTTTTCAGGTGGTAAGTTGTTTTGAGAAGTGAATTTGCCTTCACTTCTCACCATCTCTCTTCATCTCTCTTATGCATCATTGCTGCATTTTATCTTTGTATTAGATTGAGCTTGATCATTCATGTTCTCTCCCACTTTCTTCCTTCAAGCAACTTGTCTTCTTAAGTGAAGCAAGTTGTCTTGCTTCTCTCTGCTTCTTCCTCTTCTCTATCTTGTTCCTCCTTGGTGACCTTTTAAGATTTCTTTCCTCTTAAGTCTCACCAACCCTAGGATCTCCAAGTATGATAACAATTAGGGTTTGATTAGTCCCCCATTTAGATTTTACCTTTGTGTCATCTTTGAGTCTTCTCTTCTCATCTCTTAATCAAGGACTAAACCTTAAAGGTTTTAAGACTTTGTGATTAGGGTTATGCCTGTATCCTTCTATTAGGATGGAGTGTATAACTTTAATCCTAAGTTTTAAACCCTTAATGTGTTTAAATCCTTTAATCAATTCACTTAATAATCACTAAGACATCAAGCTTGTAACTTGGGCCTTGCATTAGGGTTCTAATTCTTCCTTAAAAGGTTAAGAAGGACTAACCCTAGTGTTAATGGACAAGTCCCCCTCAAGTTGTCTTACAAACCATAAAATCCACTTCTTAATCTTACCATTAACTAAAATCCACTTTAATAAAGGCCTTGTTTTGTCATGAGGTTAATCCCTAATCACAGATTAAGTTGAGGAGCCTTCCTCAGCTTAAATGTTCTCATCTATTATCCTTCTATTAGGATGGTGTAATGGGTCCATTAAATCCTTGATTATGGCTTAAACTCATTACTTAACACTAAACAAAAACAACAAAAACATCTAAATAATCACAAGTAGGTTAATGATCTTAATCCTATATCATGGTGATTAAGTGTGAGGTGCTTACTTCATACTTAAGGTATTCTCATTACCCCTAATCAGAGGGAGGATGTGATGAGTTTACTAACCCTTGGTTTAGGCTTAAGCTCATTAACTTATGACAAATCAAAAAGCAAATAAAAGACTGAAAACACCAAAAACAAACAATAATCGTCTCCTCCGGGATTCTTTTCTCATCTCATTCACTCACAAACGAGAACTTGCTTCTTCCGTCTAATGCAAGACAGTTAGCACCTGAGCCAGACAGGTCATACACTTGAGCATAGAAAAGTAAGCAGTTCACAAGTCAATTTATCTTTCAGCCTCTTTGAGTCGAACTACGGTGTTCTGACTTCCTCATTGCATGAGAGGATACGTAGGCATAACTTAACAGTTATCGAACAAAAGTCTCTGTATATTCCCCCTCCTTCCAGCATTATTCTTTAAGCCTCACAATCTGGAGCTTCATTCATTTCTTACACTGACACTCTCATATTTCACTTCACACTTCTTTTACACTGACACATGTACATCCTTTTTCCAGCTCTTTTGCACACAAAATAGCACTTACACTACCCCTTTAAAACACAAATCTTTTAAGCGTGGATCCCGTCGAGTACGGCGGACAATCTGGGTGCTAATACCTTCCCAGGTTGTAACCAACCCCCTTTCTCAGTCTCTCTGGTTCGCAACCGTCTTATCCATATCTTCCTAGGTCTATGCAGCATTACCTTTCCTCCGGGATAAAAATGCCTAGCTTGTTGTTCATTTTCATTTGATGTATTTTTCTCTTTTTTGTATTTTGACCCTCCAGGGGCATATGTTGTAAAACAAACTATGTATTTGTTCATCATTTGTAATATATTAGTTTTCTTTCATTGGGTTTCTCTTCCCAGCAATATCAAGCATCTTCCTCGAGGTCTGGAAAGGTCAAAACCAAGAACCAAGCCGGATACCTTGGAAAAACAAATAAGCATACTGCATTGCATACTAACCTTGTTTTGTTTTGTAGGTTTTGTTATTATTTAGTTCTAACTCTGTTGTGATCTCAGGAAATATTGCTCGCAGAAGAGTGTTCCCTGTCAACCGTACGCATCGGTACCCTACTCGCAACAACCTTCCAGGTATCCAAATGGAGCAAGTACAGCAGGACCTGACTGAGGTCAGGACTCAAATGGCTAATGAAAGAGTGGAGATGAGAAACCAAATGACCCAATTCATGACTGTGATGACTGGCTTGGCCCAGAGCCAAGAAAGGTTAAGGGCATTGGTAGAAAGACAAACTCCCGAGGCACCTCATCCGGGGACTAGAGGAACAAGTAATAATGAGGGAGGTCAGCCTCATGTTAACCCACCAGTATTTGGACCTCATCTAGATCCGGAAGTCAACATCCCAAGGAATGTACAGGGCAACACTGCTGCAGGTAGGATCTTGCAAGAAGATCCTCAAGAAGAGCAGTTTACTGTAATGGGGGCTGGAGATGAAGTCTATGACAGAAGGTTTGATGAAATTGCTGAGAAATTGAGAACTTTGGAGTCTCAAAACTCCTTGGGTTTCGATGTAATGGATATGGGGTTAGTAGACGGGGTGAGGATTCCCCACAAATTTAAACCCCCATGCTTTGAGAAGTACAATGGAACCTCTTGTCCACGAACTCACCTGCAGTCTTTTCTGGGAAGACTTAAAGCATATACCATGGATGAAAAGCTGTGGATGTTCTACTTTGAAGACAGTCTGACTGGGGCTTCAAAGGAGTGGTATTCACACTTGACCATAGCTACTATCAGATGCTGGAAGGACCTAGCTGAAGCTTTCATCAGGCAGTATCAATAAAATCTGGACATGGCTCCTAACAGGACCCTCCTGATGGGGATGTCCCAATCTTCCAGAGAAAGCTTTAGGGAATATGCCCAGAGGTGGAGACAGCTTGCTGCTGCTGTCCAACCACCCATGTCGAAAAGAGAAATGGCCGACATGTTCATGAATACTCTGCAAGGAACATATATTGATAGATTGGCTGTCTTCTCCTCTACCAGTTTTGCTGATGTGGTCATAGCTGGTGAAAGGATTGAAAGCCTCTTGAAGATGGGTAAGATTTCTGACAGCGGTGCAAGTTCATCCGGTAATCCCAGAAAGCCTTTTGTGGGACCCCGAAGAACCGGTGAGACAAATGCCATTCATGCCAGCAGGGGCAGACCTCAGTATGACCACAGATCAGTAGCAACTGTCACTATTCCAGCTCCGATTCCTCAGCAATCAACATATCAACAACAACAACAACCACATTACCAACAACAAGTTCAATATCCGCCACAGAGAGCCTACAACAACAACAATAACAATCAACAACAACGACCCTTCCAACAAAGACCATCACAGGCAAACAGGGTAATTGACCCCATCCCTATGCCTTATGCTGCCTTATTGCCACAACTCCTGAAGCTCAACTTGGTTGAGTTAAGGACATTGGCACCACCAGATCCCTCCAATCTCCAAAGGAATTATGATGTCAACGCCAGATGTGCTTTCCACTCCAATGCACCTGGACACAATACAGAAAAATGCAGGGCCTTACAAATGAAAGTCCAAGATCTGGTGGATTCTAAAGCCCTCAACTTTGCACCTCCCCCGAATGTCAACAAGAATCCTATGCCTAATCATGGTGGGCCGAGGATTAATGCCATTAAGGAAGACAAACCATCTATTTTGATCACCGGTGTTGCACAAATTCGAACACCTTTGGTCGAAATTAAAGCTCAGCTTCTAGAGTGCCAAGTGTTCCCCGGGTGTAAGCTCGGTTGTGGGTATTGCAACATTGCAGTCAACGGGTGTGAAAATTTGAGAAATGGTATAGACGGTCTTATTAAGGATGGAATCCTTCAGATCTCAACAATGGCGCCTACAAATCCAGCAAATCCTTTAACAACCATTCCCGATTCTTCTACAACAGCAACAACAATCATTCCTACCAATTTATCAATATCATCAGCAATGGCTCCGCCCATCACTTCAACAAATCAAATGTCAACAACCCTTTCTTCCACAACATCAGCATCCATGTTATCAGCAGAATCTTCTACAACGCCAACAAAAATTAATGAAGATGTCTCAGCAGTCACCATCTACTATGATCCATCAAGTGTTCCTCCCAGCAACAATTTCCAGCAAAAAACAGTGGCACCTCCTACCGGATCACCAGTCACAATTTACTACGATCCGCACACCATTTCAATACCCTCCTCTGCAGCAGTCAGCCCAGTTACTATTACGGTACCTGGGCCCGTTCCTTATGAAAACAGTAATGCCATACCTTGGCATTATGGCTCTGATCTCTACTGCAACAGGGAGAAAATCACTCTGGATTCATCAACTTCTTCTCCACAGATTAATAATGTTGGGGGAGGCGGAGGCTTCACCAGAAGCGGACGCCTTTTTGCCTCACAAGAGCAAAGACCTAATGCCGAAGCAGAAGCTGCTGCCAAAGCAAAAGGAAAGAGTGTGGTACCTGAAGAGCCGAATGCCAAAGAAACTCAGAAGACATCTTTTGAACAAGATGTAGACGAGTTTATGAGAATCATAAAAAGAAGTGATTACAAGGTGGTGGATCAGCTTCACCAAACTCCCTCAAAGATCTCCATATTATCACTGTTGATGTGTTCTGAAGCTCACAGGAACGCACTGTTGAAAGTTCTGCACGCAGCATACGTGCCGGAGGAGATCACTGTTAATCAGCTAGAAACTGTGGTTGCAAATGTCAACACCAGTCATGGACTGGGCTTTACCAATGCTGATTTAACAACTGAGGGACGTAACCACAACAAGGCTTTACATATCACCTTGGAATGCAAGAGTGCTGTTCTATCTCATGTACTGGTGGACACTGGGTCATCGCTCAATGTTCTACCAAAGAAAGCCTTAGTGAAGCTGGAGAATGATGGCTTGGCATTGCGTCCGAGTAATTTAGTGGTGAGAGCATTTGATGGCTCTAAAAGATCAGTGCTTGGAGAGATTGATCTACCTGTGTTGATTGGCCCGCAGAACTTCAAAACTACCTTCTTTGTGATGGACATTCAGTCGGCCTACAGCTGTTTGTTGGGTAGACCCTGGATCCACGCCGCTGGCGCTGTTACGTCTACCCTTCACCAGAAGTTAAAATTCGAGTGGGAAGACCAAATCATCACCATCTGTGGGGAAGAGGACATATTTGTTAGCCAGCTGGCTACGTATAAGTACATAGAAATGGATGGGGAGATCCATGAAACCATGAGCCAGGGGTTTGAGGCCCTGAACATTAATGAAGCATCTGCTGTACTAGGAACCTCCATAACGTCATATCAGCAAGCCCGGAAGGTTGTTGAAGAGGGTACTGCCCAAGGCTGGGGCAAGCTGTTGCCCGTGGAAAAGAAAGAAGACAGATTTGGGTTGGGTTACAAACCAACTCAACAAGATCAATCAGAGGCTGCAAAAGAGCCCAATTTTGTCAGCGGGTGGATGCTCACCCCGGATGCTGTGAACAACTTGGAAGATGAGTCGGAAGATGAGCGCAACCTGGAGAGCTGGATACGTCCAAGGACCCCGGGGAGCCATGTCTCAAACTGGTCTTCCCAGGAAATTATAAGGGTTACTCCTGCAGAGTAATTATTATTTCCTATATATTTTAAGCATGCATCAAGTCTTGTATCTTGCCCAAGATGTCAAGACTCATTTTGTAATCGGGCCATCTTGTAATTTTGTGCAAACAGATCAATCAATGAATATCGGACATCTTTTGAAATGAATCTTTTCCTTTTCCGTTCACTGTTTTTCATTTTTCTTTTTGTACAAAAATAAAATGGCAATGTTTTCAAAATAAATAACTTCATTTTCACTTTTTTAAATAAGATAAAAACCAATCACTAAAATAAACAATCTAAACCCTTGCAGAGAGTGCCTTTCAGATTGCACCGACAACAACACAGCTATGACTTCGTATGACTTTGACAATCCAATCAATCAAGCTGATGAAGGAGTTGAAGAAGATTATGAGCTACCTGAAGAGCTAGCCCGGTTGTTAAGGCAAGAGGAGAAGGTTATCACTCTTCATCAGGAGGAGATTGAAACGGTTAATCTTGGTACGGATGAAGATGTAAAAGAGGTTAAGATCGGGGCCTGTCTGCAGGATTCAGTGAAGGAGCAACTGATTGATATGCTTCGGGAGTATGTGGATGTTTTCGCTTGGTCTTATCAAGACATGCCAGGGTTGGACACCGATATTGTCATGCACAGGCTGCCCTTGAAAGAAGACTGCCCGCCGGTGAAATAGAAGTTGCGCCGTACTCGCCCGGATATGGCCATGAAGATAAAAGAAGAGGTACAAAAACAGTGGGACGCCGGGTTCCTTGCTGTGACCAGCTATCCGCCGTGGGTGGCTAACATTGTACCAGTACCTAAGAAAGACGGCAAGGTGAGAATGTGTGTGGATTACCGGGATCTGAACAGAGCCAGCCCGAAAGATGATTTCCCATTGCCTCACATTGATGTATTGGTTGATAATACGGCTCAGTTCTCGGTGTTCTCCTTCATGGATGGATTTTCAGGATACAATCAGATCAAGATGTCACCTGAAGACATGGAGAAGACAACTTTAATCACACCCTGGGGCACATTCTGTTATAAGGTGATGCCATTCGGACTGAAGAATGCGGGTGCCACTTATCAACGGGCTATGGTAACATTATTCCATGACATGATCCATAAAGAAATTGAATGTTATGTGGATGACATGATTGCCAAGTCCCTCACAGAAGAAGACCACCTGGTAAATTTGTTGAAGTTATTCAAGCGTCTGAGGAAGTACCAGCTGAAGCTAAACCCCAACAAGTGCACATTCGGGGTGCGATCCGGTAAACTGCTGGGATTTATTGTAAGTGAGAAAGGGATTGAAGTTGACCCTGATAAAGTTAAATCCATTCAAGAAATGCCTGCACCAAAGTCAGAAAAAGAAGTTCGAGGGTTCCTAGGTAGATTGAACTACATTTCAAGGTTCATATCTCACCTTACCGCAACCTGTGAACCCTTGTTCAAGTTGTTAAGAAAAGAACAAACGGTCAGGTGGAACGAAGACTGCCAAAGGGCTTTTGACAAAATCAAGGAATATTTACAAGAGCCCCCGATCCTTATGCCTCCAGTTGAAGGAAGACCTCTAATCATGTACTTGACAGTATTAAAAGAATCAATGGGGTGTGTGCTAGGCCAGCATGACGAGTCTGGTCGAAAAGAGTACGCAATATACTACCTAAGCAAAAAGTTTACCGACTGTGAACAACGTTATTCACTGCTCGAGAAAACTTGCTGTGCTTTAGCGTGGGCTGCTCGCCGACTAAGGCAATATATGTTGACTCAAACTACCTTATTGATCTCAAAAATGGATCCAGTTAAGTACATTTTTGAGAAGCCAACTCTTACTGGACGGGTTGCAAGATGGCAAATGATCCTCACAGAATATGACATCCAATACACATCTCAGAAAGCCATCAAAGGCAGTGTATTGTCTGATTATCTTGCTGAGCAACCCATTGATGATTACCAGCCTATGAGATTTGACTTCCCTGATGAAGACATCATGTTCATAAAAGCAAAAGATCATGAAGAGCCTGTTCACACTGAAGGGCCTGACCCGGAGGAAGAATGGACTATGATGTTTGATGGGGCTGTTAATATGAATGGTCGTGGTGTTGGTGCAGTACTCATTACACCTAAGGGAGTTCACATGCCTTTCTCGGCAAAACTCACTTTTAACTGCACTAACAACGAAGCTGAATACGAAGCTTGTATTATGGGTTTGGAGGAAGCCATTGACCTCAGGATTAAGACTTTGACTGTATTCGGAGATTCAGCTCTGGTGATTAATCAAACCAACGACAAATGGTACACCCACCAAGATTATCTGATACCTTATCGGGATTATACAAGGAGGTTATTGACTTTCTTCACAATGGTCAAGCTTGAGTATATCCCTCGAGACGGAAATCAGTTTGCAGACGCTCTGGCTACCATTTCATCCATGATCAAAGTTCAAGCTGCCAATTTTGTGCCTCAGATTTCAGTGTCCAGACTTGACAGACCAGCATATGTATTTTCAGCAGACATTGCCAAAGATGATAATCCTTGGTTCCATGACATCAAATGCTTCTTGAAGGATCAAACATACCCACCTGGGGCATCTTCCAATGGTAAGAAGACATTAAGAAGGCTAGTTGGTAGCTTCTTCCTGAACACTGACGGTTCCTTATACAAGAGAAACTTTGATATGGTACTCCTCAGATGCGTTGATAGGACAGAAGCAGATTTGTTAATGCACGAGGTGCACGAAGGATCCTTTGGTACCCATGTAGGAGGGCATGCAATGGCCAAGAAATTGTTGAGATCAGGCTACTACTGGATCATAATGGATGCAGACTGTTGTGCTTATGCCAGAAGATGTCATAAATGCCAGATTTATGCGGATAAAGTGCATGTGCCTCCAAATCCTCTGAATGTGATGTCTTCACCCTGGCCCTTCGCCATGTGGGGCATTGATATGATTGGCAAGGTTGAACCAACTGCTTCAAACGGCCACAAATTCATCCTGGTTGCTATTGACTACTTCACCAAGTGGGTTGAAGCAGCTTCATATGCAAATGTTACAAGGCAAGTGGTAGCTCGATTCCTAAAGAGAGACATCATCTGTCGGTATGGAATACCCGAGCGAATCATTACTGATAATGGTTCCAACTTGAACAACAAAATGATGGCAGGACTGTGCCGGGACTTCAAGATCCAACACCACAATTCTTCTCCTTACAGGCCAAAGATGAATGGCGCTGTTGAGGCAGCTAACAAAAATATCAAGAAGATTGTGCAGAAGATGGTAGTCACATACAAAGACTGGCATGAAATGCTACCGTTTGCCTTGCATGGGTACCGTACGTCAATCCGAACATCCACTGGGGCAACACTGTATCAACTTGTTTATGGTATGGAAGCAGTCCTACCTGTTGAAGTTGAATTACCCTCCTTGCGGGTACTAATGGATGTTAAACTGAATGAAGCAGAGTGGGTCCGATCTCGATACGAACAACTAAGTCTGATTGAAGAAAAAAGGTTGGCTACAATCTGTCATGGGCAGCTGTATCAGAAAAGGATGAAGAAAGCCTTCGATCAGAAAGTCAGGCTTCGAGAGTACCAAGTAGGAGATCTTGTGCTGAAAAGACTCCTCCCTCCTCATATAGACCACAGGGGCAAGTGGACTCCGAATTATGATGGTTCATTCATAGTAAAGAAAGTTTTCTCTGGCGGAGCATTGATGCTCAGTACTATGGATGGTGAAGACTTCCTGTCCCCTGTGAATTCAGATGCAGTTAAAAAATACTTCGCATAAAATTGACCCGCTGGACATAAAAACAGAATGTGAGTCCAGGAAAAAATAGGGCATCCCGGCGAGTCAAAAACAGAATAAAAGACTCGGGCAAAAATAAGGGAAAATAAATAAAAGGTGTACACCCGCTGAGTTGAAAAGCCACATTGGACAGCTCAGGCAAAAATGGGTATCCCGATGGATTGAAAACCCGAGAGGGCGATCCACGCAAATAAGGGAATAAGCGAACAACTGCATTATGAATTCGTCTGTATCACTTGCGACATGGTGAACTTCGAAAGGTTCGAGCATCGGTCAGAATCAGCCTCCTTCAAAAGCAAGATGAGAAGAACGTCAAAAGTCATACGAGTCATAGCGAAAGAGAAGCTCCTTGAAGCATCATCAACATTGCCACTGTCTTTGTGTTTCTCAATTTGTAACGATCTCCTCATTTCAGGGGATCCGTTTCTTTGATTGTACCTTGCCAATTCTGGGCACACGAATTAATAAAATCAGATTTTCAGTCATGTTTCGTCTCGTATATTTTATTTTTCATTTGCAAAATGTCTGATGTCCTTGAGATATTGATCGCATAAATACGGGTGCTTCCCTTCTAAAAAATACGTGCTTACAGGAAATATATTTGCTTCCGGGAGTGTCTAAACTCCTATGACGGAATCCAGTAAGGGATACCTCGGGAAACTTGTACGTTTCTTTGTCATACAGGATAGCAGGTGTTCAAAGCACAACATGGGGCATGATAGCTTCTCCCCAGTAGGCTGCCAAATCATTGTTTCCTCAGCACACCTTCCAGACAGCACCAAAGATGCTTTCTCCCCATCAGAGTTGCCAGGCATCACTTTTCCGACATCTCCTCCAGAGAAGTACCAGAAGGTGCCCATATCCCCAGCTGAGTTGTTAAGTATCATCCTCAGCAGGATCCCCACAGAAATCTCTAAGAAGATCTTCCAGTGATCTTTCTTCTTCCCCAGCCAAGTACTAGACGGGAAACCATCTCCCCACAGAGTTTCAGCCTCTATCCAGAACAACAACGCCTGAAGATCTCACAACAGAGTGATGAAAGCTTCTACAAACCCCAGCTGGGTCCCTCATTACCAAGATAGGCCTATCAGTAATCTATTTCCCCATGCAAAGTCAGATATGTCAGATCTACCAATGATCTCACCCCCAGCTGGGAAATCCACTTCAAGCAGATCAGCCAGAGATCTCCACAGCAACGGGATCCAAATCCCGGATCGGTATCTTTGCATAATCATAGCATTCGCATCATATTTTTTCCCACAGAGCGTAACATTCCGTCTAATACGGAGCATTACGGCAAAAATCAAACATATTGCATGAATCATAAGCCATATCCTGAGTCAAACACTTGTAAATACTGACAATCCATCAACAAAATACAGAATATTTCCCAAATTCCCCACCAGAAAGCCAAAGCATTACACTCACAAATACAGGAACACACTCCTTTTGGCACTCGTCCGTGTCATCACTCCCCAGTAAAATTACCCGAGCATTCGTTACAAACAGACACTTATATATTACAGATGCTTCTCGACACTCGTCTGTGTCATATCCCCAGCAGAAAGCCAAGGCGTCCCCTTTGCACTCACATATATACACAACTCCTTGACACCCGTCCGTGTGACCTTCCCCAACATAGTTACCAAAACATTTGGGAACCATATACTTGTTTATAATACACTTTTTTCCGACACCCGTCCGTGTCACACTCTCCCCAGCAAGTTGAACACTCGTTCGTGTCTCACTCATGTTTACTCATACAGATACTCGTCTGTATCTTGTATATGTTACTTGATCTTCTCAAAATCGACACTCGTCCGTGTTCTTTGTTAACTAGTTGGTACTCGTCCGTATCATCATCTCGGAACATGCGTCAAGCGTTTGTTTCTACCGATACTCGTCCGTATCATAGTCTTAAGGATGCTCGTCCGCATCTTTAATCTATACACCGTGTCAAACACCTTTGTCTTCTTGAATATAGACACTCGTCTGTGTCTACTATTCCCCAGAAGAATTCCCAACAAAACTTGTTAAACTATTTTCTTTCTATCTGACATTCGTTCTATGTCATGATACCCTTTCGGCAGCCGTACCCTTCCAGGTGATCGTCCTTCACCTTTTTGATGATCGTCCTTCATCACCCCCAGTGGAGTCTCTATTTCATTAGAACCCCTTCTTATCTGACATTCGTCCTATGTCGTGATATTTTTAGCAGCCGTCCCCTGCTAGGTGATCGTCCTTCACCTCCTGATGATCGTCCTTCATCATTTTATCCGATGGCCGTCCCCATCATTGATCTTGTTATCTGACATTCGTCCTATGTCATGATAAACCTGAGAGCAGCCGTCCCCTGCTAGGTAATCGTCCTTCACCTCTTGATGATCGTCCTTCATCATGCTTATCCGATGGCCGTCCCCATCGTCGACCTTTTTCTATCCGGCATTCGTCCTATGTCGTGATAACTTTCGGCAGCCGTACCCTGCCAGGTGATCGTCCTTCACCTTAGATGATCGTCCCTCATCTTATCCCCGACTGAGCAGCTGTATCCTGCCAGGTGATCGTCATTCACCCTTGATGATCGTACCTCATCATTTATTTCATTTATGCCTCGAGCTTGATGGTCATCCCCATCATCCCCAGGGAGTCTTATGGCTTTACCTGATGGCCGTCCCCATCATAATCCCTTATATCCCCAGCTTGTCGGCTGTCCCCGTCCTAGCTTTATTTTTCGCATCTTCCCCAGCATGTCAGTCGTCCCCGTCATTTGTTTTTCCCCAGCAGTCGTCCTCTGCTCGACGGTTGTCCTCCATCGCCCTCACTTTATAATTATACTTTATTTCCTTTTACAAATCTATATCCCTTTTCTTCTTCATTCTGTGAGTGCAAATTTTGGACTGTCTTTGGTATTCAACCACAAGTTATCTTGTTTGAATGATAAGCCGTCGCTTACATCCTGCACAGCTAACTCATGCTTGAATAGGGGCAGCTGTAAACACCCCAAATTTTCCCTCACTCATTTCACTATGGCTTGTGATCTTTTCATGTGCATAAGTTCAACCACAACATCTCATATTGCATCTTTTGTTTCACTACATTGTTTCAAAGCCATCTGCATCTAGGGTTTGTGATCTGAGCCATCCCTGAGCCATTAGAGCCACTCCAAAGGTCTTCAATCACTTCAAAGGTGTCCTTGTATGTTCAAGCATCATATTATACCCTCACAAGGCCAAGGAAGTCAAAGAATCACAAGAACTTGGAAAGGCATGGAAGCAGAGCCAGGCTTAACTGCACAGATGACCTAAAATTAGGGTTTTGGTTTCAGAGGCCATAACTCCAATTTTTTTTTTGTCATTCTTGTTTCTATTAGTCTCTATATGTTATGAGGGTCATGCATATCAATTTTCATGAAGAAACTCAATGGGGAAGGTATCTGGTCAAGGGATGACTTCTTGAGCAAGTCAGTGCAAAATCAGGGCATCTGAGGCCCCCAATGACCCAACCAAAGGGTATTCTCCATCATTTTGAATGTGTATGATCTTTATTTGGTCATAGAAGATATTGGAAGATCACAAAATTGAAGAATTTCAAGCCATTTGCAAAGTTGCCTTTTTGGGAAAGTGACTTGTAATGTAAACTTGCTATTTTGGGAAAGTTTTTCAACCTCCTCAAATTGATTCAAAAATACTTCAAATGAGAAAACTTTGGTCATGAAAGTTGTAGAAGGGATCCCCCCATTTTCAAAAAGTACAAGAACTCATTCTAATTCATTTTGGATCAAAAGTTATGGCTTGTCAAAGTTGGATAAAATCACATAATTTCAAGTTTTACACCAAAGAGGCAAAGTTGCAAAACCTCATGCCAAGGCAAAATGTGACTCCAAATGGACTTCTATGCATTACACAAACATGAACCATGACCTAAAAATCAGAATCCACCAAAGAATTGTTCATTTTCATGCCTTGATCTTTAAGAAACTTCAAAAGGGCCAAAAGATCACAAAATTGCAAAACCTCACATAAACTCAAATCCACTTGCTGCATTGCCTCAAATTCATTTCCATGGTTCTCCTAGATCACAGCTGAGCCAAGCTATGCCCTTGTACCTTGACTGAACCAGCCCATACCTCTTCTTACACAAAAGTTGACTTTATGCAAAATGGCCCATACCAATCAAGCTAGGCCAACAACAACTCTTTGACCTATCCAAACTTGATACATGGACAAAATGGGACTCAACACATAACACAATACAACCTAATCTCTCCCACAAGTCAGCATCCTCAAAACTCACCTCTTATGCATTTTGTTTCGAAACTCAACACTCAAGTCTCAAACATCAAAACAAACTTCACAAAACCATTCACCATGACCCTCTGATCATTTCCCAACCATCAATTTGCCCTGAAATCACCCCAAGCAGAAACACGATTTTTCACCCCTCCTGAACAGAACTTCATCAAACTCTTAAACCAGCCACATTAAACTCCAACCAAGCCTCAAAGCTTCCTCAAGAAGATCATTGGAGCCATTTTGAAGCAAAGAAGCAGTCAGAAAGCTCCTGGATTGAAAGCTCCATTTCAGGTGAGCTCAAGAACAATTTTTCCAGAAACTTGTTTTTAAGTTACTAAATGATTCTTTATGCTTCACTGATCATGTTGATGTGTTTTGTTTTGAAAATGGTTGAGAAATGAGTATGTATTCATGTTCTGAAATTTTTTGACCTAGAACTATTTTGATTCAATTATCCATTTTGATGTGTTTTAAATGTTGTTTGTTTGTTGATTCTTGATGTATGATGTATGGGGATCATTTCTGGGCAGAGAGATTGGATTTTAGAAGCTTGGGGAGTGAGATAGCAAAATCTCAGGGGAGGTGTGGCCGGAGAAGATGACTGGAGGTCATTTCCGGCCACCTGAGAGTCATTAGCGCATTAATGATGATTAGGGTTCAGTTTGAATGTGAACCATGGATTCTGTTGACCAGTTTTGACTCCCGCGCGTTTGTGTGGCTCAGATCACCCCATTAAGCCCTAATCCACGTCATTAGCATTTAATTAATTAGGTTTAATTTAATCCAGCCAGTTTGAATCTGGGCCACTGGATCTGGCGCCAGTCAATTCCCTCCAAAACCATTTAAACCTCAACCTAAGGATCTGTTGACTTTCTCTTTAATTCAATTTTTATTTCATTTTATTTGTTTTATCTTTTACGAATTATTAAAAATAGCAAATCACATTTAAAAATTCTGAAAATTTTTGTCAAGCATTTCATTAATTTTCAGAACCCAAAAATATTTTTATTTTTATTTTTTGCATTAAAAATCATTTTTAAATCATTTAAATGTTTATTTTTAATTAGTTAATGAAAATTAATTAATTAAAAATACATTTAAGTATTTAAAAATCACCAAAAAATTCACATTGCATTCCAAAACATTTAGAAACATTATCAAACCCTCAAAACAAATTTCTTTTTGGTCCTTGATGCATTTTGACAATTTTCATTGGAATTAAATTCATTTTAAGGCAATATTTTTGTTCAAACTTGGAAAATTCCATTCTGCCTAACCATGATGAGTTTGATAATGGTTCTTGTTGCATTGTATCCTTCATAGCATGTAGTTTATAGGATAAAATTAGTTTGAATTTATCTTGCTTTTTTCAATTTAATGAGCATTTTTCCTTGTGAGGTATCCTAAAACCCTAATTGACTTTAGAAAATTCATAACTTGCACTAGGTTAAGAGTTAGGTCTCCTCCTTTGGGAAGTGATCTTATGTGGGGTTAGGGTACCTTTGATCCCATTTTCAATTTTTTATCATGCCTTGTGCTTCTGATTTTGATTTTTATCTTGAATGTTGTTCATAAACCCTAATTTGTGCCTTCCTTTGCATCCATCTCTCATATGCTTGCATTCAATAACTTGCCATGACATTTTGTGCATCCTCATGGCATATAATACATCTTAGGACATGCTAGCATCATGTTTGATCATCACATCATTCCTTTGCCATGTTGTATGTTCATTTCATTTCATAGGCATTCATGGATTCTTATGGTATAAAGCATGCCTCATTTGCATCCTTATGCTTGTATGATCATTTTCATCTCTTGTCATGTGTTTGAATCATCTCCTAGCATCATTACCATCATGTGAATGCTTCTGAATTTGGTTTGCATCATGGCATTTCATCTCATTCATTGCATTTTCATTACCTTTCCTTTTCTTTGCTAACTTATCAGGTGGTAAGTTGTTTTGAGAAGTGAATTTGCCTTCACTTCTCACCATCTCTCTTCATCTCTCTTATGCATCATTGCTGCATTTTATCTTTGTATTAGATTGAGCTTGCTCATTCATGTTCTCTCCCACTTTCTTCCTTCAAGCAACTTGTCTTCTTAAGTGAAGCAAGTTGTCTTGCTTCTCTCTGCTTCTTCCTCTTCTCTATCTTGTTCCTCCTTGGTGACCTTTGAAGATTTATTTCCTCTTAAGCCTCACCAACCCTAGGATCTCCAAGTATGATAACAATTAGGGTTTGATTAGTCCCCCATTTAGATTTTACCTTTGTGTCATCTTTGAGTCTTCTCTTCTCATCTCTTAATCAAGGACTAAACCTTAAAGGTTTTAAGACTTTGTGATTAGGGTTATGCCTGTATCCTTCTATTAGGATGGAGTGTATAACTTTAATCCTAAGTGTTAAACCCTTAATGTGTTTAAATCCTTTAATCAATTCACTTAATAATCACTAAGACATCAAGCTTGTAACTTGGGCCTTGCATTAGGGTTCTAATTCTTCCTTAAATGGTTAAGAAGGACTAACCCTAGTGTTAATGGACAAGTCCCCCTCAAGTTGTCTTACAAACCATAAAATCCACTTATTAATCTTACCATTAACTAAAATCCACTTTAATAAAGGCCTTGTTTTGTCATGAGGTTAATCCCTAATCACGGATAAGTTGAGGAGCCTTCCTTAGCTTAAATGTTCTCATCTATTATCCTTCTATTAGGATGGTGTAATGGGTCCATTAAATCCTTGATTATCGCTTAAACTCATTACTTAACACTAAACAAAAACAACAAAAACATCTAAATAATCACAAGTAGGTTAATGATCTTAATCCTATATCATGGTGATTAAGTGTGAGGTGCTTACTTCATACTTAAGGTATTCTCATTACCCCTAATCAGAGGGAGGATGTGATGAGTTTACTAACCCTTGGTTTAGGCTTAAGCTCATTAACTTATGACAAATCAAAAAGAAAATAAAAGACTGAAAACACCAAAAACAAACAATAATCGTCTCCTCCGGGATTCTTTTCTCATCTCATTCACTCACAAACGAGAACTTGCTTCTTCCGTCTAATGCAAGACAGTTAGCACCTGAGCCAGACAGGTCATACACTTGAGCATAGACAAGTAAGCAGTTCACAAGTCAATTTATCTTTCAGCCTCTTTGAGTCGAACTACGGTGTTCTGACTTCCTCATTGCATGAGAGGATACGTAGGCATAACTTAACAATTATCGAACAAAAGTCTCTGTATATTCCCCCTCCTTCCAGCATTATTCTTTAAGCCTCACAATCTGGAGCTTCATTCATTTCTTACACTGACACTCTCATATTTCACTTCACACTTCTTTTACACTGACACCTGTACATCCTTTTTCCAGCTCTTTTGCACACAAAATAGCACTTACACTACCCCTTTAAAACACAAATCTTTTAAGCGTGGATCCCGTCGAGTACGGCGGACAATCTGGGTGCTAATACCTTCCCAGGTTGTAACCAACCCCCTTTCTCAGTCTCTCTGGTTCGCAACCGTCTTATCCATATCTTCCTAGGTCTATGCAGCATTACCTTTCCTCCGGGATAAAAATGCCTAGCTGGCGACTCTACTCTTTTTCTTTTGGATTTACCCTTGTGTGTTCTCGTCTCTTTCGCCGACCGTTCGCGTCTGTACCCCTCTTGGCCCTGTGTCATTTGGTGGGAGCGACAGATGTCCCTTTTGAAGAATTTGTCCTTGATCTTTTTAAGGATATGACCCACAAAGTCATCTGAAGGTGAATTCTCAGGAGCTGTCGAAGCACTGCTCCCAAAAAAGCCAAGACTCTTCCCAAGTTTCCTTCTAGCATACTCCTGAGGATTCAACCACCTTAGAGACACCAATGGGTCCTCGGTTGAGACTTCTTTTGGGATTGAAAGTTGAAAAGTTTGAGGTTGTAAGGGATTTTTCTCAGGCGAAGTTTGTTGAGTCTTTTCAAGCTTTTTTTCTTTGATGACTTCACCCTAGTCCTGGTTGCTTTCTTCCTCTTTTTCACTTTATTCTTCTTCAACATCCATAGGATTGTCTTGAACATCAGCTTGGGGCTCTCCCATGTTTTCCGGCTCTTTATTTATTGGACTGGAGGGAGTAAGGGCCTGATTGTCCTCAGTTTCTTCTTCTTATTTTTCAGCAAAAGCTTGGTTTATCTCCCTAGAAAGTCTGCTGGATTGGCCATGAAAGTCCTTGCTTAAAGTATCTTCACACTCATGATCAAAGTCATCAGTATGAGATTTTTGAGTGGTTTTTCTAGCAGGCAAGCTTCTATTGGCTTTGACCATTGGGGGAGGAATGACTGTTGTGGTAAAGGCTGATTAATCTCACTCAAAGAACTATAACCAGAGACAAAATAAAAATTAGGATGGTACGTTGGCTCACCTTGGCTATTCAAAAGTATTATTGGTGTGGGAGTAGCAATTGGTGTTGGTTGAGAGATACCTGCCTTAGTCTGTTGTGAGAAAAGGATTAGGTCGAAGTTGTAAAAAGGATTACAAGATGAGGGGAAAAATTTAAATGCCTCATTCTCTCCAACACATGGGATAGAGTTTTCACTCTCAGGAGGGCCACCAGTTGGTGCCACTATAGGAGTATGAGGTGAAACTTCGACAACACATGCAACAGGTGCCTTTTCAACAATTTTGGCCACCTTGGAGGAAGACTGGCCAACAACACTAGGAGACTTTGCAGTCTTCCTTTTTATTTTGAGGGGCTACTCCTTAGGAGATTGATCATCATCTGATCCGATGGTGACGCTTGAAGCCTTTTTGCCCTTATTTTGGAGTGTCAAGGGATTTTTGGTTGTATGAAAAAGAATCAAAGTATTAGAAGGCAAGCATACAAAATGTGAATAATAAAGGGATATGAAGTACCTTAGTGTCTTCGTTTCTCTTCTCAGGCTTTATCACCACGCCATTGGTGGTATTGGTTCTCCTGGTGACAACTGAGAATGACAAAGACAATTGTTATGAGTTAATAATTGATCAGTTAGTAGGAAACAAATGAAAACCTCAAACCTTCATATATTTCATATTTGACATGAATGTCTTCGATCTCTATATGAAGGTGTCCTTTAAAACTGTCCAGTGTATGCTAATTCGCACCAACTTTTTGGCTTTCGACCGAGACTGTTGTCGAAGGATTTTTATTCAATCCCCACAGACAAAACAGTCTGGAAATAGAGGGGCAAGCGCCACTCCAAAATCAGCAGTGGGTAGTCGAGGAAACGTTGGAGGAAAAAGTTCGAAAGCCACCTCATAACTCTTCTCAAGAGGAATGTTTGAAGGGATTTTTAAATTATCCATTTTCTGCAAAAATTTCTCCTTCAAAGTGACAGCTGTCTCACGAACAGTTCGACTAAGATCATCTGGTCGATAGACAGTTTCAAAATACTTCTGAAAAGGTTGTATCTCTTTGATATGAGTAGACTTATTCTTCTTGACCTTCTCCTGCACATTAATGAAGGCTTGGTCAAGTAAGGTAGAAAATTCAGCAGTAGTGAGAAAATGGTCACTATAATGCTTGCACCACCAGTCATTAAAGGGGTGGGAACACAAGGTAGTAGGCTGGAAAAACACTAGAGATATAATTTCTTTTTGAGCATCCCATATGTCGAAGATAATGTTGGCAACTTCCTCGTCAAAGAGGTTGGTGTGGAAAATTACTTGGCCATTCTTTTCATAGAGGCATCTGGGTAAACTTTCTCCCAGTACAAACTGCCTAGAAACCAAAATCGTTTGGTAAGCAATTATGACTGTATCTAATTTCCCACCATTCAGCCTGTGAATAATGAACCTGGGAATTAGAAAAGCTTCCCAGACTGCAATGGAGTCCAGGTTGAGTTTCCTTAAAGCAGAATTGGGAAACGCCCTAGTAAACCACTTTGGAACAAACTTCCTTTCAGCAAAATGAGCCATTGTGGGTGCAAACTCATACTGATGTGCAAACATCAGGAGATAGCTAGAGAAGGTCCCTTTTAGGTTTCGCCTTCATCATTTGGCGTAAGTTTGGCTAGTCGAACACCTTCAGTGGTATTTGCCTAATCTCCTCAGAGTCTTTATCAACTTTTCCTTTTCTGGGAAATATATGTTCAAAAGTGGCATTTAGCCAAAGCTGAAGAAGCCAAAGGGGACCATTTAGGCTCATAGCACCAGAGGTCCCAGTTGTATTTTTGAGTCGAGACACCCCCTCACTTATAGACTCATAGAGACTGGCTAAGATTATCTCACTCAAGCAAACCCCTCTATTATAGTGGAGCTGGTTTGCCAGAGGTAAGTATTTCTTCGCCACTTGCAAAGATTTGGTGCAGAAAACATATCTTGACAGCCAGAGGGTGAGGAAGTCAATGTGCTCCTTATCAGAAACCTCTTCAGTGTTGGGCTTAAAGATGTGTTTAATGAAACGAGTATATGTCAACTTAGATCATTAAACCCAATGGTATCTTCAACATCAACAGAAGGGTCATAGGAGGTTCAGACAATAAGGGATGTTGGTCTTCGACAACATCAACAAGTCATAAATACCTATTTCTTTCCAGTGGGCGACTTTTACCTTTTCCATTTTAGCCATCCAAAGATCAAAGTCATTGAACTGGCTAACTACCCTAACCAATCTAGTACCATCATAGAGGTACTTTAAACCCAGTTGATTGGAAGGAGGTGGGTTGGTTGAAGATTCATCAGTCTTAGGGGTATTCTTTTGCCCTAGAGGTTGGGATTTATGGTAGCTAGGAAAGAACTCACTCAGCCTTTCATCAGTATTTTCAACCTTGGCCAAAGGGCCATAAAGAGCGTAAGAACAATCATTAATGATGAAGGGAATCATTGCCTGAGAAGTGTATAAACTTCTTTGTTCAACCATCCTAGGTTCTGGGATGAATTGACGGTTCTTGACTGTCTTAGGTTCAATAATGTTGTTGAATGGAGGAAGAGCTTGTTCAAAAGTAAAGGCTTTCCCTTTCTGGCTTTTTTTCTAAGAGATGGTAGCTTTTGAAGACGACATTGTTAGAAAGAATGGAGTTTTTAGGGTTTCTGGGAAGAAAAGAAGTGACTTTAGCAAGAAGAACACAAAGTTTGCAAGAATGTAGAAAAATGTTCTTTGTTGCTGAATGATGTATTTATAGCGTGGAATGAGAAGTTGTGTAGTCCAACCACTTAATGTAAATATGAAGTGGTGAGACGCATGGCACTTTAGATCAGAAACGTTGGAGGTAGCAGTTACTATAAAACGTCTTGGCACTTTGTTTCAAGAAAAGGTCATGATGATAAAACATCAGAATACGGCTGATGGGACCTTTGGGTATTTTTCCATTATGATATGAAGTCATGCACATGGTTAAAGAATCACAACAATTTTTAGAATGTGGGTTAGGTGGTTACCATCATGCTTTCATCTGACCAAAGTTGGCGTCGAAATGATGAACATCAAAAAATGATCTTTTCATCAAGATGGTCGAAAAGAACATTTTTGGGGGGCAATCTGTTATCTCCAAATTTTGACGCTAGCATTAATTGGGTTATTTGGCTTAGAAAAGAGTTCTCTTGCTATAAGTTAAAAGTAAGTTTTTAGACCTTACTCTTTGATAGGGTGAAAGTCGAAGGAATACACCATCTATAAATCTTGTACTTAGAGAAATTCTAAGTTTGGAATATTTTCTAAGTGTTAGTGGGATTCGACCATGTATGAATTCGATGTAGAGTGGTAGTTACCTAAATTTTGCACATCCAAGCCTTGAAGGGAAAATCTATAATTTCCAATTCAAAGACAGTGACAAATGACACAAGATGAAGCTTCTTCAACATGTAGTGGGACAAGTGTCATCATCTTAGAGTAGTCTTAGGATGAAACCATCGAAAACGGTTACTTTATAATATCTATAAATAACTTAGACTTATGTTAGAATAAGTGTGCGTGAATATCACATTGTACTAAGTAACTCTATGTAACACTCAAAGTATTTGCGTGTAGAGAAAAGAGTGTTGTGAGAATGTACGTGATGTAACACCACTATCTTATTTTCAAAGTGTTTTTTGTTAAAGCAATAATTTATATTCAAAATTATTTACAATTCAAGTCATTTATCTTTAAAGCCATTTAACTTTCAAAGTCCTTTTATGTTAAAGCATTTATCTTTCAAGTCAGTTACTTTTCAAGCAATTTACTGCATTTCATTTATAATTCTTGCTCTTTAACATTCTTGTCTTGCACTTATCTTTTCTTTACATTTCTAGTCATTTAAACTTCTTTGCCTTGTATTTACTCTTTCAGTTATTTTTACATTTACTTTGAAAGCCCTTTTAAATATTTCTTGCATTTAATACTTGCTTTTACATTGTGTCTTATTTACTTTAATTTCTCCCTTTTTACCTTCTGAATCATGTCGAAGGATTTATGACATTTTTCCCAAAAAACACTACAATTAACCACCAACTAGCACATGTTCTAGGATCAATCTGGTCGATCTTGCAAGCAACGGTTGATATCTTTAGAGGACCAGCGATTGTTTACCAATTTTGGGGGTAATAGTCACTCTAAGGAAATTTTTACCTCATACCCCAACAGTTATACTCATACCCCTACATTTTTTAAACAATGCCAATTTATCCCTCTCTTTTTTCTATCATTTTACTATTTTATTATTTTATTGTTCCAGTCAGTCTGCCATACTTCCGAAAAATTAACCCCAAAGGCGTCGTATCAGAACACTTCAATAATGACTTCCGATATGTTTTTTTTACATTCTAGAAGGCATTAGGTAAGACTTCCGGTTTGATATTTTTAATGCACCGGAAGACTTAGTTCATGTTTTGCAGTCGGAACACTCATACGTAACTCTTCCGGTTATGTCTTAAATATGTACTGGAACACTTCTCACCAAGAGTTCCGATTTGGTTAACTAGTGTACCAGAACTATTTCATTAATGTATTTCGGTTTGGTTAACAATTTGTACAGAAACTGTTTCATTGATGTCTTCCGGCTTGGTTAATAAATTGTACTAGAACTCTTCATTGAAGTCTTTCGGTTTGTTTACGTAAATTAAAATTTTAAAATTTCTTTAAATATATTTTTATTATGCAGGTACAAAAATTCCTCTACAAAAATGAGATAAAGATCATATATATGTAGATACGTTTGATGTTTTTTCAACTACTCAAAGATTTGGTACACGAGAAGAGGTGATAAGATGGATTAAAGACATCATAAGCCGAAATAAAGTGACAATTTTCATCACTCATTCAGATATTGAAACGGGCAAGAGAGGAAGAAGTAACGAATTAATATTTGGTTGTGATAAAGGTGAGAAACACAAGGATATTCATAGTGGAACCCAAAATGCAGCGAAAAAATGTGGATGTCCATTTAAAATCAGGCTGACTCCGGTGAAAAATGGGTTTGGATGAAAGGTTGATGTAAAATGTGAAGTTCATAACCATGATTTACCTAATAAATTAGATGGTCACTCTTTTGTTGGTAGGTTGTAAGTGGATCAGAAGCAACATGTTGTTGATTTGACAAAGAGAAAGGTTCCACCTAGACATATATTGCTTTCTTTGCAAGATCAAGATCCAGAGAATGTCACCGGATCACGCAAATATACAAGCAGAAAAGTATGATAGAAAAAGAGATAAGAGGTCATAGAAGTGAGATACAACAATTGTTTAAGCATATTGAAGATGCATATTATGTTTATTGGAGTAGAAAAAGAAATGACTATGAAGTTATTAAAGATATATTTTGGGCTCATCCAGATTCAGTTAAGTTGTTGAATATTTTTCCTATTGTGTTAGTTATGGACAACACTTACAAGATAAACAGATATATGCAACCTCTGTTTGAAATTATTGGCATGACATCAACCGAGTTGACTTTTGATGTCGCATTTGCGTATATTGAGTCTGAGTAAACTGAGACTTTTTGTTGGGTGTTAGATAAACTTAAGCAATTGTTTGTGAAGAAAGATTTGTGTTCACAAGTGATTCTGATAGATAGAGATCTTGGTTTGATGAAAGCCATTGAAATTGTGTTTTCGATGTCGAACAATTTTCTATGTTGGTTTCATATTAACAAAAATGTTAATGCAAAACGGAAACAATATGTGGCTAATGACATGCAAGATCTCTTATGTTTTTAAATGGTTCCAAATTGGTCCTTTCCATCAACTACCCCCAAACGGATGTTTAGTTCAGCACATGTGGCAGTTGACATGACATATTTCATCTTCTTCTTTATTATGGGGATTTAGCTGTTCATAAACCCATAAACTTTTACAAAGCCAGAAACTTTATTAAAACATTTATTTCTTCTGGAATATACCCACTAGTACCACCACCACACCACTTGTGTTGTTGCATCAATCTCAATTTCATTTCACATATTTCACCAACCTAAATTCCTTCCCCATATCTACACTTTTTACAATCTCATCGTTTTAATCTACCAGTTGTCGTTATATGACTTTTATCTTTAGATCTATTCATGTTAAATCAAAACCTAATACCTAATCTATAACTACATTTTAACTCAACAATAGAATCTTCCCATTTTTTTTTCCATTTTCGGCTTTTTTTTTCGTTTTCTTCACTTCACAAACTCAATACCAAAGAGAGAGAAAAACACCTAATCTATTTTCTTCTTTAATCTTCAATCGGATTCTCTGATCCATCGCCGCTTCTCTGGATAACGCTGACTAGTTAGAGCAATAGAGAGACGAAATCGTTGAGCATCTTTACGCCGCCACCACTGCTCCTCCACTTTGTCATAATTGTGAAGGTGGAGGAAGTCTTTTGACTGATAAATCGAAACCCAAAAATTAAAGAAACTCAAAAAATCGAAACCCATAAATTAATGAAGATGTTAGTTATGGTTCCTGAAAATTAAGAGATTTGGAAAAAAAATCTTGTTAAAGATTTGAGGGGTGTATGTAAGTGATAATGAAGATATTGTTGGAGAAGACAATGATTCCAAATGATAATGTGATTAATGAAATGTAATTCATGAAATATAATATATAAATTCCATATCAGCGCAATGTGTATGCCATATCAGCGCCATCAACACCAGGTGTATGCCATATCAGTGCCATGTGTGTTTTTCGTTGATTTTGACTAACAGTGTTGACGGCAAGGACTAACGTGATACCATTTAAAAACTTAAGGGACCATTTTGACACTTTTTAGAATTAAGAGACTAAATTCGACCCCGAGGTAAACTTAAGGGACCAATTTGGGTATTTTGCCAATAATTAATTATAACATAATAATTAACTATAACATATTAAACTATAAAAATAAAATTAACATTGTAAATAAAATTATGAACAACAAAATAAACTAAATTAAAATAAATACCTGTAAGAGAGTCGGATAACCATCGAACTTCTTACAACTGAACATGGAAGCATCTACGAGATACCTATATAGGGTAACCGACACAGCTGCTCTCCAACTGTAGTTCGATAAGCCATTCAAGCCCATAAATAGTGTCAGGTATCGTGCCTCAACAAGCATAAAGGTCTTGTCCGTAAAAATCGTGCAACCCACTAACAACATCAAATAACATCTAGTCGCATATGCCAAATTAGAGGCAGCTCTATGCTCTACGAATCAATCGTATAACCATTCCAGCTTATAGTACGAACCCCTGCAATCACTGACGTGTTTTTCTGCCACTCTCTTTGACACTCCTAGGTAATCAACAACCCACTCAATAGCAAGCCCTTCACTGATATGATGAGGGCTCCATAAGACTCCCCTGATGGGCAAGTGAAGTAGACAAGCAACGCCATCCAGAGTAATGGTCATCTCACCAAACGACATGTGAAATGAAGAAGTCTCTAGATGTCATCTCTCAAAAATACGAAAACCAGGTTTGTATCTATCTTCGTCAAACCGGTTCTCTGGAGATAAGATAAACCATACCTAGATATTCAAGCCCCTATCTCTCGTGGAAGTTGCTGTTGAACCATAAGACTCAACAACAATCCACGCCCGACGACCTTCAACTCTTTCTTCGGACCACTCTCCAGAAAACAATTAAAAGTAAGAAAATTATAAAATATAACATTAAAAATTCAGTTTTTATTGAATACTAAATAATTATCGTTTACTTATCTCACCGAATTAACCATATATGTCTAGCAATATGATGTTCGTACTTAACCAAAAGATTGGTATCGTACGATCCTCTTGGAAATTCAACAGGATGTGCTACTCTTGTAGATGTACCAATATGATCTTCCTATGCCAATCTCGATGATTCACCCCGTCCCACACCGCGATCAGGTATCCTACCATCTATGTCTCGTGTGCGTACCACTGCCAAAATAATATGGTTAAAATAAAATTAAAAAAAAAGAAAGAAAACCAGAACACTTCAACTAAGAGTTCGAGTTAAGCAACTACAATTTACACACCGGAAGACCATTGATAAGACTTCCGATAGAGACATGCGCAAAATTACACAATCGGAAGACCTTTGATAAGACTTTTGGTACAAACATGCGCAAATTTACACAACCGAAAGAGTTATTCAAAGACTTCCGGTAGTTTGACATTAATCGGAAGACTTGCGATCACACTTCCGGTGCATAAATGCTTAAACAACAGAACCAGAAGACTTACTCATAAAGTTTTAGTATGAAAATAAAGAACCAAAAGACTTGATTAAAGAGTTCCGATTTACTGAGAGATTTGTTCCGGAAGACTTTGTGAACGCAATGAAAATGGAATGAGAAAATTCTAAAATTATACTATTTATGAGGGTATTTTCGTCCAAAATATTTTTGTGTAGGAGTATAGGTATAATTGAAGGGGTATGGGGTAAATATTTCCACTCTAAAAGTGTGTTTGGATGAAACATTTTAATGGAGGAAAGTAATTTTTTGAGGGAATTTAAAATGACTTGATCAAAATTCATTGTTTGGATAAAAATTATGGAGAATTATTAAAATGATGTAAATTTAAGAAGTATTTTGTTCAAGTTAAATTTAAGGAATTTAAAATGACATCTAAAAGTAAATAATTTCAAATTGCTCATTCACTCTTTATAATGCAAATGTTAAATTGTTTATTATTAATTTTTCAAATTTTGCAAGATGGTTCTCATATTTTATGAAAATTTCAAATTTATCCTTAAAAATTCAAAAAGTTGTAAATAGCCCTAAAAATTTTCAAAATTTACAAATTAGTCCCTTTAAATTTTCAAAAACTACAAATTGATCCCTATTTTTTATATTTAAAAATTGATCCAAAAGTTTTAAAATTTATGAAAATGACCCCAAAAATTAAACAATGAATCACTTTAATACTTCATTCAAACAAAAGAATTTAAAAATAAACAGATTTTAATTGAATCATTTAAATTACTTTAAATTTTGAATTTTTTTAAAAATTTCAATTACCTAATTCAAAAAGACACTCTAAGCCAGTTTTATTTGTTTAATTCTAAGTACTACCGTATAGGAAAATGACTCAAATCCAAATTGGTATCAAGTGCTTGTGAAGTGGGGCCAAAATTTTCAATGTTAACTCGATTTGTAATTGAAAGAATGGAAGAAATGTCTCATTTAAGTTGATTAACTCACATTGATATATTTGCTTATGGAAAAACCATTTAACCATCTATTATCCTACTGAGATACCACACTTGAGTCGTAACTTGTACACACCCTGTGTGATAATGCATTTGTTTTCATAATTATAAAAATACAGATTTCACTTCATAGTTAAAATAATAATTAAGCACAGCCAAAACAATAATTAAGCACAGCCAAAATAAAATAACAAGGTTGAGCTTAACAACCCCAAATTGTTTTATATTATACATCCCTTCAAATAATGACTTTTGTATGTTTACATTTATTTGGATTTAAATAATAAAGAATGGGTAGCTTTCGAAAGTTTTAATAACAATTTTAATATCATAATCAAAGAATGAGTTCTCATTATTGACTGAGTCACTTATGCCTGGATCTGTCACTCTCTAAGAAAAAAGAGATTGCAAGATATTTATCATTTATCAAATGACAGAGAAAGAGAAAGGGAGTGTAAGCCTATTCTCTCTGATTTATTAAACAAATGTATTTTTTATTATAATTATAAATAAAAAATATGATATATATATATATATATATATATATATATATATATATATATATATATATATATATATATATATATATATATATATATATATATATATATATATATATATATATATATATATATATATATATATATATATAATATATGTATATGTATAAATTGTTGATTTATTGATATATGTTATTGTCAATAATTGAATATATATATATATATATATATATATATATATATATATATATATATATATATATATATATATATATATATATATATATATATATATATATATATATCGAATTATTATATTATTATTTTAGTAGAATAATTTAAAATGTTTACATATTAAATATTTAATAATTTAAAAAATATTTTTTTATTCTAATATAATTGAAAGAAGAGTGTGTTTATTAGACGGATTAACGTTATAATTTCTCGAATATCATTCATAGAAATATCATTGTTAGGAATTGCATTCCTATCAATATGTTTAACAAATGAATAAAGCTTTTAAACGTATTTTTAGATTTTATTTTAATTAAATTTTAAAAATTAAAAACAAAATCATAAATATGTCAAAATAATATGAAAGTGAAAAGTTATGGTTTGATTATTTTATATTTTAAAAATCCGCATTGTTTGACATGAGAATTAAAATTAAAAAATTTATGAACAAATCATACTATTAAATAAAAAAAAAGATATTTGAAAATAATTTATTAAAATTTGAAACAAGAGAATATGAATTTGTAAAATCGAATGTCATATTTTAGAAAATAACATTTGTATTTATGAAACAATCACCCTAAGTATTTTTTTTTAAAATATTATTAATCATGATAATTTTTTTTTAATATTCAATAGATTATTTGGATATTTTAATTTAAAAGAAAAACTGTCAAACCTTATAAGACAAATCATCTTTTTAACTTTAAGTTTTTTAATAGCGTGAAGCAATACAACAACACATTTTATATTTGTCTATTTTTAAATACTGAGCTGTCGATTTTTTTTTTAAAATAAAAGATATCATATATTTCAAAAGGCAATTACATACAATCTTGGTAGGGTACCAAGAGAAAGCAACTATACTACTTACATTAACAACTTAGCTATAATATGTCTATACTTGGACCTCATCCACCCTATATACACTATAGCATCAATGGCACTTTTAATAACACTATCAATATCAATATTATTCCTATCATTATCAAAAATTGCACTATTTTTGAATCTCTATATACCATGTATTGCTTCTGCCGCAACAACTTTGAGCAATCCAACTCTCCACCCCATTGTTCTTGCACTTTCTCTTTATCCAATCCAAATCAAAAGTACTTCTTCTAGCCATGTCCATCCACTTCAAAACAAAATCCCAAATATACTGAATTTTCTGACATTTAAACATGACATGGATATTGCTCTCAACCTCAATTCCACACAAAGTACACATTGGATCCTGCACCATTCTCATTCTGCACAATCTGTCTTTTGTTGTTAATCGGCCATGTCACAACATCCAACAACACAAAATAGTCCTTGGTCTTGCAATATTATGGCATATCAAGTGATGCCACTCCACTTGAGGTTGATCCTCAATGAGTCTATTATACATTTGGCTCATGAAGAACTTTCTATCGTTGACCATTTTCTGCCACGCTTGCTGAACATTAGGTACCTTTGTTCTTCTATTCAGGATATCTCTCATTATCCAAGTACAATTAGTCTTGATTGGAATAAGCCACATATCGTTGCCTTTCAAGTAGTAGCTATGCACCCATTTCACCCATAAATTATCAAGCTTCATGCTGATGTTCCATAGGCATTTCATCATTGTTACAATATTCCAAACTTCCAGGTTAGTAATATTGAGGCTTCTTGTTTACAAGGTCTGCAAACCTTTGCCCAAGTCACTGGGCTCTTTTTGTTGGGAGTATCCTTGCCTACCCATATAAACCCGCTACAAATAGTGTCAATCTTCTTCAACACACACTTAGGCATAAGAAGGCATGACATCCAGTACTGAACAATAGCCAAACATATACTTCTAACCTGTTGGATTCTCCGTGCTATACTAAAAAATATAGAAGAACAATGTCTAATTCTGCTAGTGATCCTATCCACCAAAGGCATATAGTGTCTGATATTAAGCTTCTTATCAGACAAAGGAACACCAAGGTACCTTATAGGAAGCTGACCTTCATCATACTCAGTCATCAGCTTGATAGTGTGCACCATATTAGGCTCCATCCCAACACAAAAAAGCTTGCACTTCCTTGGATTCATTTGCAGCCCTGTTGACTCAGAGAACTAGTTAAAGGTTGTCATCATAAGTTTCACAGAGAGAACATCCCCTCTATTAAACAGAAGCACATCATCTGCAAAAGACTGATGTGTAATGGACATCTTCTCACACCTTCTGTGATAATTAAAGTATGGGTTCAATTGCATTTTCCTCATCTTTCTATTTAGGTATTCCATCATAATGACAAACAACAGGGGGGTATGGGGTCCCCTTGTATAATACCCCTTTTGGTCTGCAAAATATCAGTAAAATTACCATTGACATTAAATCTATAACTCATTGTACTTACTACTTTCATAATCCAGCCATCAAACTTTTGAGGAACCCCTATCTCGGCAAGCACAATTTCCAATACTGTACAATCTACCATACCATAGGCTTTAAGGATATCCAGATGCATCATACATCTAGGGGCCCCACTTTTCTAGAGTATCCCATCAACAACTCAAATTCCAGCGGGGTGTGATTCTGAATGATTTGACCAGGAATAAAGGCAACCTGACTCTGGTGGATAACCTCTGTCAGCACACTACTAAGTCTTGTGGTGAGAATCTTGGAAATGATTTTGTAAAAAGTAGTACACCCAACAATAGGTCTGTAGTCTTTCACAACTTTAACACTATCATTTTTGGAGATCAATGTAACCACTATACTATTGAAGGCTTTATTGAAGGTTTGTAAATGGGGAAAGGGGTCAACTTTTTCCAAAGTTCATAATTTAAAAATGGTAAATGATATGGACATGGGACCAAAAGAGTTGATTAGAGGACACTCTAAGCTTTCTAAATAAATAGGAAATTAATTAAATAAACATCTACTTAAACAATTAATTAAAATAAATACTAAACATGCAACTAAAATATCAATAAACATATAATTAATTAACTAAACAACAAATCAATTACTAAATAATAAATAAAATAATTATTTAATTAACTAAATAAATAAATAAACAAATCTAAATAAATATTTAAATAAATAAATAACTAATAATTAAATAAAAAGTATATACTTAAAATAAATAAATAAATAAATAAACAATTAATTTACTTCTCCCACCCAAACCTTTCCAACAATAACTCATAACCCTATGGGATATAACAACTAATGTTCATGCTAAGGGGTATAGGTCCAAAGAAGTAGGGTTTAAAGTCCACTTTTCAAGTCGAAATTGTTCAAGAAAAAATACGAAAGATAGGGCCTCTTTTGGTTGCTTTTACTAAATCTTTCACCCCACAAAATCTTTATAAAGACTTAAATAAGATTCCTTAAGTACCTTAATTTAAAAACAATTCAAAATAAAAATTATCAAATTAGTTTTATTTGAAAAATATCCTAATTTTTTTTTGTTGAACATTCTGAAATGCATAAGTTTCATAAAGTAATACAAAATAATTTGTGGACATGCAGAATAATTTTTTTTTTATTCATAAACAAAATTTCTGAAGTTTTATATGAGTGAGAAAATGTGTGATATATTCTTCTGGAAAGTTTAAAAAAGTGCAAAATGATTTTAAAAAAATGAGTATGAACATAATTGAATCGCAGCTAAATTGATTACTTAAACAATTTTTTATTTGATTGGAAAAATACAGTTTTTTTTTAAATTTAAAATCCAAAAATATTTTTAAAATGAAAAAAACGATTTAAAAACTATACAATATATTTTTGTATTTTAATTATTTATACAATTTATAAAAAATAATAAACTTATTAATTTATTAATTATATGGGTGACAAGTAGAGATTTAGAGGTGGGGTGCCAATGTATATTTCTCAACATTTAATATTTATCCATTATTTGAGTATTTAACGTTTTCTAATTATCTTTTTAAAAGAAAAACGAGTTATAGAATTTTGATTAGAACTTCCCATGAATACTTGTTTTGATTTTCACATTTTGGGTCAGTTTAACAAACTTTATAAATGGATACATCGAATAGTTGTGAATACCTTGATTGATTTTCACATTTTGGGTTGGCTTAACAAGCTTATAATAGTATTGAGATTTTATCCTGTCACCTCCATAGTTTGGCATGATATCTTCATATAAAGGGTATTTTTATCGTAATATCTTTTGTGATTTATTATGTTTTTTAAAAAATAGTGTGTTTTTTGGATTTTTAAAAGATTTATAAGTTTTTATCGAATTTTTAGAGAAATTCAAGAGTTTTTATCAGATTTTTGAATGTTCTAAGTTTTTACTGTATTTTTGGGGGGTTTTGATGAGTTTTTTTTTATAGAATTTTTCAAATACTCACTTCATTCTCTTTTATAAGAAAATTTTGACTTTTTAGATTCATTGAATAAATAATGTATTTAGACTATAAATAGATCAAAACATCGACTATTTAATGAATATAAAAAGCTAAAATTTGCTTATCAAAGAGAATGGAGAGAGTACACTATTAGATATTTCAAAACTTTATAAATTTTTAGCGGATTTTTCAAAGGATTTAAAGGTAATGTACTATCAGTGTAAGACAATTTTACACATGCAACCAATCAAAATGCCTACAATTGTCATATAACATAAGCATTTTTAAAATAAAAATATGTTTTATTCTGATACATGATTGTCATTGGTTGATAGTGTAAAGTACATTTCTTTTATTCTCTTTTTCAAATACACAATTAAAATTTTCAAAAATCTATGCGTTTTTACCGGATTTTATGAAAAATCCGATATTATACCATATTTTCTGAAAAATCCGGTAGTGTTAATTTCAGTTTTTTTCTACCTTTCAAAAATGAACTATCAAATTTTTCAAAAATAAAAAGTGATTTATCAAAAAATTTGGAATGTTAAATTCACTTTTTTAAAACTAGTAAAAATGCATATCGGGCTTTTAAAATACTTTACTGAATTTTTTAATTTATAGCAGATTTTTCAATTGCACTGTCAAATTTTCCGTTCATCTTTTTTGGTTAAATTTTGATAAATGCATTTTTGCCATTATAAAAATATACGAAGGTGTTAGATTAAACTGTGGGGATGACAAAATAAAATCTCTGAGTTATCGAATGTTAGTTAGTTAACAAAAAAAAATTTATAATCCTTTTGATGTGTTTGTTAGGTGTACGTGTAATAATATATACTACAATATTTTTGTCTTTTGTAATGTAGGGATGTTTTTTGTCTTTCACATATGAATGTGAATAAATTGTATCATATTTAGAAGTATAAACAAAACAAATAATAAAGTGTCAGATCATAGCGAACTCGCCTATATAACTTTTTGATCTACCATCCCAAGAGATCAAAATCTCAAAAAAGACATATGATGACTTAGAAGGACCATTAACTAATCAACCTCTTAAATATCTTATATCACACAGAAAAAGTTACTTCAAGTTACAAAAAGATGAGACTCTGATTCAACCAACCCCTTACACACATGACAATACTCCCTTCTAAATTTTCAATAGAGCTACATTTAAGAAGAGGTTTTCTAGTAGTGATCTTCTCTTGCAAAAACTTTCAATAAAAACCATTAGTTTAGACGAGCCATAACTAACCCAAATGAAAGGAATGATTAATTCCTCAAAGGATGGGGAGTAATATGAATAATAAAATCATATTGACCAAAAAAGTATGAAGCTCCAGAGAATACCCCATCATTGGAATGACACAACCATTACCTATCATTATTCAATGAGATAGTTGTTCCCTAGATAATAAAAACAAGGTAGGCTTCCCACTTTAACTCATAAACAATGAAAGATCCTTCCATCTCATATCAAAAATAAAAACACCATACTCTCACAAACAATCTCACATACTAAGCAATCCTTCTGATTAGATATACTAAAAATCCTAGGAAACCTAACTTTGAGAGGGATGGTTCTGATCCATAGGTCAGTCCATAAAGAACTATGGAGATCATATCCAACTTTCTTAGTAATATTGTGTGATAATCAATCTGATGAGACATCTTCTTTTGACTCAAGAAGAGACACTTCTTTCCAACAAGTTGAGAGAGCATGAAAATTAGTAGATCACTCCCTCCCTCCCAAAAGAAAAGGTCCATATATAACTAAAATGATCTCTACCCAAAGATAAAAAAACACCAAAAATTAACCTCCACTTCCACTTGGCCAAAATGGCTAATTTAATTAAACAAAGATCAAGGCCTTTAGTCCACAAAAAATCTTAGCAACACCTTTCACACCACCACATATAAACCTTATTTAAACCTTAACTAACTTCTTCAAGATATAAAAGATTTTTTTAGAAAGACAAAAAGAAATTAGGAATGGAATTCAACATCGAGTTAATAAGGATCAATTTCCCTCACACACACTAGCATACACATGGTTCCATGAGATTAGCAGCTTAGAAAAAGATTAACCAACATATCCCACTTAGCCTCAAGGTGAGTATTAGCCCCCCTAGTAAACTAAGGTACCTAAAAGAAGAGTCTCAATCTTACAATGGAGAAACTCCCAAGCTGATTCTAGGGAAAAAAAGGTCCACATTAACCCGTATAAGACTACTTTTAAGAAAATTAACCCAAAGACCTAATGTCAGCTCAAAGCATTTAATAGTAGTTTTATCAAGATAAAGATTCTAAACTTAAGAATAGACCAAGATTATGATGTCATCTGCATTCTGGAGATGAGAAACCACCAGAATTGAGGAGTCCACCCTTAAACTAGAGAAAAGAACTAAGTATACAGTCTTAGTGAACAACCCATTGAGGCCTTCTACAACAAGTGAGAAAAATGGGAGTTAGAGGATCACCTTGCTTCAACTCCCTCCGAATGATAATCTATCGAGTTAGAGGATCATTAACAAACAATGCATGATTCATGACAAACACACAATTATAATATCTTCTACAATCCAATTTTCTTCAAATAAAGGTTATTATTAATCTTTCAAATAACATTAACAAACTAACATTTTCTTCCACACAGTGTCAACATCTTAAAACAAAAGCCATACTCCCTTTTATGAACCACATAATTGTCTACCATAAAAAATCATTTCTTTTCGTGGTTCAACTCCCTCGCATGACAACTTAAAATAACTATTGCACTAACAAAATATTCATGCCACTTCTTATCACACCATTGTCGCACCTCATCTAATTTCATCTCCTATACAAATTACCAATAGACACCATGAGTTGATTGACTCGGGAGCGACACTGGGATGAAGTGAACTAAAGTTATGATTTTAAACACAATGTTCACATATGGATATTATGTGATCCACAAATATCGACAATACGTAAATATGTAACTGCGTGATTGGTCAAAGGTACAAAATTTATTACCTTATAATAAATATTTAAATATATTTATGTCTATCTTTATATAGAAATAATAATGCCTCTTGTTTGTCATATAAACATACCTGTAGAAATCTAATTGACTTGAGTAAATACTATTGTACGAAAGATGAATTGTATCTTTTTCATTTAAATATAAAGTAGCTACTAAATGATGATTAAATTCTTTGATCATGACAAGTCAAACTAATAAAGTAAATGCTTGTTTAAGCATTTTTTTTAATGTTTTTTTATAAGCAAAATCCAATAATAAGAGAAAAAGGGAATCTCTTATCCCAAGGATACAAAGAGGCAAACCAAAGCAAAAGCTAAAAGCTTAGCAAACCAAAATAAGATGGAACATACAAACAATAAAAGATTGCAACCCACCCCTCAATTAATAAAATATAAGGGAAACTTAGTCCATTCGTAAAAGTTATAAGAAAGACTACTCTTGTCTCTTATCGCCGTCTAAAACCACGATGAAGCTACGATATTGTGGAAAATATTATCAATGTTGCACATTTCATCATTAAAAACAATGTTATTCCTAACCTTCCAAATATTCCAACATGTAATCATCCAAAACGATGCTATGAATTCCTTCTTGCATTTTCCTTTTAGCTTCTCGCACCAAGAAAGAAAATGACTGCAACAATCTACACCGTTGTTGTCGTCGATATTCAACCATGTGAAGACCTTCCTCCAAATCGACGAAACCTTTCGGCAAGAACCAAAAAGGTGGTCCACCTCTTCCAATTCCGAAAAATACAGAACATGCACTTTATCATGAATATTGTGAATGATACCTCTTTTCGTAAGATTATCCAGAGTAGGCAATCTATTACAGAATAACCGCCAAGCGAACACTTTCACTTTTAAATGAGAGAATGATTCCCAAAGAAAATCCAACACAAACGAGAATGATTCATTCGACAATGCATCGTTATCACTAATGTCAATAATTTCATAAAACGAATTAACTGAGAAACCGTTGGGTAAGTCTGGTTTCCATAGCCATTTGTCCTTGAATTTCGTAAATAAAATATCCTTCCGCAAAAAATTCTCCAAAGTAGCCAAGTCAGTGTTACGGCTAGGGAATTCTTTAAAATATAAGTTGTTGAATTTCCAATGCCATAACCCATCAATCCAGCAACCAACTTAAAAACAGTGTCCCATTTGTTCTTAGCAGCTTGGAAAAGGTTAGGAAAGAGAGAACTCATGTAATCAGTGTTGTACCATTGCGATTGCCAGAAGAACGCCGACTTGGCGTCTCTAACAGCATAAGAAATAAGACTAAGAAAAAGAACCGTACCTGCTGCATTCCTATCCGAAATGACGTAATGCAACCAAAATGATTCCTTATTCCGCCACTGAAACGTGTTGTGAGCCAACGATTTCTCCAATACTAATTTCTGAAGGTTCCAGTATCTGGCCTCTAAAATGTGTCTCCAAAGCTCTTTTCCTTCTTGGAAATATTTCCATAACCATTTTGCAAGAAGAGACAAATTAAACTTTCCTATGTGCTTGATTCCAAGACCTCCTCGGTTCTTCGGTTTGCAAACGGAAACCCAACTAACCCAAGGAATGACCGCGCTCCCTGAGGATCCACTCCAAGGGAATTTACGTTGAATGGCAATAATCTTCTTGACGATCAAAGCTGGCATTTTGTAGAACGAAAGATAGTGGATCAGTAAGTTAGTAAGCACGGAATTGATGAGAATGACTCGACCACCAATGGAGAGATTACGGCCAATCCAAGACGAGAGACGAGCTCTAAAACAGTTTATAATTGGATGCCAAAAATCCAAATTCCTTTGGTTCCCACCAATGACCAAACCAAGGAATTTAAACAGAAGAGGTTTTGATTGGCAATTGAGGAAAGCCTCCGCTGCAGACAGGAATCCACAATCTAATCCAATGCCAAATAGAAAACATTTTGAAAAGTTAATTTTCAGACCTGATAAAAGCTCAAATCCCCGCAGAATTAATTTGATTTCCCAAAGATTTTGGTAAGCACCATCACACACAAGCAGTGTATCAACTATAAACTGCAGAATGCTTACACTTGCTGTTTCATGAAAACTAAATCCTGAATATAAATTTAAGACTTGGGCTCTTCTAACCAAATGTGCAAGGCCTTTCCGAAACGATTGCGAACAAAAAAGGGGAGAGGGGATCCCCTTGTTTCAATCATCTAGAGGCTTTGAAGTCTGAAGAAGGACCACCGTTGATTAAAACTGAGAAGAAGCTATTGTAAACGAAACCTTTAATCCACTTCAACCAATTAACACCAAATCCCATCTTCACAAGCATAAAGTCCGAGAACTCCCATTCAACATAGTCATAAGGTTGAGCGAAATCAACTTTAAACATCAAGCATTTTCTTTTCTTTCTACGAGCCCAATCAATCGTTTTTTTATAATATTATATATTTTGCTTAAAAAAAATATAAATGATTTAAAAAAAACTTCAAATAAAAAATTGGTTAAAATAATTATTCTTAATATATTATTTTAACATGTTAAAATTTGAAAAAAATGTATTTAAATTTGAGGTTATTTCAGATACAAATAACTTTTCATCAAAATTATTTTTGATATATATATATATATATATATATATATATATATATATATATATATATATATATATATATATATATATATATATATATATATATATATATATATATTATAATTTTGATTATATTTTAATCTTTAATAATGTAATTTTATATTACTGGATGTCAAATTAGTCTTTCAATTTATAAAAAATAAATTTAAAATAACTTTTAATATTTTATAAAACATTTTTATATAAATCATTTTTAAACATATAAAAAAAATTCCATTTTTTTTAAAGTTAAAACAAACAAGTGATTGAAACTTATGAGATTGATGTTTTTTTTTATGAGATTGAAACTTATGCCAATTTAAACAAACAAGTGATACTAACTCCTTGATAGGGTTTTGGTTTAGTCCCCTCCATTTTTGTTGTGTAATGCTTATTTCCTTTTATCAATCTTATTTTGTTTTGAAAAAATTCCAACTTTTGTGATTGAAGAGCCAAAATAAAAGATTTTGTATGGTTAGAACAAGTCCCTTGTTGATTATGCTAGCACAAAAATTAATTAACACATTTTGGTTTTGTTAATATAGTGTTTACTTGTGAAAGTGTTTACTGCATTATTGAGAAGATAAATTATAAAGTTCTTTTTTAATAATTTTCATACATGTTTTGAATAGTGTGTGATTTGTACACTATAACTGATAAACTCATTTATATGTGCGTCAAGTGGAGCCGTTTGCATGAGATTTTGGTAAAATCTTTAAAATAATTATAAATATCGACAATGCGCATAGCCTACTAATACAAAATGACGTCAACAACAAAAAATATGAAGATTAAAAGACGACCAAATATAAAAAGTGTCTTTATTAGTTAGTATAAGTTGATTTGAACAATTCACTATATTTATGGAATATTAAACATATAATCTAGGATTAATATAGGGTTAATGTAGTCTGGCTACACAATTTTATGCATGTTAAAACATAAAATAATTTTTTAGTATTAAACTTTTAAAAGTAAAGCCTCAGATTTTATATAATTATTTATTATTTTGCAGATTTAATTCAGTAAATGTGTTGGTGATAGTTAAACTACATATAACAAAGGTGACAAAATACTCCATCAAAACACATGAGATCTCATCGAAACAAAATATATTAATGTTATTTCTTCATTCACCACTACTTGCTAGCTTTATATATGAGAACAAACATGAAATAGGTAAAACCTTATTGAGGTACACAAGAAAATACTGTTAAACAAATAAATTAATGTACTTGAAAAGTCACAAATTACTCAAGCTGTCAAGCTACTCTGAACCCTTTTCACCACTCTACTTTTCAATAGCTTTTAGAATCACTTCAGTAACATCTGTAACTTCAAGACTTTTATCCTCACTAACAATAATAGCTTCCATAGAAAACTCATTTTCGCATGAAACTTTTGCCTCCTCAACATTCACACATATCTCTTCAAATGCCTCTAAAATTGCTACCAACTTCCCACCTCCTTTCTCACATCTCACCTTCACCATAAATGTTCCTTCACTTATTTTTACTATTTTAACATCCTGTTAAATTTTGCAAAACATTAAAATAAAATATCATCAATATCATGTTATTTTTCCTTAATATTAACATATAAAAAAAGAACATACCTTGTTATCATTGACATTATTGTTCGATAGGCTAATGTAGTCTCTTCTTGTGGCTATCAGATTTTCATACTCTCTTTTGACATTTTCCAGTGCAACTTTTAGCTTCTGTATATGTAGAAAACTACTCTTAGCAATGGAATTTCTGTTGATATTCGCCTTCAAAAACAAACCAGCAAAAAGAAATTGCTTGAAAAGTTACATATATTCGTGAAATTTTGTGTGCATGAGGTGTAAACTTACTGAAACCTTAACTCCGTAACTTCAACTATCAGATGCGAAATAATTTTAAAGAGATTGTTTAAAGAAAAGAAAGAATGTGGTACATTATTGTTGGAGTTGGTAAGGAATCGCAGTATCTGAAGTCTTCTGCGCAGTGATACCCTTTTCTGCATTTTGCAAGCCATGTCCGATACTAACTGATTTTTCTATCTCTTGTAGTTTTTTAATGTTGAAGTGTGAGAATACTTTAACTATGGAATGGTATTTATAGTTGGTGAAATGGAGTGTTGTGTCTTGGACTCTAGCCTTTGGATTGGAATTGATGAAAATTTCTGTCCTATATATGATTAGTAATTAACTAAATAATTTCTTATTTGGAAAACTATGATATTTTGTTTTGAAAATAAAAATCATCCTCATCTTTCAAAAAGTAAAAAAGTTAGTTTGCATAATAATAGAAATATAAACCAAACATTTATGTTCGAGTGGTAAACGTGTTCTTGTTAAAGAATGAAGATTAAAATATCAAATTTGATGTCTAATAGAAATAATATTTGACCAGTATCAGTGATTCTGGGCATAAACTCTGAATTAGTAGAAACCATTTTTCTTAAGAATCAGAGAAAAAAATATTATTGAAAGAAATTATAGTATTAATTAGGGAGGTACAAGGTACTACAAACATTTACATAAAAGGCTAAACTAGCCAAAGACACACATCCTTTGTTTGAGGGTTCCCACCTCACCAATAACTATCACATATAATACAAATTGTATTATTTTTCCTTTTTGAAGAAAATTTAAATGATAAGAAAATAGAGTGTGTGAGGTAGATTAACTTGTATGTTAGTTGAGTTAATGTGTCCAAAGGTATTGATCTAAGGCTTACATTTTAATGGCAATATTAATTTTTATTTACACATTAATATTAATAAGTTCTTAATAATAAATCAATAGTTTTAAAAATTAAAAATTAAGCAGAACTTATCTATTTTTGTTATTTTTAATAAGTTAACAAATAATAGATCATAAGAATGTTTGTATAGGTGGGTTGGTATTAGTTATTTAGTTTTTATATTAAATTATATCATTATATTATTTTCGTCTATCAGTGATTCATTTAAAATAAAAAAATATTTTAAAATAAATAATTTATTTTAATTGTACATATTTTTCAATTCTATTTTCTAATTAATAATATTTTCATTATACTCAATACTTAATAAAAGATACTTTAGTAAAAATATCATGTTTTTAATTTTTATTTATTTTTATAATCGGTATGTAATTGTCAATTATTTATATAAAATTCAAAAAATTTATTGCAAAAGCAGAGTCCATTTGCTGCTACTACTATTATTATTATTATTATTATTATTATTATTATTATTATTATTATTATTATTATGTGTCAATTATTGTTTTTTATATATAATTTATTATATTTTTACTTCATAAAATTTCTCAATTTTTAAAAAATAAAAGTTAAAATTTTTGGACATTTTATGAAGGATTAATTATATGAAACCCCTACTATTAGGGTGAGATTTGATATTTTTTTTTTGAACTCCCTCTTATAAAATCAAAAACCAGATTTTACCATCCTTATTATCACACATGCTGACTTGACTTGTGTATGAGTTAATTGATTACGTGGCTGCTTTGCAATAGAGCTTCAACTTCAGAAAGTTGGCATATGAGGCTTTACTACTAGCAACCACACCAACAATTTTTTGGTGGCTGAATCTGTTGGTGGCTGAATTGAATCAAACAACAGTGTGAACGAGAACAAGTTCTTAGCTTCTGAACCCAAAACTTTATATCCTCTTTTCCTAATATGAAACTAATCATCAAAACAACCCTAAGAGAAAACCCTAAGAACCACTTCGAATTGCTTCGTGCGATCGTAGATAGGTGAAGGGTGAGGGCTGCATCGGTGTTGTTGTTGATAAATGGGTAGTGACATTGGAAAAAGGACTGGTTGTTGTTTTTATGGAGGTGAGGCGGAGTGGTGGGGTTTGTATGTCCACGGTGGGAAGAAAGGGGGAGGTCAGCGGTGAAGTGTTTTGAGAGGAAGGAGGTGGTGGTGAGGAACATGGTGGTTTGAGTGATAAAAGTCGATGAAGAGGGATGTTCTGTGATTGTTGAAGGGATGTTTTGTGATTGGGTGAAGATGCAATCAATTCTTAATATATAAAGTGTTTTCTATTTTATGCTAAACAATTTTTTGTTAGAGAGAAATTAATTGGTGCAGAAGAAGAAATTAATTTGTGTTTTGTGTTTTTGTTTGCTTTGACGACTCTTTCTTTTTATTTTGGAACAGTTTAATTGAAAGTTGAAATTCATGGTTCTTAAATTTTAGTGGTATAAAACTGAGTTAAAAAGTTTGCATGCTGCACTGATATGATTAGTGGGTTGTTGTTCAATTTCATTTCTGATGTGTCAACTTTGTTTGTAATGAGTGTAGATAAAAATTGGGATAAAATCAGTGTTTCGCAGTCAACAAGTCCAGTCACCCAAACCAATAAGAGGATGTGGTAAAAGTTGATTTTTAATTTTATGAGAGGGTGTTAAAAAAAATTTTCTTCAACGGAACAAAATCAAATCTCATCATAATATCGTATAATTAACCCTTTTATCAATGGTTAGGTGCCCTGCTAAATATGCCGTGTAAACAATTATTGCCTAAAAATAACGCACACAGAAGTACCATAGCATAGCTTTATTTGGTGCAAAAATTCTAATTTTGGTGGGACAGCAAATCAAAATAATTCCAATACATCTGACGTAAATCTTTGTTTCCTATCCTTTTCAATTGAAAAAACATAAACAATGAACTCGAATATTTTTCCTTTATTTCCTTCATGTTCTTACAGAATTAATCAAACATAAACTTAAATGCATAGAATCATGATCTGTGTTTGGTTTAGTATATATAGGTAGTTATGAGAGTGAGAGGTGAGAGAGAAAAGAGAGAAAGAGGAAACTTCTACTAACGTTTAGTTGCAGAGAAATGAAGAAGACTGAAGTTAAGATTCCGTGGGACCTAACACTTGTACATTCTTTGCTCCACAGTGAAGAAACACAGAACAAATGACTATAGTTATTTTGATTTTCCATTATGCCCTTCCTATTTATGCACATTGATCGAGTTGCACACAGAGAAATACTGGAGAGTATGACTTTGGAGGAGTGTGGCAACAGTATTAACTATTAAGCATCTGTTTGTTGTTTGTTTATGAGGTAGAAAATTTAATTTCTTAGTAAAAATTTATAATTGATTCCGATTAAAAATAAGTAGAAAATAAAGTGATTTATATTCGAATAAATTGATGTAAAAATATGTAAACATTAAATTTTAAACTAAAGATCACGTTTAAAAATAAAAAAATTATAAATTCTATTTTTAAATAAAATCTATTTAAAACACATAATTAAATAAAACCTATTTTAAAACACATAATTAATTATACTCAAGAAAAAACAAACACTTTAAAATCAAATATACACATTCAGAAACAATTTTGAGTGTTCAAAATATGAAACCAAGCCTACCTACAGTAAGTTAAATTTTACAATTTAGATATTATTTGAATGCATTTTAATTTTTAGTTTTTTAAAATATTTAAAAAATAAAAAAATAAAATATTAACAGAAGATATAAAAGAAAGACTACACTACTACAAAACACGCATTCAACAACGTCATGGTTACTATAGTTTTTTTCTACACCGCGGTGACATATTTTTACTATGACGTTACCATATTTATTTTGTTTTTGATTAAAAAATTTTAGTATACAACAGTAGTTACAAAACCAACCGTTGTGATACAATCAAACTTTCATCAGTTTGAACCTCAGCACCATAAAATATTTTATTCCTTTAACTTAAGACACACCTTTCTTTTTTATTTATTTTAAAATTCACAAATAAAAGGGATATCACTAGGGTTCTTCTGATTAACCGTTGTGATATATTTATTATAAATATACTTATCATTACGGTCCTTATTGTTAACCGTTGTGAAATTGTTTACCCATATATAAGTGAATTAACTTTCACTTATGATAGTAGCACTGTTTCCTTCATAGCGAAACCCTATAACCCATTTTTTCTCTTCTTTTTCACCATTAACCGTGAATCTTGTGCTTCATACATTAAAATATTCTTCTTCTTCCATCTATTGTTAGATATTTCTCATTATCTCGTTTGTTACATGTTGTTTTTGTTGATTGTTCTCATTTATTCAGATTTGTCTTCACTAACTTAACAAAGACCATACTTTCACTATCGTACATAATATTTGTGTAGCTATGAAAAGAAGCACTACCAAGAAAAATCCCTTTCACAATGGTTGGAAAAGGGGTACCATCACGTCGGTCATACCGTTGTTAAGTAGAATGTTGTTTTAAGTTCGTTGTTTCTATAACGGTCTGGAAATCGTATTAGAAATCCAGGTCGTGTGCCATATATCACAACGGTTAGACTTATAAACCGCTGTGATATATACACTTAGTTACTGGGTTCGAAACTCATCATCAGCAATTTAGAAGAAAAAAATAGAAATTACCTTTAACCTCGGTTACAATAGATAACCATCATTGAAAGTACCCTGAGTTTATTATATTATATATAGATTGCTTGTTTTCCATACACCCCACTAAAGAAATACAGGGATTCAAATTGATAAATAAGTATATAATCTGAAAATTAACCTATTCTTGAAAATCAATTTAATCAAACCATGGTTGTTTTCTGATTACATTTGTCTCATCGTGCATCTCATATTGTTTTAAATATACTATGGTATATTAACCTGGCTCCTTAGATGCATCGTTGTCTCTGATTCTAGTTAAATTTCTATAACGATAATTTATTGGATAGTCTACCTTCTCCTCATCACTTATCATTGTAATTTTTATAATCATAATTTTACGATTATCAGTAAGGAGTAGGAGGTGGACTATCCAATAAATTGTTGTTAAAGAAATTTAACTATATTCGAATTCAGTGATACATCAAATGAGCCAGGTCATTATTCCATAACATATGTAAACAACATAATTAAACGATGAGACGCGTGCAATTAAAAAAACAATGGTTTGTTTAACTTGGTTTTCAAATACAACTTAATTTACAGATTATAAGCATCTATATCAATTTAAATGTACATATTTTAAGTAAGGATTAGTGAAACAAACAATCTATATAAGATATAATAAACTTAAACAACCTCATACACTAGAACCAAATATTATATATTTATCAACAAAAGCCTAACTGCATACAATATCACATACTATATTAATCTGTTTCAAGAGAACATACCATCTTCGCAGCCGCCACCATCATCAGCAAAATCCTTAACAACTCATACTATAAGTTTTCTACCACCATCATCATAACCATGTGAAACAAAACCCTAAGAAGTGGGAAGCAATGAATAAAATTAGTTAGTATTCAAAACAAAATAAGCAAAAGTTGAAACAAAACCCTAAGGAGTAGGATTATACCATTACAATGAAGTTCACCTTGCTTGTGAAGCATTGAAGTCAAATCTACAAAAAAAAAAGAACAATCAACAAAAACAACATGAAACAAACGAGATAATAGGAACTATCTAACAAAAAGATTGAAGTTGAAGAATATCTTATTTTCCATAAACAATATGTACATTACGCTTGCTACCGCCAGCATCATCCCCATGTTCATCTAGTTTTAGACTCTACAAGAAGAAATACAAAGAGGAATAAGCTTAGACCAAAAGCTTCATACTTCTTATATTTATTTTCGCAAGATTCTCAAATCTTATGAATTTTGTTGCAACAAATGTAGAGAAAAAATGGGGGCTAGGGTTTCGCTGTAAAGGAAATGACCCTACTGTCAATAAGGGAAAGTTAATTCTCTTACATAGGTAAATATTTCACAACGATTATCTATAAGAACCGTAATGATAAGTATACTGTAACACCCCACTTTCCCATTTTATAAAATACGTAAATAATAAGAAAATAATTAGAGTTTACAACACAGCAGGATGTCATATAAACTAAAACCACAAAAGAAGTCTCAGTTACTTCGTTCACTTTATTACTCAAAAAAATTGTTTTTACAGCAGAATCATACTTCAATGAAAACTATGGCACTAAGGCCTTCATTACAATATTCTTCACCTAACCAGTGGTCTCATAAAAGGTTAATAAATAAGATACGTAACGAAATATAATGGTATAAAACATAACAAATCCCCAATATCCCGTGTTACTTGTCAGAGCGACTCCTATGACTCGAATCGAGCAACTCAAGCTCCACGTACTACTCAGGTACCTGCTTATCTGTACTCCCCAATGAGCACAAACAACTACAAAATAACAAAGGAGTGAGAATTATGTTCAATAATTTAACAGTGAAAAATTCATGCTAACGAGTAGTATAACACACCAATAAACATAAACAACAAACGGCCACGCCACTACTTGTCACTTCCAATCACCAATTAATCAACATACATTAATGCAATGTGACTCAATAACTTGACATAATGCATGTGGTACCAATAGACCCTGGTTCATTCAATCGAACCCGATTCATAATAGAATCTAGATAAATCACATACACCCCTACCTAGCAATGATTTATCTCCATCACACTCCATATTGGAGTTTAGATGAATCACATACACCCCTACTGAGAAATGATTCATCTGCACTAAACACACCATGAATGCATGATAATATATATTCATACAACACATGTATAATAAAATTTAAACATCTTCACAATCCTCATGATCACACGTGAGTTACACTCACTGTAATTCCCACTGGAATTACCCACCTGTAACACAACATCAATGCACACCAATAATATACACCAAATACTATTATCAATCATAATGTATGATCCTCATGATCTTACGTGAATCCAACGTTAACCGTAATTCCTACTGGAATTACTATTCATGCATCAACAAAAGTTATCTCTTAATCATCATTCAACACACAAGTATCAATCATGCCTAGGGAAACAACCCTAATGTCTCAACCATAATTATCACACACAATTAACCTATCACCCGATATTAATTAATTATTACTGAACTAATCCGTACTAACCACAATTCATCTTATCTCTCATCAATGTTAGCCCAACTTGCTCAATTAAATCCTACTACAACTGTCACCTTGCACCAAAAGTACCACACAATCCACAACAATATGCCAAATGGCCTTAATTGTCTAATTATGTAATTAATTGGTTAAACTCTCCTTTTATCGTTCATACTACCATTAATAGTCTCAACATGTTCGATAATATTCCTAATAGTCTCACAAACCACAAGAAATTACATCGGACGCGAAATTGGGAAAAATTGTGAAAATATAAATTTTCACATCCAGGCCTGCCGATACGTGTATTGCCCTTGGTCATACATGTATGACCTACTCACTCTCCAGTTCGACCGTGTATCGTATGCGTAGGCCGCTCCCTGATGTCCATCCATACACAAATTGCTCCATCTATACACGTATGGTCCATGCTTTTCGTCTTCCCATTATGCGTATAATCCCTTCGAACGCGTATCATGCTTCTTCCTTACGCGTATCAGTGTCTTATATGTGTATTCCCTGCTGGATACGTTGCTCCATACGTGTAACGCCTTTCTTGGTACACATATGGGCAATGGCTGTGTCAAAATCTCATTTTTCTCATTCACACGAATTTTCATTCTCTGATCTCTTTCTCAGTACTATTTCATTTGCATAACCTTTCTCTAAACCGATTTCTCTTCTATGCTTCCTATTTTACTCAAGTAATATATCATTTTAAAGGTTCTATTCATGAATCAACTCCTAATTTCGTCATCTCCCATTACCCATAATTACCAATATCTAAATCTGCATGATATCAATACAATACCTACATCACAGAAAAACATATGATCACAAGTACACAAATTTCAGATTTGTATCAATACAAACATCAACAAATTATAATAATCACGCACACAAAATCAAGAAAACAACTAAATCCGAAATATCACAAAAATCCTATGAGGGTAAGGAGCCCTCACTACCCTAATTTCAGAATCACCAGTTATTAAACCCATTATCCCCCTTACCTCGAATTGCACTCAAAATTCCTACGAAAATTCATGGAGAAGAATTCCCTCTAACTAAGTCAATGGCATCGCCAAATCATAAATTCCCCCAATGAATCTTCAATAACCTACTAACTCCAAGACATTCTTAATCTTCGTCACTATCTTCGGAGGTCTCCACCGAAGCATTCCGCAGATTTTTGATGGATCCACCACAATACCCTCACAAAAATAACTTGTTCCAATAAACTCACCGTTTGCAACCAAAACTCCCAATTTGAAGCTTGTGAACAATCATTTATCCTTTAGCATCTGCAAGGAAATCCTCAGATGCTCTACGTGATCTTCCTCTGATTTGGAATACTCAAATATCATCAATACATCCCCCAACAAAAAAATTTAGATGAGCATGGCGATATAATTCATGTACTCCATAAATACACCTGGCTTGTCAGGAAATCCACAAGTCATCACTGTATTCTCGCAGTGTCCGTGACGAGTTCCGAATTCCATTTTCTCAACCTTATCCTCTTCCACTTGAATATAGTGATATCTTGATCTTAAATCACTTTTTCTAATTACTCGTGCTCCCACAAGGTGTTCCGCCAAGTCCTCACTCCCTGAAAGCGATATTTCTCCTTACTGGTTACTCCATTCAATTGATGGTAATCAATGCATATACCCATACTATCATTCTTCATCTTAACCAAAAACTCAGGCGTAACCCACTATGAAACACTTGGTTGGACACACCTTTCCACAAGTAATTCTTCCAATTATCTCTTCTCACGACTCTGGAGTCCACTTTCTGTACGAAGTCATTGACATCAGACTCGTACCAAGTGCTGAATAAATAACCATTTCTATCTCATTAATACGTCTGTGATCTACTTATCTAGGATGAAAATAATTCAAAAATTCGCAAACCACAGGTAACTCAACACATGTAACTTTATTACTAACTCGCCACAACATGGACGTTAATACACCGAGACTACGCCCCATAGATGTTCACCCATTCACTAAGTGCAGAACGATACTAATTCCCTACCATTACCTAACTCAGATCTACACCCTAAAAAAGACATCAGGGATTACCCAACACCGGCATATCTCTAGCCACCACCTTGTTCTCTACTCACTAAAAAGCAACCACCAATAATACCTGATTGTCCTTCCTCGGAAACATCCTTCAAATTGACCGACCAATAAGCACCTCTCTTCTACATCCTTTTCATATAATAAAGATCTATACCTACTCAACACAACCATCTTCCACATCACATGCTATCTTAACTGTCAAGGCGCATCTATCCATTCATCTTGATTCTCGACTACTATCAAGATATTGAGGGTGATCATTTCCCCAATTTATTCATAGACAGGCGATCATCCTGATGAACAATAAAACCTTCCTTACCAACTATGATAGCATTCCAATACTCACCAAGCACTCCTTCCATAGTGGAAGCATTCTAGAGAAACACCAGCTTCTCCCCCACTTATCTCATCCTCAACTCCTGCAAAAAAATGGTTAGAAATCAAATATGTACCGACCGTTTCCTACACATATGTCGTATACCAAGACACAAACCATACTAGACTACCTAGCTGGATGGACCGACCTGCTCTGATACTAATTGTAACACCCCAATTTCCCATTTTATAAAATACGTAAATAATAAGAAAATAATCAGAGTTTACAATACAACAGGATGTCACATCAACTAAAATCACAAAGAAATCTCAATTACTTCGTTTACTTTATTACTAAAAAAGATTGTTTTTACAGCGGAATCATACTTCAATTCAAACAATGACACTAAGGCCTTCATTACAATATTCTTCACCTAACCAGTGGTCTCATAAAAGGTTAATAAATAAGATATGTAACGAAATAGAATGATATAAAATATAACAAATCCCCAATATGTCGTGTTACGTATCAGAGCGACTCCCAGGACTCGAATCAAGTAATTCAAGCTCCACATACTACTCAGGTACCTGCTTATCTATACTCCCCAAGGAGCACATACGCTACAAAAAAACAAAAGGGTGAGAATTACGTTCAATAATTTAATAGTGAAAAATACATGCTAAGGACTAGTATAACACACCAATCAACATAAACAACACACGATCACAGCACTACTTGTCATTTCCAATCACTAATTAATCAACATACATAAATGAAATGTGACTCAATAACTTGACACAATTCATATGGTATCAATACACCCTGGTTCATTCCATCGAACTCGATTCATAATAGAATCCAGATAAATCACATACGCCCCTACATGGAAATAATCTATCTCCACCACACTCCATATTGGAGTTCAGATGAATCACATACACTCTTACTAAGCAAAGATTCATCTCCACCAGACACACCATGAATGCATGACAATAAATATGCATACAACACATCTATAATAACAATTATATATCTTCATAATCCTCCTGATCACACTTGAGTTACACTCACCGTAATTCCCACTGGATTTACCCACCTGTAACACAACATCAATACACACCAAAAATATACACTAGATACTATTATCAATCATAATGCATGATCCTCATGATCTCACGTGATCCGAACGTTCACCGTAATTACTATTGGAATTACTATTCCTACATCAACTGAAGTTATTTCATAATCATCATTCAACATACAAGTATCAATCTTGTCTAGGGAAAACAACCTTAATGTCTCAACCAGAATTATCACACAAAATTAACCTATCATATAGATTTAATAAATTATGATTAAGATAATCTGAATTAACCACAATTCATCTTATCTCCCATCAATGCTAGCCCAACACGCTCAATTAAATTCTACTGCGACTGTCACCTTGCACCAAAAGTACCACACGATCCGTAATAATACGTCAAATAGCCTTAATTGTCTAATTATGTAATTGATCGGTTAAACTCTCATTTTATAGTCCGTACTACCACTACTAGTCTCAACCTATTTGGTTATATTCCTAATAGTCTCACAAACCACCAGAAATTACATCGGACGCGAAATATGGAAGAAATCGCGAAAACAAAATATTTCACATCCATATCTTCCCATACACGTATTGTCATTGGCCGTACGCGTATGGCCTACTCACTCACCAGTTCGTCCGCATATCATATGCGTAGGCCATTCCCTACTGCCCAGCCATATGCATATTGCTCCCAGCCATACGCGTATGGTCCATGCTTTTCATCTTCCCATTACGCGTCTTATCCCTTTGTACGTGTATAATTCTTCTTCCTTACAGTAATCAGCACCTTATACGCGTATTCCATGCTGAATATGTTGTGCCATATGCGTAACGCCCTTCTTGGTACGCGTTTGGGCATTGGCTATGTCAAAATCTCATTTTTCTCATTCACACGAATTTTCATTCTCTGATCTCTCTCACAGTACTATTTTAGATCTATAACCATTATCTAAACCAATTTCTCTTATATGTTTCCTGTTTTACTCAAGTAATCCATCATTTTAAAGGTTCTATTCGTGAATCAACTCCTAATTTCGTCATCTCTCATTACCCATAATTACCAATATCCAGATCTGCATGATATCAACACAGTACATACATCACAGAAAAGTATGATCGCAAGTACACAAATTTCTAATATGTATCAACACAAACATCAACAAATTATGATAATCATGCACACAGAATCAAGAAAACAACTAGATCTGAAATAACACATAATTCCTACGAGGATAAGAATCCCTCACTACCCTTTCATGTCAGAATCACCAGTTATTAAACCTATTCTCCCCCTTACCTCAAATTGCACTCCAATTCCCTACGAAAATTGATGGAGAAGAATGCCCTAGAAGCCTTGTTCTTCCTCCTCTTGCCCACTCTTTTTCAGTGTAAAAGCAATTATGACTAATTCCTCTACTAACTCAGCTCAAGGGATCTGTTTTCCCTAATTCTCTCTCATTACCCATTATTAATTAAATTTTATTTTTAATTAATAAAATAATAATATTAATAGTGATACTAATAATAATACTAATAATAATACTAATAATACACCAATAATATTATCAGTAAAAATAATAATAATAATATTAATAATCTTAGTCATATTAATAATAATAATAATATTCACCATACTATTGTTATTAACTATGCCAACACATAATTAAACATTACACTATTTCTAACTCGACATCTCTATTTACCAGTTCCGCTAAGGACACTATACCTACGCGCTCAATCACACACCCTTAACAAGGCCAACAAATTAAATAACACACGACGATTTAATAAATTAAAATGAGGTGTTACATATACCATCAGTAAGGGAAAATATATATTTATTTTAAATATATCACAACGGTTAGTAATATTAACCGTAGCGATACCCCTTAAATATATTTATTTTAAATATATGTAATAAATAATATTATCAATGTACTCCCCTTTTCTTGAATTATAATGAAGTTTTATTTTATATATACTCATGTCTTTAACAAAAGAAATAAAATATATGTTTAAAATATAAAACTATGGAAAAAATGTAGTTTTTGGAAATTAAAGCTTGTTACACATCATGTATTACAACATTGTTTTAATACAACCGTCGTTAAATCTGGCGTTATAAACCAGCTGCGAAATTTTTTAACCTATTATAACCGTGGGATACGAATCCGTTATAAACCTAGCGTCATTAAATGCACTTTTTGTAGTAGTGAAAGTACAAAAAGCATGAAGCTTTGATGGAAATTTCACCCACCTTGTACTTCTTCTTCATAGCTTCACAAATAAAATGTCAGTAAATAAAGAAACAACGATGGCAACAAACTTCATCTAGTTTTAGAAACAATGAAAAAAAAAGTATGAACCTTTTGTGTAAGATTCTTCCTCCTTATATTTCTTTTTCACTGCTTCCCAAACTAGATAAACATCATAATTGATTACTGTTCCGCGATTATTTTCATCTAAGGATGCTCATTGTTGAAGTTTGTTGTGTTTCCTTCCAGGTTAAGGGGATGATACATGGTTATGATGTTGGTGGTAGCAAGCGTATAATATGAGTTGATAAAGTTCATATGGTTTGTGTAGCAATGATGAAGAATACAAGAAGTATGAAGTCATGGAGAATACACAAATTAGATGAATTTAATATATCTTCATATGGTACATCCCACACTATGACGACGAAGATGGTATGTTCTCATACTCTCTCTTTTGATCTCTCTTTACTTTTCACTGGATTATGGTTTTAGGGTTTGGTTTCAACTGAAGATGCTCATTATTGAAGTTTGATGCGTTTCCTTGTAGATTAGGGGGATGATACATGGTGATAGCAAGCGATGGTAGCAAGCGTATATTATGAGTTGATAAGGTTCATATGGTTTGTGTAGCAATGAAAACAAAATACAAGAAGTATGAAGTCATTATGGAAACGTCATCTACCTTGTATTTCTTTTTTATTATTTCACAAACTAGATGAAATTCACAGTTCTGCGATAATTTTCAATAAAAGGTGAATTCTTGAAATAGTTTAACATAGTTTGTGGTATTGTATGTGATTGGGGTTTTGTTGATAAATTTATGATATCTGGTTCTGGTGTATGATATTGTTTGAGTTTATTATATTCTATGTAGATTGTGTGTTTCACTAATTCTCACTTAAAATACATTAATTTAAATTGACATAGATACTTATAATCTACAAATTAAGTTATATTTGAAAACCAACTTAAACAAAACATTGTGTTTTTTGAATTGCATGTGTCCCGTCATTCATCTTACGTTCTCTTGCATCTATTATGGTACAATGACCTGGCTCCTTAGATACATCGTTGTATTCAATTATAGTTAAATTTCATTAAATACAATTTATTGGATAGTCTGGCTCACCATCAACACTTATAATCGTAAAAATTATGATTATAAAAATTACGATGATAAGTGATAATGATGAGGAAGATTATCCAATAAATTGTTATTATGGAAATTTAACTATAACAATGTACCATAGTATATGTAAAACAATGTGAGATACACGATGAGATGATTGCAATAAAAAACAACAATGGTTTGTTTATGTTGATTTTCAAGAATAATTTAATTTTCAGATTATATACTTCTTCATTAATTTGAATACCTGTATTTTTTTAGTGAGGTTTATGGAAAACAAGTAATCTATATATAATATAATAAACTCTGAGTACTTTCAACGACAATTATCTATTGTAACCGAGATTAAAGGTAATTTCTATTTTACATAATTTGATGCTGATGGGTTTCAAACTCAGTACCAAAGTGTATATATCACAATGGGTTATAAGTCTAATGATTGTGATATGTGGCGCACATCCTAGCTTTCAATAACGGTTACCAGACCATTGTAGAAACATCAAACTTACAATGATATTATGCTTAACAACGGTATGACCGACGTGATGGTACCCCTTTTCCAACCGTTGTGAAAGGGGTTTTTCGTAGTAGGGCTAGTTGAGATTGCACTTGGATAGTTCGTTGCTTACGATACAAGGAATATTTGTTCATCATGCATGTGTTTATTTAATCATGCATAATTGTTTATCCATTTCATATATCATGTATCATGCAGTTTTAGAAAGTTAATTATAAGTGTTGAGGTTGCATAACTAACTTTGGTGGTTGGTGCAACTACAAATGCATCTTTGTAACTAATTTTTCATTACCAACCAATGAGTCAATTTTCATCTCATCTTAGTTTTCTTTCTCTGATTTATTTCTTTCCCAAATGATTGATCAAAATATTTAGATGGTATCAGAACAAGTCGTCCTGCTATGTTTTTGTTGCGTTATTGATATATTTTTTTTCCAATTCTAATTTTGTGATGATCGCTTCATTTTGAAGATTCATATTTTGTTAGAAGCTTCATTCTTGGAGTTTTTCAATTTCACATCCATTTGCGTGGAAGTTTTTCTTCATTTTCAATGACGAGAAAAATTAATAACAACAATCAATTTTAGGATCATCTTGATCCCTACTATATGCATCCTTCGAAAACTCATCAACAATATGTGTAACTCTTGCGTTACCGGTGATAATTACCATGAGTGGTCGATAAAGTTGAGAAGAGTTTTGGCGATGAAGAAAAAAATGCAAGTTTGTAGATGGATCAATTGAGGTTCCTAATGAAGACAACTTGAATTATACGACGTGGCAAAGGTGCAACAAATTGGTGTATATATGAATGATCAATTCTATCACACCATTAATTGTTCAAAGTGTGGTGTTCATTGATAATGCAATTGATATGTGGAATGAACTCAAAGATAGATTCATGAGAGGTGATCAAATTAGAGTTACTCAACTGCATCCAGAAACTTAAATAAACAACAAGGTAACAAGAAAGCTTCATATTATTTTACTGAACTAAGAAGCTTGTGGGAGGAATTGGATCAATATAGGCCAATGCCTAGTTTCACCTCCCGTGTGGCTTGTGCTTGTTTAACAATGATAAATACCAGGAGTTTTAGAGTTGAAGATAGAATAATTTAGTTTCTTATTGGATTGAATGAAGAATATCAAGGAGTGGTTTTCACAAGTCTTGATTATGGATCCAATGCCTATTTTTAAATTCTACACATCATATATGCCATTCTTTAAATTGGTTTATTAAATATGGTGAGATCAGTCATATAATGGTAATCTACCAAATGGATATTCAGTAGTTGCATCTATATGTGGGAATGTAAAATAGTCTAATGATTTAATCATTGAGGATGTCCTTTACCTTCCAAAATTTGAACTTAATTTGATTTCAGTTTCAAAAATGTGTAAAGAGCAAGATTGTAATATGATGTTTAAAACTGACAAATGTGTGATACATGCAAGGAAGGATTTGAGGAATATTGATTTAGATAACAACATACAACTTGTGATGTATGTCAGCAGTCTAGGCAAACGATTTTACCTTTTCCCATCAGTCATAATAATGCACACCAACTGTTTCATCTAATTCACCTTGATATATGTGGGCCTTTTAACACTATTTATGGCTGAAGCTCAACGAACTCTAAGAGAATTTATCGCATCTTATTCACTTTTTGATGATTTCCCTTCTTTGTCTGATTTTGAAGACACTTATCCTTGTGATGTATATAGTGTTACTCACTTATGTTTTTATTACATGATGTAAATAGCTAATTATAGTATATCTTAGATTAGCACCTGCATTAGTTTTTAGCTAATTTTATGATTAGTTAGTTAGCTATATATAGTCCTCTCTTGTACACTGCACAGTAAGAAAATACAATGAGTTTACTCCATTTTTACTTTCTCTCTCTCTTGCTATTCCAAAACTAACATGGTATCAGTTTGAAATTTTCTTTCCGCGCTCTCTTTTCTTTTCTTCTTCGCGCCCTAGCGTCTTCTTCTTCCTTTGTTGCATCATCTTGATTATGGCGCTCCCTTACTCTGATTTCGCTACTAATCCTTCTAACCCTTACTACATGCATCCTAATGAGAATCCCTCTCTTATTCTTGTTCAACCTGTTCTTGATACCAAGAACTACCAGATCTGGTCTAGATCGATGAAAGTGGCTCTCATCTCCAAGAACAAGATCAAGTTCGTTGATGGCACTCTTTCCCCTCCGCATATCTCCGATCCTCTATAGGAACCTTGGCTTCGATGCAACAATCTCGTCCTCTCATGGCTTCAACGCGCGATTTCTGAGGAAATTGCAAAATCTCTTCTCTGGTACGATCGTGCTTCTCTTGTATGGAAAAGTTTGGAAAATCGGTTTTCTCAGGGAGACATTTTTCGTATTGTTGATATTCAAGAAGAAGTTGCTCGTCTTCAACAAGGAACTCTCGATATCTCTTCGTTCTTCACAAAATTGATGACGCTTTCGGAAGAAATCGAGAATTTCCGGCCAATTCGTGACTGTACTTGTGCTATACCTTGCTCCTGTGGTGCTGCTTCCGATCTACGCAAATTCAAGGAGCAAGATAAGGTTATCAAGTTCTTGAAAGGCCTTGGTGCTCAATACTCTCATGTTCGCTCGCAGATTATGTTGATGTCTCCGCTACCAACCCTTGATATTGCGTTTAATCTGGTTCTTCAACAAGAACGTCAATTCAACCTTCATTCACCTTATGCTTCTTCAATTGAGTCTCAATCCTCGGTGAATCACCTTTCTCAGGCGCTTTCTCGTCCTCCTAACAACTCTGGCCGTGGTCGTGGCCGAGGATACTCCTCCGGTGGCCGTGGGAACCGACTATGTACTCACTGCGGTCGCACCAATCACACTATTGAGACTTGCTTCATGAAACATGGTTATCCTCCGGGATTTCAACATCGCAAGCCTACTACATCTGCGGGGAATTCTAATGATTCTGCAGTGAACTCGACTCAAGATGCTGGTTTTTCTCAACTTGATGCATCCTCTTCATCTGCTTCCACATCAACCATCAGTCCAAGCGCTTTGTCTACGATTCAAGAGCAATACACTCAGATTTTGCAGCTACTCCAACAGTCTAACTTGCAATCTCCTTCACCTTCCTCGGTTAATTCTGTTTTTGCTACTAATTCTGTCTCTCATACCTCTCCTCACACTTCCTCTGGTAAGAATTCCTCAAACCTTCCTTGTCATAATTGGTGGATCATTGACACAGGTGCCACTGACCACATCACACATATTTTTACCAGTTTCCTTTCCACATATCACATTGCACCTAAATCTATGACCATGCCTAATGGTGACACTGTCACCACCACTATTGCTGGTTCAGTGTTACTATGTGATTCTTTTGTCCTTTATAATGTTTACTATTTTCCTTCCTTTCATGTCAACATTATCTCTGTCACAACTCTTTTTGATTCCAATTTATATGATGTGAAACTTTTCTCTAATTGTTGTCAAATTGTGCAGTTGTCCCATCCCAATATGACTGGATTTACAGCTAGGAGGATTGGAAAATTGTATGTTCTTGATGCCACACCTAAGACCATACCTCCCACATCTGGTTCTTTCAACACCTCCATTTCTTCTCAAGTAGATCCTACTCAACATGATCCTGCCACTATTTGGCATTTTAGGCTAGGACACTTAAGTCCTAAAATACACAAATGTATTTCCTCTCAATTTCCTTTTGTCACTTTCAATGACAATCATAAGCCTTGTAATACTTGCCATTTGGCTAAACAAAAACATTTGCCTTTTGCTCATAGTAATACTAAATCTGTTGCCATTTTTGATTTACTTCATGCTGATATTTGGGGCCCTCTTTCCACACTTTCCATATGTGGCCACAAGTATTTCTTAACCCTTGTAGATGATTACAGCAGGTTTACTTGGACAATTTTTATGGCCAATAAAAGTGAAACTAGAAACCACCTAATTCACTTCATATCTTTCATTGAAACTCAATTTAGTAAGAAACTCAAGTGCATTCGTAGTGATAATGGCCCTGAGTTTCTCATGACCAACTTCTATCTTTCTAAAGGAATCATTCATCACAGATCCTGTGTGGAAACACCTCAACAGAACGGTATCGTGGAGAGAAAGCATCAGCACATTCTGAATGTTGCACGTGCCCTTTCTTTCCACTCTCACCTTCCTCATAACCTTTGGCACCTGTCCATACAACAAGCCATTCATGTTATAAACCGTCTTCCCACTCCTCTCCTAAACAACCAAACCCCCTACCAAAAACTTCATTCTACTCCTCCCAACCTTAACCATATGAGAGTTTTTGGCTGCCTTGCCTACTCTTCCACACTGCTTAACCATCGCACAAAATTTGACCCAAGAGCAAGGAAATCTATTTTTCTTTGCTATAGGGAAGGCACAAAAGGCTATCTTCTATATGATCCCATCACACATGAGTTTTACGTTTCAAGGAATGTATTCTTTTATGAAACTGTGTTTCCTTTTGCATCCATTCCACCTGCACCTGCACCTAGCCCTATAGTTGATAATCCTGATCCTCCTCTCCTTGATCCACCTGATATCTTCACCAGCATTCCACCACCCTTACCTCCACCAAATGAACCTTCCTCTCCTCCCTCCCTCTCCCAGCCAGATTCTTATTCTCCCACTAACATATCTACTTCCTCCAATGACACCAATAATTCTCCTTGTCCCACTCCTCCCTTACCAACAAGAAAATCAAATAGAAATATCAAACCTCCTGCTTACCTCTCTGATTATCACTGCAATTTGCTATCCTCCATGCTGCCAGCATCTGACTCAGGTACATCCAATTACCCTCTCTCTTCTGTCTTGTCTTATAGCCAATGTAGTCCAGATCACAAGTTCTTTTGTCTGTCTATTAGCTCTCTAACAGAACCTAAAACCTATAAACAAGCATGCAAGTTTGCTTGTTGGAACAATGCTATGAAATCTGAGTTAGATGCTCTTGCATCCACAAACACTTGGTCTGTTGTTGATTTGCCTGCAGGTAAACAACCAATTGGTTGCAAATGGGTCTACAAGATCAAGCATCATGCTGATGGATCCATTGAACGATACAAGGCCCGTTTGGTAGCAAAAGGATATACTCAGTTGGAGGGTGTGGACTACTTTGACACTTTCTCACCTGTTGCGAAGCTTACTTCAATTCGTACCCTACTGTCAGTGGCTGCCATAAAGAATTGGCACTTGGAACAACTCGACGTCAACAATGCCTTTCTTCATGGTGATTTGCATGAGGAAGTGTATATGGACCTTCCCCTTGGATTCTTGCCCCCTGCATCTTCCACCACAAAAGTTTGCAAATTACATAAGTCATTATATGGGCTGAAGCAGGCTAGCAGACAATGGTTTTCAAAATTGTCCACTGCCCTTATTTCTCTTGGCTATTCTCATTCTTCAGCTGATCATTCCCTATTCACTAAATCTCTTGACTCTTGTTTCACTGCCTTATTAGTCTATGTTGATGATATTGTATTAGCTGGTAATGATTTGTAGGAAATTCACTCTGTTAAAAGCTTCCTTGATTCCACTTTCAAAATCAAGGACCTTGGTAAGCTAAAATACTTTCTTGGTCTAGAAGCTGCAAGATCAACTCAAGGCATTTTTCTCAACCAAAGAAAGTATGCTTTGGAATTGCTTGAGGATAGTGGCCTATTGGCTACTAAACCTTGTTCTACTCCCTTTGATTCCTCTTTGAAACTTCATGATGCTGATTCACCACCTTTTGGAGATGTCACAACTTATAGAAGGCTTGTTGGACAACTTCTATATCTGACTACCACCAGGCCTGACCTTGCTTTCATTGTTCAACAACTCAGCCAATTCATTTCACAACCTATGCAAGTTCATCATTCAGCAGCTATTCGAGTCCTCAAATATCTCAAAGGTGCTCCTGCCAATGGTTTGTTCTATTCTTCCTCATCTCCTCTCAAACTCTCTGGCTTTGCCGACTCGGATTGGGCAAGTTGCCCTGCTACTCGCAGATCTGTGACTGGATATTGTGTGTTCCTTGGCACCTCCCTACTGTCCTGGAAATCAAAAAAGCAATCCACAGTATCCAGGTCAAGTTCAGAAGCAGAATATAGGGCTTTGGCTAGCTTAACTTGTGAGTTACAATGGCTGCAGTTTTTGTTCAAGGATCTTCACATCTCTTTTGATCAACCTAGCTCAGTCTACTATGATAACAAAAGTGCAATCTGCCTTGCTCACAACCCCACTTTCCATGAAAGGACGAAACATATAGAAATCGACTGCCACATCATTCGTGAGAAAATCCAAACTGGTCTCATTCACCTATTACCAGTTTCTTCTACTACCCAATTGGCAGATGTTCTCACCAAACCTTTGCCAGCTCCCTCCTTTAATTCTCTAGTTTCCAAGCTTGGTCTATTAGACATCCATAGTCCAGCTTGTGGGGGGCTATTACATGATGTAAATAGCTAATTATAGTATATCTTAGATTAGCACCTGTATTAGTTTTTAGCTAATTTTATGATTAGTTAGTTAGCTATATATAGTCCTCTCTTGTACACTGCACAGTAAGAAAATACAATGAGTTTACTCCATTTTTACTTTCTCTCTCTCTTGCTATTCCAAAACTAACAGTTTTGTTTTACTGTAATTTAAGATGCCTTATAAGGTGATGTTTTTTCTGATATTTCTTACGAGATTTCTAATGACAAAGTTGATGCTGCAGTTGTAAATGTAGCTCTTGTTCCCAAAAAAATTCCATTCATTGAGTAATCACATGCTTTAAAGCTAAATCCACTCCATGCATTTTTTGAATTTAATGAAAATTTTCCTAAAATAATTTCATCTAAATTTGAATATGAATAAAAACAATAGTTGTTAAAAGTGTTGATGAAACATAACAAGGAAAATGGATGGACCTTGGCTGACATATCTGATATTAGGTCGTCCATGTGAACACATAAGATCTTACTTGAAGATGGAGCAAGATCAGTGAAACAACCACTTAACCATTGGATACTTGATATTATGAAAAATGAGATCACTTTCATGTGCCCATTCAACACTTTTACTTAAAGAAGGTAGTTCTTTGATCCTAGAATAAAAAGCAAATGCACAAATAAAAATTACAGAATCAATAAACACCGCATAAAGCTACTCGGTGAGAGCCTCATATTGAAAGAAGAAATATTGTAGAAGAGCCCTCATTGGAAAATGTTACTTATTCAATCATCTATCCACCTTGACTCCTTAGGTGTTCTCTCTCTCTCTCTCTCTCTCTCTCTCTCTCTCTCTCTCTCTCTCTCTCTCTCTCTCTCTCTCTCTCTCTCTCTCTCTCTCTCTCTCTCTCTCTCTCTCTCTCTCTCTCTCTCTCTCTCTCTCTCTCTCTCTCTCTCTCTCTCTCTCTCTCACATGAAATGTTATTATTAATTTATTCAAAACTATTAATAATATTATTATTTTAACATGAAATATTATTAATGGAAATTTAATATTAATTGATTTCGGTATTATTAAATTTTTAATATTATTTCCTATAATTGTTGATATTTTTTCTATTTTAAATAATTATTTTAATTTTTAATATTATTATTACTAATATTATATATATAGTGAAATTTTAAATTGATTTTGTTTTATTTTATATATATATATATATATATATATATATATATATATATATATATATATATATATATATATATATATATATATATATATATATATATATATATATATATATATATATATATATATATATATATATATATATATATATATATATATATATATATATATATATATATATATATATATATATATATATATATATATATATATATATATATATATATATATATATATATGCAAATTTTAATTTGGTAACGTGTGAAGAAAAGAACGAAGATATATGTAATCAAATAATGAGATTTAAATTGAAACATTTAGCAAAAGTAATATTGTAAGATTTGATTTTGTTGGAATGGAATTTTCTTAAATAATTTTATACTACAATGTAATATTAAATGATTATGAATTAGAAAAGAAAAAATGGTGACGTGATACAATATGAAAGACAGCAAGAATAATTTTGGGATTTTATTTTTATTAGGTGTTTGGTGTATATATATATATATATATATATATATATATATATATATATATATATATATATATATATATATATATATATATATATATATAGATTTTGCTAACTTAGATAAGTAGATCCACATATTTTTATGAAGGTCTATTTTAACAAGTTATACTAAGAACTCATTAAATGTATCTTAAGGTGTATGTTATTAAAACACTCTTTCATAAAAATAGTGGTTGTGGGATTTGCTATAATATACCCACTTATTTTTTATGAAAGAGTTTTTTAGCAAGCTCTAACTAAAAAAATGATAAAATGCACCCAAAGATGCATGTTGCTAAAATAGACTTTCATAAAAACAAGAGTATCTATGTTAGCAAAACATTAATATATATATATATATATATATATATATATATATATATATATATATATATATATATATATATATATATATATATATATATATATATATATATATATATATATATATATATATATATATATATATATGAATTGCTAACGTAGACTCACTTATTTTTATGAAGGTCTATTTTAGCAACATGCAACTTAAACTGCATTTAATAATCATTTTTTAGCAACATTGCTATAAACACACACTTATTTTGTGAAAGTGTGTTTTAGTAACATGCACCTTAAAGTGCATTTAAGGAGTTTTTAGTTGAAGCTTGTTAAAATAGACCTGCATAAAAATAAGTGGGTCTACGTTAGTATAATATATATATATATATATATATATATATATATATATATATATATATATATATATATATATATATATATATATATATATATATATATATATATATATATATATATATATATATATATATATATATAAGGCTGGTCCAACTTAGTATGTGCCCAAGCTCAGCCCCAAAATTTTTCTTATTTTTCACATAAAAACTGCGGTCGTTAAAAAATGATATTATGGTGGTTTAAATAGTCACAATTAACGAAAATCAGAATAATATATGTTATGGGCGGTTTTAAGGTCTGGTAAGGCTGAGCATGTGTCCAAGCACTGGCCCAAAACTTTTCTTATTTTTCACTAAAGTTAAATAGAAATTGCGGCCGTTAAAAGTGTTATTATGACGGTTTAAATCGTCACAATTAACAAAAATTAGAATAATATAAGTTTAAAATACAAAGAAGAAAGTGACAAATTTTTTTAATCATTTATAATAATATTTTTAACTTCCATATTAAACATTTTTCACAAATAAAAACATAATTGTTTTATATCTTTTTATGCCATTAAGTTTATATTACATTAATTTTTTTATATTATAATATTTAGATTTGGCTATATTACAAAAACTGCAGAAATTAAAATAAATAAAAAATTACAATTTAGGATCAAATTAAACAAAAAAAAAAAGAATACTTAGGAGAATTTTATATTAACATAAAAGTAGCAGCTATTAAAATTTTAAAAACATGGAAAATATTGTAAAATAGAAGAAGAAAATAATCAATTTTATCCTCAAATAATTAAAAAAAAAATATTAAGACTCTATATAATTCAATATATCAATTTCCACAACTATAAAAAAAATATTTGATTTACAAAATTTATAAAAACAAAAATCACCGAAAGCAACATACATATTAAAATAAAGGCGGTAAAAAATCATTATTTTTCTATTAACATTACATCAATTTATTAAACTACCATATTTTACTGTAAATAGTGATGATTTTATTAAACGTCATTTTAGTAAAGTGTTGTATTTTCTATAAATTAATCAAATAGTAATAGGATGCTTGATTGTCATTTGAGTTGGTTTATCATGGTCACTTTAATAATTCAAGACCAAGTAAGAGTAACATACCAGTAATCGAATGGTTAGTTTCTTATAACCGAATAAATAATTCAACATTTTTAATCTCTTGAGGGTATCATAACCTTTTGTTTTAATATTTTTATTTAAATATAAAGAGATTTGAGTTTGCCAATATATCGTGTTTTGAGTGGTCAACTAGTATCATCAGAGCCAAAACCTAGGTACTTTGTACATATAGTTAACCTTTTGATTGTTTGAGAAAATTTAAATTGATGGTATCTCTCATGGACATGTTTTTCTATTTGTATGAAGTTTTAGATTCATCATAAAGTGACACCAATGAAATAAGTTTTTGTAGCTATATTGTTCAAGATATCAATCTGTGAGTTCAAATTTTCTTTTCGGTTCAATATTTATATAATACACATACTTGTTGAATTTGTAGTCTTCAAATTTTTATCCAAACTTCAAAAAAAATTTGACGCTGCATATATATATATATATATATATATATATATATATATATATATATATATATATATATATATATATATATATATATATATATATATATATATATATATATATATATATATATATATATATATATGATATTTTTACTCCATGAGTAAGTTTAAAAAACTTACTCCAAATCATAATCATTGATTTTCATTAATCTAACTGTTTTAATTAAGAAAAATATTTCATTTTTAAACTATTTGCAAATGGAACTAGTTTTGTGGAAAAAATATATTAAAAGAAAGTAACATGGTGGCTTAGTGTGTCGAACTTTCGAGCACTTTTGATATTGGAACTTGATTGTCTTTTTAATATAACTTGGAGTACCCTTGTATTCCTTTTAACTTATTTTGTTTATAAAAAACAATAGAGACCAATTTTACAATCGAAGTAAAAATAAACAATGTTTTCACAAAGCAAACATTTTCTTATGTTTGTTTGTCTTGAATATCCCTTCTCAAATGTCTCCCTTGAGTATTAGTGTGACACGCACAGGTGATTTATTAATTGAATCTCTCAAGTATGTGATGAATATTTCAATGTCTAACTGATTTGTAACTATTTACATGGTTTCTTTGATTTTTGTAAATTGTTTTCTTTGATTTATGGATATGCTTCCTTAAAAGAGCATTTGGATATTTGTTGCTGATATGAGAAGTTGACAAGAATGAGATTTCATGAGTTTTCTCGAGGCACTATCTTCTGATTATAGACAAATATATGCAGGAGCATTATAGAAGAAATCCATTCAGAATTCAGCCATCTACTGTATTTTTACTCGCATTATAGATAGTTCTCTGTATTATTTACGTTTGAATCTTATTTGACATGTTTGTCTTTATTATGGACATTCAGAAGGTACTAGCTATGTAAATAAGTTTTACTAGAAAGTAACTCTATGGATTGTATTAACTTTTGCAGCATAATGCCAAAGTGCCACTCACATGTTGATGTTGTTTTCAGCTGTGTAAATATAGGTTTCTTATTTTGATCTTGATCTTGATCTTTTTAACCACATAATTGTGTAGATTTCACATGTGCTTGTCTAATTGGATTGGATATTTAACAAGGATATTAAAACACAAATGTTAGTAAACCTTATAATTTGGAATGTATGTAAATTCAATCTTACAAAAACAGTTATGAAGAAGAAATTAAATTGTTATTTATATACATATATTCTGATTATCTCTTGGTTTAGGTAAGACTTTTTTTCTTTCTTTCTTTTTTATGTTTGAGACTGAAGTGTGATATAAAATATATATCTGATAGCCAAAATTTGATAGAAAGTGATCAAATAAATTTTGAATAGACTTTGATATTATTTTAGAATTTGAATTTATCATGCTACTAGATTTTTTGTAATTTTTGTATCGTTTCTCTTTCGATACCTTTCCTTCTTTCGATAGCTTGTAATTGAGGTGGAGAACCTCTTAATCTCCTCTTTATGAAACTTTGCTTATAAAAAAAAATGCTCAATCCTACACATCAACTTGTAAAGTGAGAATGTTTTCTTTTTTTATTGGCGTGTTAAATAACATAATAGTTAGATTCACACACCTTAAGAGTAGTGAAGTGGGGAATTTCAAGTTCAAATTTTAACTTGTGCATATATAAAAAATTGGATGGCGAGTTAAAAACTATAATATATTGTTACTATTATACATGATATATTTTAGGGATAAATATACAAACTCCTGTCATTAGGGCGTGATTTGGTTTTTCCCACTTTAAGTTCTTTTTTTAATAGAGACTCCTTTATAAAATCCAAAACAAAAAATTACCACCCTTTATTACCTCAATGCTGACTGGATGATGGGTGACTAGATGATTGGATGTTGACTGTATAATAAAACATAGAAAACAAGAAGTGAGTTCTGCGGTTCCAATTCAATCTTCTACAGCAAAAGAAAATCTATATCCCTTCCTCCAAACCACTCCTAGACACCACCACTTTCATCTCCTCACGGGCTCATCACGACAACATCTCCTTCATCGATGCTTCCACCGACCGTCATATCACCTACCAACAACTCTGGTGATCAGTAGATTCCGTCACCTCCTCACTCTCCACCATGGGAATCCGAAAAGGTGATGTCATCCCCCTTCTCTCTCCCAACTCCATATATTTCCCAATCGTCAGCCTCTCCGTCATCTGGAACTACTGGACCCAGCAAATGAGTGGTATCTTCCCACAAGAACCTCATAGAGATGATCGATCCGATGACTTGCACTCAAATGGGTGGCTTCTCATATTGGTGGAAAGGGTTATGATGAATGGTTAAATCAGTTTGCAGATTTTGAGAAAGTGTTCTTAGGTGGTGGATCCGATGACCCGTTACTTAACCCGGCTAAGGATCTGAATTTGGGGAGTTTGGGTTTTAAGAGAGTGTTTGTTTGTGTTGCTGAGAAAGATTTGTTGAAGGATAGAGGTTGGTATTACAAGAGTTGCTTGAGAAAATTGGTTGGGGGTGGTGTTGTTGAAGTTATGGAGACAAAGGATAAGGATCATGTTTTTCATATGTTCAACCCAACCTGTGACAATGCTGCGGATTTGCTTGATAAAGTTGTTTCCTTCATCAAAAGGACTTGAAAATATCGGGGGTGGAGTGGAATTGGAGTATTGCGTTTCCTTTATTTTGTTTTCTATGTTTTATTGCATATCAGCATCTAATCATCCAGTCACCCATCACCCAGTCATCATTGAGGTAATAGGGGGGGACCAAATCACGCCCTAATGACAGGGGGTTTGTATATTTATCCCTATTTTTATAATAAAACTTTTACTTCACTTAATAAAAAACCGAGATATAATATCACGACATATCAAATTTTATATTTTATTTTAAATAAATACTATACAATTCATCAATTTCTGAATATAACTAGAAAAAATAATTTAGAATATATTTCGAATTCCACTAAATACAATTTATGTTATTCTTTCTTTGAATGTTATTTTTTTTTAATAATTATGGAATCAATAACTAAGAAAGAGTATCAGGGGTATTCAAAGCCCTTATAACGAGAAGGCCGAAATCGAAAAAGTTACTATACAAACAAAAAGGGAGAAACCAACCAAAATATTGAAATCACAAAAATAAGTGAAATTGAAGGCTGCCCTCATCAATTCTCAAGCCTTATATATATGTTTTTAGTGTTTTTAAAATATAAATATAGAAAATATAAAAAAATTCTTGTTGATGATCAAATGATCATTCTAGCTATCTTCTCGATTATTCTAAATCGAAGGATATAATAGAGTTTTTATGACATCATTCATTTGATTGTCTATGTAATCAAAGATTAAATCAACTTTGTATCTGAAGTTAAATATATTCTTTAAAGTAGTGATTATTTCAAGATATCAGGTAACAAATATTAACCAAAAGAAATCATTACAAGAAAAGGCCTTGTTAGCCATGGGTTAATGCCTGGACAAAATCTCTCGCAACAAAAAGTGACATTGATAGATGTAAAATCCCTCGGAATGTAAAATTTTAAAAAAAAATGAAAATTATTGTAGAGTAGTTACCCCTAAAGAACTAGCTATACTCATAGGAGAAAAAAAAAAGAAATATTTAATATTTAAAAATAAAAATTTTATCTTTCAAATTAAAATAATTGTTGATTAAAATAAAATATGTATTTTGTTGATAATGACCAATAAAATAGAAAATTAATTTGATATAATATAAAATATATTTATATATTAATGTAAATTTAAATTGATTTATTTAATTATAAAATAAACAATAATATTAGGTTGATAATAGCCCGCGAGATAAAATAAATTGTTAATTTTATTAAAATAAAATAATAGATTATTAGTATTTTTAGTGATAATAAATAAATAAAGAAAAAATATTTAAAATGAAATTGAAAAAAATGTGAGGAAAAAGAAGTGAGACAAATTTACGGTTTTAATTAAGAGAGAAAATAAATAATATTTAATTGTGATTTAATTGATGAAAGTTGGAAAATGAATGTCACATGTTAATTATGTAAATATATAAATATATAATTGACTATTGAAATTGAATACATGACATAAATGTAATATTATTTAATGACTTAAATCTATTTTTTAGTGTAAATAATTTATAGGGAAAAAACAATTTAGAGAGTTTATACGATCATTTTTAATGGGTCAATAGTTATACCCTCCTGAAAATTTTAAATTTAGAAATTTCACCTTTGTAATAGTTTACCCCTCAAATCAATGAAGGTGAAAAATGATCAAATTTCATAGAAAAAGTAAATATTCGTTAATATTATATATTTCAATGACTTACCCCTTACAAAAGTTTGAACGTTGCATTGTTGGAGCTGTTACCCTTCACATAATTCCAACAGTTTGATGGTTAAGTTTGACCCTTTGCCTGCTATATTGTATTGTATCCACACTTCTTACTTGTCTGGAATAACAAATGTTATGAGGGGTAACCCCTCGTATACTTTTCTGCATTAAATATTATGATAGGTAACTTCTGATTCCTAAAACAAATTGTGTACTCAAACTTAAAACTTCCATCCCATATTTTAGATTTAAAATTTTCATCACTTTTATCTAATATAAAAATTGTTTTCAAAATTCTCCATCCCCTTCAATAACTTCTATTATATTATGTCATTCTCCATATCTCTTTTTAAAAGATTTCACATATTTACTAAACTATTTTTATAAGCAAGGATTCAATAAAACGAGGGTTAGAGGTATTCGAACCCTGATATAAAAACGAAAAAAAAACATCCGAGCAAAAAAGAAGTTAAATACCAATTGACACTAATAGTGCATAGGATCTCCATAAAACTCATAAAAATTACAATTGAAATGCACAGTCTCCTCCATTAAAAGTTCATCTTCACACCAAAATTTTAATATTTCACACAATATCATCCAAAACATACTTCTCACCTCTAAATAACATCTCATTCTTTAAATTTCAAATACATCAACAAATAGCCAACCAAATACAACCTCCTTCCCCTTCGCAACTTTCTTAGTTTTACAAAAATTAAACCAAAACTTGAAATGATGATTGATATCAGAACCAATCAGATACTCCCCCATAACTACTCAAGACTCCACCCACACCTTCTTAGAAAACCAATAAAAAGGTGAAGCAGCTCTTCCTGTACAAAATAGCAAAAAATACAAGCAAAATTTTCTAAGGAAAAAGTATACCCCTACGAAGAGGAATGTTTTTAACATAACCTTTCCAAAAGCAATTCTCAACCAAATACCCTCATTCGAAACGGAGCTGCTGTTTACCATAACTGACCGAAGGCAAAACTGACTGCGGCCGAAACATTATTGTCCTGAATATTCAAGCAAAACACCATATATCCTGAGTTAGCCGTATATCTATTCGAAAAGTCGTCTAACCAAATAACTGAAATGTTTTAATAAATATATGTGTATTATTGTCAGTGAAAATTATGTACGAATAAATATTAATTTTATCAAAATAAAATGGATAGATTTATTTTATATATATATATATATATATATATATATATATATATATATATATATATATATATATATATATATATATATATATATATATATATTATTTTTATAAAGATTTTATATATTGTTAATAAATGAGTTTCTTAATAATGAAAATTTAATAAAACATAAAAACAAAAAAATGTGGGAGCATAAAACCTAACACATTAAAAATCTAACAAAAATAATAATTAAACATACCCAACCCAAAAAACTTATAAAAACACAAATAGAAAGTGATCTCCGTCGAATGTCGTTATAAATAAATAAAACTTGCCTAATCTATGTGCACATTGCATTTCTCTTTTTGAAAATGTGAGATATTTTAAATTTAGAGAAATATATTGTGTCAAATATTCTTCCTTTTAATTAAAATATGTCATGGGACAATATTTAAATTTAAAAACTGCACGAATAAATAGCAAATATAATTTCATACAATTTAGTTTAAAAGGAGGTGCAAACACCAATATTAGCTGAGAAATCTCCCAAAAATGTTCCTATATTATTCCTAAATATGTCACCACAAGCTAATATTTCAGGATTTTCTCTTGAAGTTCCATATGTGTTGCACTTAATTCATTTATGAATAGAAAATTTTAATTTACTTATATATTCTAGGTGCGGGAGGATGTCGATATTTGATGTCAAATCATTTAATAATTATAAACTCGTGAGTTGGAGAGTACATGTGCTCCGTGAAAGAAATATTTTTTTATATACGTCAATTATTTAACATGAAGAATGTCTCTATCAAAGTCAATGTTACCATTTTGAAACCTAATATTATTTCTTGTGTGCCAAGTTTTACAAAGAATTATTATGATGTGAGTCATGATCAGATTCTGAATTTGAAAGCTCCAGTTTCTACCAACAAGTTTAAAGTAACTTTTGTAACTAGTTTTATCAATGATCATGCCAAAAAATCACTCCATCCAATTCCTTAAAAGTAAAGTGTACTTGTATATAAGAAATAGGTGGTTTGTAGTTTCCATATCATGATTACAGAGAGAACACCTCGAAACCATGCATATTCCCATTCGAATCAGGTTATCATATGTTGTAATTAACATTATACATTAGTTTCCAAGTCACTAATTACTTAGCAAGTGGTATGTATGGATGCCAAATGAAATTTCTCCAAAGAAGGATTAGTGTGATCCCTTTTGATACAATTGTAGATATCTTTATAAGATAAATCACCATTTGCAGATCATGTCTAAATTAATTTATCATCAGTAACATTATTAAATGATAAGTTAATATGAAGGTGTGAAAAGTAAATAAGAAAATGGTTGAATTGTGTTCGTGTTTCCTTAAATTAACCTTTGATCAGAGTTTCAGAATCATAACTCATGTTTAGATTTTGTTTAGTTCATTTGGTACCAGATATAAAATAGAAGTAAAGTAAATAATCCACAGAAGACACAAAAGATTTATCCTGTTTCCTCCCTTAACTGAGAGTAGTCCATTCCCCTTTCCTCACAAGAGCTTTTCATTATAAACACACATATTACAAACGCTTGTACTTCTACACAAGTCTTTTACAATTGTTCAGAGCCACGATTTGAGTCTTTTCCTTACTTAGAGCACATGTCTAAGATTTACCCTTTGCTCACGCCTTCTGATCAGAGCCACTTGCTACAAGATCCTATGGTTGAGACCTCCCTTTGCTTAGAGCGCATGTTTAAGACTTTCCTTGCATTAAGTACTTGTACATGCCTAACTGCTCATCCTCTGACCGAGCCACCTGCTCCAAAGGTCATCGAGACTGAGAATTAACCTACTTAGACCTCACTCGAGACTTCTTTCTCTCACCCTTCAGGTGGAGTCTTTCCTTGCTCAATTAGACTGACTAAATAAGACTTTTAGAGTTCAAGCACTTAAGCAATGAGACTTATGTTGCTTAACCATCTTGGATCAAAACTTGTTGCTTGACTCCCAATGAGACAAGACATATGCTCAAGCACATAACAAAAGACTTAATCTAAACTACTGAAGGCTCAACATAATAGAAAATAAGGTGTAAATGATACAAGTATCAGAGGTACTGGAAATCACCATAACAAAGACCTAAAGCTCTTAAGATTCTTAAGATATTCAATGGTAAGAAATCTTAAGGCTTTTACAATTAGAACTATCTACATAAATTCTGCATATTATAATGAGTTGATAATTGCTTGATCTTGTTACTCATTCACATCTAGAAACCTTGTAGAAAATCCAAGCTTTGAATCTTCAGCATATTTATAACAATTTGCAGAAACTAATCGTTGAGAAGATAACTTGACCAAGTGTCTTTGCTTTTCCTCCATAGTACAAGAGCTGTTGAAGATAAATACTCAGTAGATTATGAATCCCGTGGATAACATGTTTAACCTTTGAGTCTTCAAGAGGATATGTACTGATAGAGTCGTTGAGAGCAGTCATCTGTAGAACAATTCGACTTTTCTTGAGCCTTGTATAAAGTAGACTAGAGTTGACACGCTGATAAAACAATACTACTTGTTATACAATAGTACAAATAACCAAAACTTTACTACCATCTCTAAATGGTACCAGAAGCTAATATATAATAACCAAGTGTAGTAACTCATCTGAATACTGAGGCCTTCAGTTCAGAGTCTACGTTCAACCACATTAGTAATTATTCTTTAGATTCTGCCACCAGAAGCTAGCAATGAAGCAACTCCCAAGTGTATCCATGTATAACAGATTCCAATTATTTTATGTATAATTATGTAGAACTTGTAGTAAATAAAACACACATCAAATAAACCATTATTCTTTCAATACTTTGTTATCATCAAAACTAAAGAGAATTAAGTCAAGAAACAAAATCCCTTTTTTTATGATGACAAACACAAGTATTTAAAGGAAAATGTTGGCCATTTAATTTTCTTTGCAACAATAGGGTATGAGTTTTGTAAGCTTCCCTTGAGTTTGATAGTTCACAATTTAGTTTTTCTGTCTCTAACATTAAGAACTAATTTTCAAGAAAAAATAAATCAGTCTTCTTAGTAACATCAGGGTCAGAGGTTTGTAGGCCCCCCAGAGTCAAACAGATCCAAGGTTGAGGTTTGTAAGCTCCCCCTTAGTTTCATATTTAATGAAACATAAATAACTACATTTTAACTTCCTTTGGAAACCACAAAATACGGGGTTTGTAAGATCCTTCTGAGTCTCATAGGATAAGATAGAGGTTTGCAAGCTCTTACTTATCACTATATACAAGAGAGTTAAAATATGTTGCCCATTTTAACCTTCTTTAGCAACACCAAAATATGAGGTTTGTAAGCTCCTTCTGGGTTTGATAAGTCAAGTCAGAGGTTTGTAAACTGGAACCTTTGACTTATGTACAAGAAAGTTAAAATTATATGTATGGGCATGTAATCACCAATAAAACAAAATAATACAAGAAAATAAATGAACAATATGTACAACTGAATGTGTATTCAATGAGTTTAGTTTTCACTTAAATACTTACTATTTTCTCTCCCTTTTGTCACATCAAAATGGCTAAAAAAGAAAGAAGAAAAAAAGGAAATAAAAAAAGAAAAAGAAAATAAAATCCCCAATGAATGTATTTTAAATCATAATGACTGGATCAATTTCCAAAGAGGAAGACTAATCAAGTAATAAGAGTAATTATTATTTCTACAATGCACACATTCAAACCTTAGTGGTTGTTTAAATTCCAAGAATCAAGCAAGGATTAATGATCGTCTCTTAGAATTCACAAAATCTATTGTAAGTAGTCAACCTCAAAATCACTTTTCATCAACAACATCTTTTAGACATGGAATTCTCAACTGAGTTTCGTATCTTCTCTGTGATAACAGAAGTGACTGAGAGCTCTACAAACTCTGAGAGCGAGTCCTTTCACATGCAAGCAACATCTGAATATTCAACTAATGATCTTCATCCTCCACCATCTCTTCCTTCAGACGAAGCTATGTTTGCAGAGTATGAACAACCTTTAGAAGAAATTTCTTCTCATTCTGTTCTGAAGCCTCAGAAGAAGAAGATAAAGAAGAAAAAGAGAAGAGTCAAGAAATTTAACTACTCCATACCAGTAATAGAAGAAGAAGAATATCTTGTTGATTCTAAGGATACAGATGTGGACACTAGCTAGGTATTTAATCTAGGCTAGGACATCTTATATTATTTTGATTGTAATCCTCTATTTTGCCTGATTAATGAAATAGCTTATTACCTTAAACTAAATTGTTTGCATGCACGTATATCTAGTATTTAACCTTTAAGATTTTCTAAACAAATATTAATTAAATGAAACAACTCAAAAGCCAAATTCAGAACTTCTATCACATTCTTCATATATTTTTTCAAAATATTTAACATATTTACAAATTAGTTATCTGTTTTAATAAATATATGTATGGTATTGTCAGTGAAAATTATGTATGAATAAATGTTAATTTTATCAAAGTGAATATATATATATATATATATATATATATATATATATATATATATATATATATATATATATATATATATATATATGTATATATATTAAAAATATATATATTTTATATATATAGTAAAACCTTTAACCACTAACAATATATATATATATATATATATATATATATATATATATATATATATATATATATATATATATATATATATATATATATATATATATATATGTCCTGTGTCGAATGTTAGTAATTATTTATGTAAATAAATAAATATATTATTTTTATAAATATTTTATATATTTTTAATAAATAAGTTTTTTTAATTATAGAAATTTAATAAAAAATGTGGGAGCGTAAAACCTAACAAATTAAAAACCTAACAAAAACAATAGTTAGACATGTTCAACCTCTCAACAAACTTATAAAAACACAAATAGAAAGTGAATTCTATTAGATGTCATAATAAATAAATAAATTTGCATTTCCTAATCTACGTATACATGCATTTTTCTCTTTGAAAATCACTATGTCAAACAAGACGACATTTTTTTTTACCTTAGACAACGTTGTCTAAACCTGCGCTGCTAAAGGTTTAGACAACACTTTGATTAATGTCAAAAGCGTTGTCTAAAGGGGCTTTATACAACACTTTTATTGTCAAAAGCGCTTTCTAAACCCCACTTTAGACATTGCTTTTTGCCTTTTTTTAATATACCTTAGACAACGTTTTTTTATTTTATTTTAATGGTATACCTTAGACAATGCTTTCACTAAAAGCGCTTTCTAAACTCCACCTTAGACAACGCTTTTAATGAAAGTGCTTTCTAAACCCCACCTTAGACAACGTTTTTTGTTGAAAGCGCTGTCTAAGGTATACAAAATTTTTAAAATAATTTCCTTTAAAAAGCGCTGTCTGTAATTGCCAAATTATAGGCACCTGTTTTGTATCCACATTTTCACCTGGTTTTTAAACCAGAACTTGTACCTGTTCATTCCAATCCAGAATTTGCACTAAATTATCCTATTTAAACCTACCAATTTAGACACCGATTTATAGATACAAAATAATCGGATTTTTAAACCAATATCAACGAAACAATTCATACAATCGTACAATCGTACCAATATCTACAAAACAATTCATACAATCGTACTAATTTACGAACCAATTTAAATATACAACATAGTTTTAACAAATCATTTTATCCAACTATATATTTTGTTTCAAATGAAATCTACATAAACAAAAATGTGATAACACTTTGTGCTATACATTTTCATCCAATTGCAACTATACTATAACCTGAAACATCACAAAAATATTGTACTTGATCAATTAAAACAAGTCATAATCAATATGTCTATAGTTACATACACATACTCAAAATTTTCATCAATTAAAGTAAGAGTACAATATACCTTATAACACTCCGAGCTCCATAATGAATTGACACTATTCCTCTTTAATTTCTTCAAATGATCTCTTGAATAGTATGCACACTTGAATTCATCAAAGTACTACATAATAATATAACATAGTTTGATTTAGTTTCAACTATTTAATGATTTGAGAAATGTGTCTTAAATATTAAAATAACTCATAAGTTAGAAATACATACATCAAATGGAATCTCTAATCGATCCAAAAAAAAGAGTTTCTCTCATAAACCTCAACATGAAATATCCACAATCTATATCGTTACGTTGCCGAGGACACTACAGATGAAAAGAAAATATGGATAAATCCTAAGTTTTATCAAGTATCATCACTAATATAATAAAATATGTGATTATTAATAATATAGTGCCACTTTTATCCATGTAATGTTGTTGGCTCTCCTCTTTGATACTTGAATATCTCGTTGGGCTCGAAAAGCTTGTATAATGCTAATAAAATATAAATGAATATTTACAACAATTCACATAAATAAATAAATAAATAAATACACACATGAATATTTAAAACAATCTCACTTAGTGTCAATCATGTTCTTCATATCCAGGTATGTTGTCCAATCATTTCCTAACGAGTCAAAATAATAAACAAATTCTCTTATAAGATTAATTGCGACCAACAACCAATGTCCACTGTAAGATTAAACAAATGTTATATGGAAAATTTCTACACGACGTCAAAATACAAAATTATAATAGATGAATTTAGAATGAAAAACTAACCCGGTATTAAACGGTAAAAAGAACAAATTTTTCGTATCTTTGTTGGCCATGAAGAGGTTGCGTACGTACAACATAACCTCATCCAATTTACTTAAGATTAAACTTAAATTGACGGACGCGGGGCTTAAGAATCCAAATCTTTCGTCTGATCCACTTGGGCGCATCACTTTGTCATACAAAAACCTTGAATGAAAACATCATTAACATTAGATTATTCATTTGAAACATAAAGTAAATAAGTTGTTCAATTAATATAACAAAATAGACCGGATATACCTCACGTATGTATTGACAACATTAACGCCTAATTCTGCATGACGAAAAACTTTCACAAATTCTTCATTACCAACTGATTGTTGATATTCAAAGCCAAAATTACCTTCCTCCATATGTATAAGACGAATACCTCCGGTCGGAATATCTGTCAATTCTAGAAACGTCTGAAGGCACGACCTATACTTGGAGGTAGGGTTTTTCTAGCCGCGGTCTTCTTAGTACCAACCTTTTTTTGTGTGGAGACGTTGTTAATCTCTTTATCATGAAGCTACATATCATATAATTAGTTAGATGAAGTATAAAATCAAGAATTTAACATTTTCCATTCATAAATATCATATAATTATGATGTAATTGTTTTATTTTAAACTACAGACTCGGTATGCCGCGAAATAGCCTTATCTTTTGATTTGAATCTTGTTGGAGTCTAATTGACATTACAATGTAAAAAATGTACGTAAAATGCGCATAAAAACTTTGAATCTACACATTAAGGTTAACAAAGGTTCATAATGGTTTTAAGCATACCTCATATCCTACGCTAATGAGGCTTGTCGGCCATGCAACAAACGAACCTATTGCTAGTTCCACCGTTGTTGCATCCGAAACATCGTCAGGATATTGGTAATAATGCATTTGGTTCTACTGCAATTTCAACCGCGACTTTCAAACATCTAGTAGGGAACGGTCTAGTGTGAAGTAATTCTCCACTAGTGTTATACACTTTTCCCTTGCCAACCATCCGATAATATGGTGACAATAAGTAGAGGTGACATGGGGAAATGCCCTAAAACCAATAATAAATTTGAAATTGTTAATGTGTATATATGTCAATTACATAATTTAAGCTAATAGTTCAATTTCATAAATATATATAGTTACCTCTGAAATGTTCGGTTGAAAGTTACAGTTGATACTATCTTTGTCTGAACCATCTTTAAAACATGCTGAAGCGCTAGCCTCTTTTTCTTTCCTTAATGCACAAACTTCAGCTTCCAGTGCTTCCAATTTTTGATTAAATTCTTTATTACTATGAGCCTTTCCTTTTTTAATACTCAATGAGTTCGGAGTGATCCCAAATCCCTTACCCCTCACCCGACCCGAATACTCACGGACATCTAATGCCCGACTAAGTATGCTCCTAGTATCATCTGGAGATAAAAACTGAGATGGTGGCTCCTGAAAATCAGATGAATATCGAATACTTGTCAAATATTTGTTAATAAAGTTTTGATTTAATTAAATAGATAATGTTATACTTACACATTTCTCATATACTTGTAGAACATCTTCTTTAGATACTCCAGACTTGCCCACACGGGCTTCCTTCCATAAAACATGTGCAAAAAGAGATGTTTCAGAACTTTTCTCCTTCTGCAACTACACATTAAGTCATTTAATATGATCAAATAAAACTCATGATGAACAAATATATTATTAAAATTTATAGATATTTACTATAGATTGTTCTAAGCGTCCATATCCGACACGTCCTTTTCTGTATGGATACACAGGACTTGATTCTCTTTCCCGATTTGTCTCACTTATTCTTTTAAATTCTGGGGTTTTTCGTTTGGATTTAAACGTGTCCCATTCTTCTTGTGAAATCAAACTTTCATATTTCTTTGGAAGCTCCACATCAACATGATTACCATCTTCCCTAAGATACTTGGATGATAAAAATGTTCTAAACCCTCTTAGTAGCTTTCCGGCCAATTTAAGACAAAAATCTCTTCTATCATCTTCGATGTTGAAACACCTTTAAAAAAACATACACATTGTGCGTTAGTACAAGTAATTTAAAAGACATAATTAGTTCTCATAATTAAAGACATAATTATTGTACCTTTATCTCAGTCCAAATTTTGTCTTTGGATTCATTCAACTCTTTTTTTCTCCAATCATCACAAGTAATTGGAATCTCAGTCCTTACTAGTGCACCAATGAAACTAGTCAAGGTATGACCGTTAGGTTTTATAAGCTGCCCAAGTTGGCTCCAATGCACATATAAAATGATGCCTCGGTCTCTACCATGAATCACTTTCTTCATCACTATTATGCCTCTTTTAATCTCGTCTTTCGTAGATACCTTTTTATTACCTCCTTCATGCGTAAAATCATCATCATGTGGATGATCATTGTTAGTGGCCATATATAACCTGTAATAAAGAAACCAAGGATATTAAATATAACCTATAATGAAAGCAATTGAAAATGAAAAATAAAGAAACAAATGAAAATGACATAATATATAACATTTTATTATATTACTATTGAAAATGACATAATGAAAGCAATTGAAAATGACATAATGAAAGCAATTGAAAATGAAAAATAAAGAAACGGATGAAAAATAAATTATAATGAAAGCAATTGAAAATTATATAATATATAACATTTTATTATATTACCTCTTTCACTAACATCTCTTTCTTTTCTTTGTTGGAATATTAATTACTTGTTTCTTAGTAATGCAGACAGATGAATTAATCCAAATTTCCTCATTATAATCATTTCTGATATATGGCTCATCCACTATAAGATCCTCATCTTGATCATTTCTATTCAACTCATTCTGTCTAATGCATGACACATTATCAACATCAATATCACATTGATCGACACTGCTATCATCAACCACTTTGTTAGATAAAAGCACTATAGACCATTTTGTACTCGTCGGGTCAATGACATAGAATAATTGTTTAGCTTGAGATGCTAGAATAAAAAGCCCATCTTTGTACCCCACCATAGTAAGATCAACTTGCAAAAATCCAGACTTATCCATTCGTATGCCACTACTATTTACCCACTTGCAACCAAAGATGGTAATCTGAAACTTGTCTTAATCAAACACCGAATTGTGCTTAATAACTCCAAAATATGACAAATTTGCATATTTGGGGTTTAAGTCCTTCATACTTGATATATTAATTGATTTAGCTAGCACGGTGACACCACTATTTTGCATAGTACTCTTATCATCTTGTTCTTTGGTATAAAATGTGTATCCATTAATTGTGTATGCACTATGAGAGAACACATGCAAACTTGGACCATATGCCAAACATCTCAACCTTTCTGTTACCGACGCAGGATCTGAAGAGCGTTTCGAATAAATATGATCCTTTAACTATTGTATGAAACTTTTATTGTGCTCGTACTATCAAATTTTCATTTCTGTTCGGATTTAACCTTCAGAGTACATCCTTGTGCATTTCAACATATGGCTCAACCTCATTATCATTGTGCAGAACATACAAATGCACTTGATCCCATTCATCCCTTGATGTTGTCACAATTTTATTTCTGATGTGCGATCAACCTAACGTCTAACGGTATCTTAACTGCAAGTGCACAACCTATCGTGTAGTAATAAAAAGATGTCAAACCAACAAGGACTTTATAATCACTCTAGTGCTAAAAGATATGCTAAGTTTAGATAAGGCGAATGTTGTCACGATTTTTGTTTCTAAAGGTAAACTAAAGGGAAAATTAATTGGATTAAGATTATACTAATAAAGCGGTAAGTATGTCATTCAGTATACCTATGTGGATTCAATCGAAACTAAGCATATGGAAATATTTCACTTAATGATTCTGTAGAAATCATCAGTTTAAAAACCCTTAACTCACACTCTCGTGGTCTTGTGTCAGATTATACCCCTAAAGCACTATGTCCGCTCTCGTTAGCCCATAAGTGTTTAGAAAATACTTTTTGGAAACTTAATAAAATCTAATTCATTTTAAAGCGCTCTCACTGTGTTTAAAACAAATGCCTAACTCTAGCTATCCGGTAAAAACCTCACACTCCCGTGGTCTCGATCCTAACCTTTTCTACTTCCTTACTCTTGTAACAAAAGTTTGGTATTAAAATTAAGAAGTCAAAACAAAATTAAAGTGATTTAGATTTTTAGCTTAGAATCAGGAAAGTGGGTTGATTTTGTTTTGACTTTTTAATTTTAATACCAAACTTTTGTTACAAGAGTAAGGAAGTAGAAAAGGTTAGGATCGAAACCACGGGAGTGTGAGGTTTTTACCGGATAGTTGAGGTTAAGAGAAATCAGGAAAGTGGGTTGATTTTCTTCAGCTTCTGTTACACTATCCACGTTCTGCATTAAAACATTTAAAACATAACCACGAGCGTCATGTGGTTGTGAAGAGCGTTTCCTCCATTTTGGGTGCATGACGGTCGTAAGGAGTGTGTGACGTTCGTTACACGCTAATTATGCATGACGCTCGTCATGAGGTTGTGGCGACCGTCACAGCTGCAAATTATGCAGAACTTTGGCAATTTTTTGTTTCTTGAGTCTGGTTCATGTTGATTTGCTTCATTTGTTCTTTTTGTACACTTTTGAACAGAGAAACATTGTACCTGTAAAAAATGCAAAAACTCGGGAAAAGTCGGGAGTTAAACATATTAAAACGGACATAAACTGCAGTAAATATATGATACGATTTCTCGTTATTAAACTCCCCATACTTAAACCTTTGCTTGTCCTTAAGCAAAAATCAATAAGAAAATTGGACATGTTAAATCAGCTGCACATGCATAACATATCTTTGGTTTTCGAAATAATTACGGAGAAATTTTTCGTTAGTTTGGCCGATACTCAAATGACACACTAACGATATATTAATGACACAAGCAACACGTTATGTCGTGGACTTCCATTTTAAACAAGTTGTCCAATATTTATGTTATAATTCTACCTGGAGTCTTTGTACCTATTTCACATGGTCTCATTCTAGCGCAATCACATTAAGCCCTTTGTCTTTTCACGCACGTAGTGGAATAGCCGGTTAGTGACTTTGATCCTTTTTAGCACAGGGTCTGGTACACAAATGTGGTAACCCTTTATATCTTATCCAGTTTGGAGGTTGTGGGGGATCGAGCCGTAGCATGCCATACCGAGTTCAGAACCAGATACCTCTGAACCAGCCAACAATGGATTCCTTCATTATTTGTTCATCTCTTATATGCGATCGTATAATTTGATGCAAATTTTCATTTTTTTTCAGCGAGATAAGAAGGATATTTATGATGAGGCATCAAACACTTATATTCATCGGCTCCCCACATGGTTTGTGTCTAGACGGTGCTGACTGCTAGTATAAACTACTAGGGGTTACTCTAGAACTAGAACTTAAGATATAGGTATAAAAATTAATGAAGTGGATCTCGCATAAGTAGGAAGTCCAAAGTGTCAGAACTGTATCAATCTTGTTAAATCTTTCACGGCTTCCTAACTAAGCTTTCATTAAGGTAGATATGTCAAGCTATACATAGACAGAGAAAAAAAAATCGGTATGGCTAAATAAATGAGGGAGATCGAAATTGAAACATATCATATATAATACTTGTTTAAGGAAATATGCAGAAAGGAAATAAGGGAAATATAGGAAATGTAAAGGTATCTCTCCCACACTATATCAGACATTGTCCTCAATTTTGTGAAATAAAAGCGGTGAAATACAATACAACTATGCAGGAAGGGAAAAAATGAAAACAAGAAAAATAAGAACTAGAACTACTAAAGATCGCGTCTTCTGCTCCTAGTGAATGCTCACCTGGTAGGTGTCGCTTCTGCATCGGAGTCATGAGCGCTTAGGTTGTTGACATCCATTCTTAATGCGCCTATCTCACTCAATACTTCCGCGAACTTCTCCTCTATTAACTGTTGACCGCTTAAGATTTCAGCATTCTGTACAAATAGGCTGTCACATTGCTCCTTTTGCTTTCTTTCAAGTGCGGAGGCCATTTGATTCTGTTGATGAATGGCACAGAGAATTTCTTCAAGAGTGATCTCGTTCGGAGGTGGCTGTCTGGATGAAGTTTCAGGAATGTCATGAGTAGGGGAGGTTCTGTCCATCTCTTCCTCTATCTCGTCTATTAGGGCATCATGGTATTTTTCATGAATAAGAATATTGCCCGCAGGAGCTTCTGGATCAAAAATCCAATTGACTCAATTCTGGGGATCAATGTGCTCCCTACAAGGTAAACAATGTTATGGAAAATGACATTTTGGATCATTGGATTGAATTTTCCATCTTCTCGCTCATGGATAAGGTGTGCGGCCTTGTAGTGCTCCAAGGTGAGATATGCCGGTGACATAGAAGGAAAATTAGTGAGGTTGGAACCTAAGTTCAAACCCAAAGCAATAGAAGTGACAATCCCTCCGAAGTAGAATGGTTTGCTGCCTCTTGTGCAGATGGATTGAATATGGACCAAGAGGAATAGAGAGGCGTTGATCTTCTCATCTTCTAATGCGCAATGAATGAAGAAGAGATCCTTGGAGTTAAGCTTATGGTTGCTGTCTCGGGCGAAAATGGTGTTGCTAAGAATGTGGTGGAAGTAGCAGATGGCGGGATTATGGGTTATAGTGGCATTGAGGGTGTCGAATGCTACAACTTGTGTGTTGGACAGTTTCTGCCAAAAAGTGAAAGCTTCTTCAGTGAAATTATCGGGCACGCGGTGATGAACTCCCTCACCGAAGGTGAAACCAAGTAATTGAGCAATTTCAGTCTGAATGAACCTGTACTCTACGCCGAACATATGGAAGGAGGTCACGCCAGTGAGTTGGCTGTTAGCGCCTGATGGAGACATATAAGCAAATAAGCTCACAAACTCAAGAGTGATAGTTTCGTAAGAGGGTTGCGGATGACTGCACAGTTGCCACAGGCTAACATTCTACAAAAGTTTATGGACATTGTCAAGCAATCACAGTGTTCTCAAACAGTCAAGGTCGACATACCGAGTTGGTTGAAGACCACGACATTGGAATTTTTGATATTTTGTTCGTTGGGTTTCGCCTTTCCCACCTTCTCTGAGAATAAGGTTAGGGTTTTGTCTCTAGTTGTTTGCCATTGCATGCAAGAGGTTTTAAGTGTGAGAAGTTTAGATTGAAGGGATGTGAGATGTTGTGAGAAGTAATTCGAATAAATAGTGAGACAGGGGAATGTGGGAAGTTGGTATTGTGAATGAAGTTATGGAGATTTAGTGGTTTTAATGGGTAGTTAAGGAAAAGAAGTGGATAGGTTTTTTGATGGTCGTGGGAAAAGAAAAGAGAAATGGGAGAAGAAGGTTACGCTTCTGCAGTTACAGAGATCATGTTCTACAGAGACGTGACAATCGTCACAGATGCGTTACGATCGTAACGCGGGCAAAGAGCGTATTACGCTCGTCTGGGTCACCTTACAACCATCCCTACTACAAAAATTTGAGATTTCTAACAGAGGTCCAGTATGAGCAATTCTATACTATTTGTTTGCAGCATGATAATAAATATGATAAATAATATAGCAATGATATGTATGTTAGCACCCAATATCAGTACACCACCAACGAGCGAATTTGAAATTTCAAAGTATCAGTATTAGTAATTACTGACATTGTAGGAAAAACAAAATGGAAGTAAACACACATTAACTTGCTTGTAAATAAAACTGAATGAAATTGTATTGAATTGAATCTTTGTTCATGAATAAAACTGAATGAAATTGCATAAAGTAAAATTTTGCAGAAATAAATTAAACTGACTAATGTAAATTGAAATTTAAATTGCAAAACAAAGGGAAACTAAAAACTTCCTAGAAACAGAGAGAAAATAAAATGAAAATGCTGAGTGCTACTTCATCATCCCATTCTTTTCTTTAGGTCTTCCAAAACTGAATTCATATGATAGAACTGATCCACTGTTATATCTGTTAAGCCTATGATATCCTGGCTCATATTTTTCATTTCATCTTTAATTTCATTGATCTGAACTTGATAAATATCCAGTGTGGTGAGGATATTATTCAAACTTTCAGTGTACTCTCCTTTATCCATCTTAGGGGCATCAGTATCCTCGTCGATGTGGTTTGGGTCATAATAATTAGGAGGGGTCTCGGGATCAATTTCAGAATCGGACATCTTTTCATCAAAAACTTGATAAGCTAGCAGTGTATCGGATGATGATGGAGGGTTAGGTGGGTTCAGTTCATAGAGCCAGTTGCCACGATTGTGGACACTTACTTTTGCATGGTTCGGAAGGGTGAATATGGTGATGACTTCATTCCGTATCATGTAGTCGAAAGGGACATTTCCTAAGTTTCCTATGATACGCCTGTCAAAGAAAAAATCCAAATTAATAGGGAGAATGGTACCAAAAGGTGTGCACCTATTGAGTTGGTATCTAAGTCCAAAAGCATCAGCAATCATAGTGACTGGGCCTCCTACGATGATTGGGGCATCAGGGTCCTGAATAATGCGGTTAAAGGTTTCCATCATGAATGGTACAACATTAACAGGGTGTCCTTGGGTCATACAATAAAGCATAAATATCTCATCCTTAGACACTAAGATTTAGTTTTATTCCTTTCCGAATAGGGTATGGGCTAGGATCTTATGGAAATAACAGATGGCATGATTATGTATTTCATTGTTGTCCATGCTATCCAGCTCAGGGTGATAATTTCCGGTTAATGTACCCCAAAAGTAGTCCAGCTCAATATCCATCAGTTCCAATTGGGTGGTAGTGAATGCAAAATGTCCGCTAGGGAATCCTAATATGTCAGCTAGTTCCTTATGATTATAAGTGAATTCAATGCCAAATAGTCTAAAACTGATAAATCCTTTTTCTAGTTTCGAATCCACGATCATGTATATGGACTAAAGAGCTCAAGAAATCAAAGGTAAGCTCGCGGAGAGTGACAAATCTAGACTTAATGTGGGCTTTTTCCCATCCCAGCTGGTTAAACAGGTATAAGACAATGTCTAAGATACCTAGGATGTCCATGGTTGTTTCATCATAATACATAGTCATAGCAATGTTTCTCTGTGACAACTCCTCAAATTTCCTCCTCTGGTTTCTTCCTCTAAATGTGGTTTCCATATAATTCTGTGGTTGGGGTTCCATAGTAAATGCTAAAGTTGGAGAAACAAATTAGGGGGAAAAAGGGTAAGGTAGAAAAGACTTTTTAGAAATCCCGTATCATGTAAAGTTTTTAAATTTAGCACAGCAGTTTTATAAAGATTTTAGAAAATAATGAAAATACAGAAAATCAATAGAAAAGAAAAAAGAAACAAATAAAAGAAATATCGAAGTAAAACCTCAAAAAGCAATATGGTGGGTTGCCTCCCACTAAGCGTTGTTTTTAACGTCATAAGCCTGGCATAATGCTTAGTAGTAGATTAGTCAGGGGAATTAGTGGGCAACTCTAAAAGTTTTAGACTATTCGCATAGTCTCTATTTTCAATGTGGTGGTATTGTTTTAATTGTTGTTCGTTTACTGTGAACGGTTCACTATTCCTACCCTTAATTTCTATTGCTCTGCTAGGGAACACTTTCTTAATTTCAAAAGGGCCTGACCATCTAGATTTCAATTTTCCAGGAAAGAGCTTAAGTCTAGAGTTAAATAAGAGAACAACGTCTCCCACACTGAATTCTTTTCTAGGTAAACACTTGTCATGCCATCTTTTGGTTCTTTCCTTGTATATATTAGCGTTCTCATAAGCGTCTAATCTTAATTCTTCCAGTTTGTTTAGATCGAGGACTTACTTTTCTCCAGCGACAGTGTAGTTTATATTTTGCGTTTTGATCGCCCAATATGCTTTGTGTTCTAATTCTACCAGGATATGACAGGACTTTCCGTACACAAGTTTGAAGGGTGTAGTTCCTATAGGGTGTCTTGTAGGCTGTCCTGTAAGCCCATAAAGCTTTGTTAAGCTTAGATGACCAATATTTCCGAGATATGGCGACAATCATTTCCAGGATTTGTTTTATTTCTCTGTTTGAGACTTCGACCTGTCCACTGGTTTGTGGATGATATGGTGTTGCTACACGGTGTCTGACTCCATACTTAAATAGTAATTTGTCGAATATTTTCGAAATGAAATGAGAGCCACTGTCACTAATGACAAGTCTAGGCACACCAAATCTTGGAAAGATTACATTCTTAAAGAGCTTAATCACTACTTGTGTGTCATTTGTAGGAGAAGCTATAGCCTCAATCCATTTCGAAACATAATCAACAACAACGAGTATGTACTTATTTCCGAAAGAAGATGGGAAGGATCCCAGGAAGTCGATTCCCCAAACATCAAAGACTTCTACTTCTAATATTCCTCTTTGAGGAATTTCATCGCGTCTTGAGATATTACCAGTGTGTTGACACCGATCACAGTTTATAACAACGATGTGGACATCTTTCCATATATTAGGGCAAAATAAACCGGCTTGTAAGATCTTGGCATAAGTTTTCGAAGTACTTGCATGTCCGCCATATGGAGATGAATGACAATGGGAAATGACATCCTCTATTTCCTCTTCGGGTATGCATCGAAGAAAAAATTTGTCGAGTCCTCTCTTAAATAGTAAAGGTTCATCCCAATAATAATATTTGAGATCGTGGAAGAATTTCTTTTTCTGTTGATATATTAAGTCCGATGGAAGTGCGTCTGCAGCTAAGTAGTTGACTATGTCAGCGTACCATGGCAGTCTTTCATTTGTATGGATTGCTTCCACAGTTCCTTTGGTTTTTGGTTTGTTTGGGTCTAGTCGAGCTAGGTCGCTTTTTATTTGCACAATCAATTTTTCATATGGAAAATCGTCGTTAATAGGCACTGGTTCAAGTTTAATACTTTCTAGTCTCGATAAATGATCTGCTACGACGTTATTAGTGCCTTTCTTATCTTTGATCTATAGATCGAATTCTTGTAACAGTAAAATCCATCTTAGAAGTCTTGGTTTGGTATCCTTCTTGGATAAAAGGTATCTGATAGCAGCATGGTCTGTGTAAATGATTATCTTTGATCCTACCAGATAGGATCGGAATTGGTCAAGTGCAAAGACAACTGCTAATAATTCTTTCTCAATTGTGGCATAGTTCATTTGAGCGGAATCTAAGGTTCTACTGGCATAGTAGATTATGTGAAATTTCTTGTCTTTTATTTGTCCTAGAACTGCGCCTACATCATAATCACTTGCATCGCACATGATTTCAAAAGGTAATCTCCAATTGGGTGGTTGCATGATTGGTGCGGTGATAAGAGCTGATTTTAGAGTTTCAAATACTTTAAGACACTTTTCATTGAATATGAACTCATTGTCTTTCATTAATAGACCGATTAGAGGTTTAGTGATTTTCGAGAAATCCTTGATGAATCGTCGGTAAAAATCGGCGTGTCCTAAAAAGCTTCGTATTTCTCGTATGGTCTTAGGGGGTTCAAGGTCTTTTATGACTTCTATTTTAGCTTTATCGAATTCAATTCCTTTGTCAGATATTACATGTCCTAATATGATTCCTTGTCTTACCATAAAATGGCATTTTTCCCAGTTAAGCACGAGGTTTACTTTCACACATCTTTCTAGCACCATCTTTAGGTTCGATAAACATCCTTCAAAACTTTTCCCACACACAGAGAAATCGTCCATGAACACTTCCATGATGTTATCTATGAAATCTGCAAAGATTGACATCATACATCGTTGAAAGGTTACAAAGGAGTTACACAATCCGAAGGGCATTCGCCTATAAGCGAACGTTCCATAAGGACATGTGAATGTAGTTTTCTCTTGGTCATCAGGGTGAATAGGGATTTGGAAAAATCCAGAGTAACCATCTAGATAGAAGAAATATGAATGTTTGGATAATCGCTCTAGCATATGATCTATGAAAGGTAGAGGGAAGTGATCCTTTCGAGTAGATTTGTTTAATTTTTGATAGTCGATGCATATTCTACTTCCAGTCACTACTCTTTGTGTTATCGATTCTCCTTTTGCGTTTTTCACAATAGTGATGCCTCCTTTCTTTCGTACGACATGTACTGGGCTAACCCATTGAATGTCGGAGATCAGATATATGATTTCTGCTTCTAGTAGCTTCTTAACTTCATCTCTAATTACAGTGCTAAGGATAAGGTTAATTCTTCTTTGAGGTTCTCTAGAGTTTTTGTAATCATCTTCTAGCATAATACGATTCATGCAGATCGAAGGACATATTCCTTTCAGATCGGAAATGTTATAACCTAATGCAGTCGAGTACATCCTTAGGACGTCTAATAATCTCTTAGTTTCGAGTTGTCCTAGGTCGACATTAATTATCACTGGCCGCTTAAGTTCGGTGTCTAGGAATTCGTATCTTAGGTTTTTAGGTAAGGTTTTCAGTTCTAAAGTTGGTTCTTTTGGTCCTGGCATGTGATCAGGTGTAAGTGCTAAAATTTCGCTTAGACTGTCATCTTGATATGGTTCATGCCAATTTTCATCTTCGAAGATCGGTGAGATTTGTATTTTCATAATTTCAGAGTATGTGGTTTGTTCTGCTTCCATCCCTCTAACGCACTCGTCTATCACGTCAATCAGATAACAAGTATCTTCCATGGCTGGTGCTTGTAAGAATTGAGTGAGGATGAATTCCACTTTTTCCTCTCCAACTTCGAAGGTTTGTCTTCCATTCTTTACGTCAATTATGGCTCCAGTTGTGGCTAGAAAAGGACTTTCTAATATGATAGGAGAAACTGAGTCCTCAGAAATGTCCATGATTATGAAATTGGCCGGGATATAGAATTGACCTATTCTTATTGGAATGTTTTCCAGTATACCTATGGGGTATCTAACTGATCGGTCAGCTAATTGAACAGATATCTTAGTGGGTCTAAGTTCTCCCATTTCCAGATTTTTGCAAATAGATAGGGGTATGACACTGATACTTTCTCCTAAGTCGCATAAAGCTTTGTCTATGACGAACTTTCCAATATTACAAGGTATAGAGAAACTACCTGGGTCTTTCAGCTTATGGGGCATATTGTTTTGGATAATAGCGCTACACTCAGCAGTAAGTGTAACTGTTCTGTTATCCTCTATCTTTTTCTTATTAGATAAAATTTCCTTGAGAAATTTAGCATACGATGGTATTTGAGTGATAACTTTTGTAAATGGAATTGTGATATTTAACTGTTTCAGAAGTTCAACAAATTTCATTGAATTGGCTCATCATTTTGGAATCTGTTAGCCTTTGAAGGTACGGAATGGGTGGTTTATAAGGTGGTGGAGGCACATAAGGCTTCTCTTTCTCTATAACTTCTTGGTTATTTTCTTCCCTTTCTTCTGGTTCATTCTCCTTTTCAGTTGGCTTATCCTGCTTTTGGTACATGGCTGGATTTTCAAGCCATGGATCAGTCGGTTCGTTAAGCTCTTTTTAGCTTCTCAATATCACAACATTTGCTTTTCCTTTCGGATTAGGTTGTGGTTGTCCAGGAAATACACCTGCAGGGGCAGCAGTAGGTGCTTGCTGTTGAGCTACTTGTGAAATTTGAGTTTCAAGCATCTTGTTATGTGTAGCTAACGCATCTACCTTGCTCACTAGTTGTTTAATTTTCTCATTAGTGTGTATGTTTTGGTCCAGGAAATCTTTGTTTGTTTGAGTTTGGGTAGCTATAAAGTTTTCCATCATTAATTCAAGGTTTGATTTCCTAGGGACAACAGGAGCGGTCTTTTGATATCCTAGAGGTGTAGCTGGTGCTTGACCAGGTACATACAAAGCATTGTTATTCTTGTAAGAAAAGTTCGGATGATTCTTCCAACCTGGGTTGTATGTATTTGAGTAGGGATTTCCTTGAGAATAATTCACTTGGTCCGTGGCGATTCCGGCTAATAGCTGACAATCGGGAGCATCATGTCCTTGAACTCCACATAACTCACAGTTAGATGTTACTGCAGCCACAATGGCTGTTGGTGTTATGTCTAGGCTATCTATCTTTTGAGCGAGAGCATCAAATTTAGCATTAACTTGATCCATACTACTTACTTCGTACATACCTCCTTTGGTTGGTTTCTCTGTTGCAGTTCTTTTGCTTCCCCACTGATAATGGTTTTGAGCCATACTCTCGATAAGTTCACGAGCTTCGTTATACTCTTTGTTCATCAATGCAGCGCCCGCGGCAACGTCTATCGTCATTCTCGTGTTATACAAGAGACCATTGTAAAAGGTATGGATTACCATCCAATCTACTAAACCGTGATGAGGACAAAGTCTCAGCATATTTTTGTATCGTTTCCAAGCTTCGAAAAGAGATTCATTTTCCTTCTGCTTAATTCTGTTGATTTGAGCTCTTAGCATAGTCGTTTTTCTAGGTGGGAAATATCTTGCTAAGAAGACTTTCTTCAGTTTATTCCATGTGGTGACTGAATTCGATGGTAGAGATTGGAGCCAAGCTCATGCTCTGTCTCATAGTGAAAAAGGTAAAAGACGTAGTCTGATTGCTTCTTGGGTAACACCATTAGCTTTAACTGTATCTGCATATTGCACGAATATTGATAGGTGTAAATTCGGATCTTCGGTAAGATTTCCGGAAAATTGGTTCTATTGCACGACTGATATTAGTGATGGTTTCAACTCGAAATCGTTTCGGTTGATAGCGGGTGCGACAATGCTAGTATGAGGTTCAACTTGCGAGGGAACAACGTAATACTTGAGTGGATGAGCTCTTCTACATCAGCCATCTCAGCTTCTCTATATGTTCCGACTTGGTTTTCAACTGATTTGGGTGAATGAGCTAAAAGATCAGGGATATTGTACCTTAGTTGGTACTATACTATACGACGTCTTAAATGTAAAAACGTTCTAATTTAGAGACCGGAGGTTGCAAGTTTTTGCCTTGTGAGCGAGTACTTGGCATACAATCGGTGAATAAGATATAGGAAAAATAAATTTGTTGCCTTAGTCTATACTGCACACTTTAAGAGTGCACTAGTGACTAAATTCAAGGTCCCTGACAACGGCACCAAAAACTTGATGTGTGATCGACCTAACGTCTAACGGTATCTTAACTGCAAGTGCACAGTCTATCGCGTAGTAATAAAAAGATGTCGAACCCATAAGGACTTTGTAATCACTCTAGTGCTAAAAGCTATGCTAAGTTTAGCTAAGGCGAATGTTGTCACGATTTTGATTTCTTAAGTTAAACTAAAGGGAAAATTAATTGGATTAAGATTATACTAATAAAGCGGTCGGTATGTAATTCAGTATACCTATGCAGATTCAATCGAAACAAAACATATGGAAATATTTCACTTTAGTGATTCTGTAGAAATCATCAATTTAAAAACACTCAACTCACACTCTCGTGGTCTTGTGTCAGATTATACCCCTAAAGCCCTATGCCTGCTCTCTCTAGCCCATAAATGTTTAGAAAATACTTTTTGGAAACTTAATAAAATCTAATTCATTTTAAAGCGCTCTTGTTGTGTTTAAAACAAATGTCTAACTCTAGTTATCCGGTTAAATCCTCGCACTCTCGTGGTCTCGATCCTAACCTTTTCTACTTCCTTACTCTCGTAAAAAAAGTTTGGTATTAATATTAAAAACTCAAAACCAGAATTAAAGTGATTTAGAGTTTTAGCTTAGAATCGTTAAATCCGTTCGGTTACTTTGATCACATATCGACTTTACTAATTTAGCTAGACATATTAATTAAAACAGAAAAACAAGAATAATAATTAAAACACTGTAAAACATGCATAATGAATAGACAATAATAATTAAACATAAACAATATTTATTAAATTCAATACGGTCGAAACCTGATTACAGAGAACTATTCCTTCAAGCACCCTCCTCCATAAATGTCGGCAAGATTGGAGCTTTCGAAATCGTAAAGTAACAAGTTCTGAAGCTGGAAATAAATTACTAACTACTGTAGTAATTTCCTAATGTTGGAAATTACTACTAAAGGGTAAATGGAATTGAAAACAAAGAATAGGAAAGAAATTACAGAAAAGCAAAGAAAAATAGAAAGCAATAGTATTCTGTTTGGATTTTGGTAGAGCTTCGGTAAAACAAATTGCAGCAAAACTCCCCCATTTTCCCTTCCAATGACCTTGGTATTTATAAGCTTGGAGTTTCGTCAGTTGGAGAAATAATTGAGCCTTCAGTATCCCACTCAGTGAGGAAAAATAAGAGGACTCATTATTCTTAGGATTAGTTGAGGTTGAGAGAAATCAGGAAAGTGGGTTGATTTTCTTCAGCTTCTGTTACACTATCCACGTTCTGCATAAAACCATTTAAATCATAACCACGAGCGTCATGGGGCTGTGACGAGCGTTTCCTCCATTTTGGGAGCATGACGGTCGTAAGGAGTGTGTGACGGTCGTCACACGCTAATTATGCATGACGCTCGTCATGAGGTTGTGACGACCGTCACATATGCAAATTATGCAGAACTTTGGCAATTTCTTGTTTCTTGAGTCTGGTTCATGTTGATTTTCTTCATTTGTTCTTTTTGTACACTTTTGAACAAAGAAACATTGTACCTGTAAAAAATGCGAAAAGTCGGGAAAAGTCGAGAGTTAAACATATTAAAATAGACATAAAATGCAGTAAATATATGATAAGATTTCTCGTTATCAATTTCCAATTAATTTGTTACCTTCCTTTTTTCCCGAAAATATGAGCTTTGGGGAGTCCAATCGATTGAACGTTGGATAAATATTCAGTACAAAACTCAATAACTTCTTCAACAATGTATCGCTCAACAATACAACCCTCTGGTCGACTTCGGTTTTTCACGTACCTTTTAATATTTTCATATACCGTTCAACAGGGTACATCCATCTCATATAAGCTGGTCCACACAATTGTGTCTCTTTCACAAGATGAACAACTAGATAAACCATTATGTCAAAAAAAGAGGGAGGAAAATACATTTCAAGCTCACACAAGGTAATTACTATCTCTTTTTGTAGTGTTGGTAAGATCTCAGGATTGATCACCTTACTACAAATTGACCTAAAGAAAAAACACAATTTAGTTATGGCACTTCTTACTTTTTTTGGCAAAATAGAACGTATACCTATTGGTAGAAAATGTTCCATTATAACATGGAAATCATGTGTCTTCAAACTCTTCAACTTGAGGTCTTACATAGACACAAGTCTTCTAATATCTGAAGAGTATCCTTTTGGAACCTTAACTTTACTCAGAAACTTACACACACTTTTTTTCTCCTTTCTAGATAAAGTAAAAGAAGCAGGTGGTAGATATGTTCGTCTTCCTTTCTTCATGGGTGCTAATTCAATTATCATTCCCATTTTTAACATGTCCTCCCTTACTTTAAGGTCATCCTTAGACTTTCCTTTTATATTGAGTAACGTACCGATAACACTTTCAAATACATTTTTTTCAATATGCATAACATCGAGAAAATGTCTCACGTACAAAGACTTTCAATATGGCAATTCAAAAAATATGGACCTCTTCAAAAAATATGGACCTCTTCTTCCACTCACGTACAAAGACTTCCAGATCTTGTTAAATATTTACCGCCTCGATCTGATCGAAGAGTTTTAATATTCTTACCTAATTGGTTTTGTACTTCATTCTTGAACTCCTTGAACTTTTCAAAAGATTCAGATTTGTGTTTCATTAAATACACATAACCATATCTACTAAAATCATTAGTAAATATGATGAAGTATTGAAAACCTCTTATGGCTGGTATGTTCAGTGGTCCACATACATCAGTATGTATGAGGGCCAACATATCATTTGCCCTTTCACCTTTTCCTGTGAATGGGGTCTTTGTCATTTTTCCAATTAAACAAGATATGCATGTATCATATGATTCGTAATCAAAAGAGTCCAATAGTCCATCTTTATGGAGTTTGGAAACGCGTTTCTCATTTATAAGGCCTAAGCGACAATGCCAAAGGTAACTTGGATTTAACTCATTAGGTTTCATCCTTGTAGTATTAATGTTATAAATTGGCATTTCAAGATCAAGGAAACATAATCCATTGTTCATATGCGTAGTAGCATAGAATATATCATTTAAATAAATAGAGCAACAATTGTTCTTTATTATAAATGAAAAACCAAACTTGTCCAAACGAGAAACGAAAATAATATTCTTGCTAATTGAAGGTACATGATAACAATTCTCTAAATGAATTATTAAACCACTAGGTAAAGTCAAATCATAAATTTCTACGGCTAAAGCAGCAACCTTTGCTCCATTGCCAACTCGTAGGGAAACTCCACCTTTTGCCAAATCTCTACTCCTTTTAGTCCCTTCACATTGGTACAAATGTGAGAACCACATCCAATATCTAATACCCATGATGCAAAAGTAGATAAATTAATTTCTATAACAAAAATACCTGAAGTTAAAGTCTCCAATCCATTCTTCTTATCTTTCAGGTATTTTGGGTCATTTCTCTTCCAGTGTCCGGTCTTACCGCAATAGAAGCAAGTGTCCTCCTTAGCTATGCCTCCACTAGGCTTCAAAGCAGGGGCAATATGTTTGGGTTTGGAAACTTCCTTGCCTTTCCATTTATCACTCTTCTTGGTTGGCCTTTTGTTTTGTTTCTTTTCATTACTGGCCATCAGAATGGAATTGGCATCATCGACATGCTTCTTATAAGCATCTCTTTCAGCCTTAGGAGCAGAACTATGAGGTTCCTCATCAGGAACAGGTTTCTCTAAGACATACAACTTTTTGTCATGTTTGAGGACAATCCTCAGATTTCGGTGCCAATCTAAAACATTTGTCCCAGACAATTTTTTCTTATTAAGGATTGATTGCAAAATGTTATTAGATGTGTTTGTTGTCATGATAATCTATATTAAAAGATGGTGGAGATATTAGTATCATTAAAACATATTCAATTAGGCCTTTAATTAAATATGCTCCCACTATTTTACTCAAAACAAATAACCCTCATCATTTGATTCAAAAAATTCCGTTGGAAGATTTTCTAGTGGATCGAGATCCATATTTCGCTTAGTTTTAAGTCAACGTTAGGCTGATTACACAAAACTCGACTATTTAGGTAGGAACACCTTCCAATTGCATCCAATATAATTCTCGAATATTTCAGTTGGGTGAATAACTCCTTATTCCAATCCATCATATGGATCATTCCTAACTCTTGCTTCTAAACGTATATAATCTTATTGTATTTTGTTTATTTAAGTTTGACCCATTATTTTAGAAATTGGATATTACATTTAACCCATCACACCTTACTAATATAGAATATGCACCTCGCGTTAGGCGAAACCTACATAATTTGATACTAGTCTTGATGAATTCTAAAATTTTGAAAGCAAAAACTTAATATTTAGTTTTGAGGGATTTTTAATTAATTTGATCTCACGGCTTATTTATCATATAAATCATTCCTCACACCTGCATCAACATACATGCAAATGAAACGATTATGGCCCATAGCGCAATTGTTCCCCCAAGCCAATGAGAGAACTAAGCTAAACCTAATAACGATCTTCACTTCACCATGCCAGATCTCCAAGGTTGTCCTTCTTTATTTTGTAGCATTCTCTTTCTTCATAATAATTCATTCCATCAAAGAAATCCGTTTTACATACGAGGAGTGAGATGAGAAAAGAAATTACATGAAGAGAATAGGAGAGAGGCACGACACACAGGTCGTATTTACAAAATCTAAAAACAAAACAAAAATAAATTAAGGCCATAACTGATCACCACACACAAAATTAATAAAACAATTTTATTATTATTATTATTATTAATTTAAGTCTGGTTAATAAAACAAATCAAATTAAATTTCAGCAAAATAATAATAAACCCTTTTATTATTATTGTAGAATTTTTCGCAACCCTTGCGCAACACGTCACGACCCTTTCATGTGACGACCATCACACCCTACATGACGACCGTCACGACTGCATGACGACCGTCACAACGTGAATTTTAATTACAGAAGGCGCAACTATTGTGTCGTCACTCTCCAATGCAAAACTTCATACCGTCAACGTAGCATGATTAATAATTCAATATGACTGATCCGTATGTTATCGCTTCATCATACTAAAGTCAGATTCCGAAGTATATAACCACAAATCACACATCCGAATGATAAATATTACTCTAATTGAACTGATGAAATAAAATAGTATATCCAATATACCATCTTTGCATAAAAGTTATTCATATCATATATGAATTAGATTAATCATATATGTGTAACTTATGGACGATTGACATATCGCTGCTTCACCATACTATTGTCGGATATCGAAGCATAGTCAATATCAACCATCCAAATCGTACAAAATCTGATTCCAAAATTTAATATCAACCATCCAAACATAATTATTCTTATTTCAATAAAATCAAGACTTCAAAACATCTCGAAAAAATCATAACAAATAATAAACTCAACAAAATAAACAGACCTCAAAGGTTCACAATGTTCCTGACCCAATGTTACATAATCAGAGCAAGACACTCTCTAAACTAGGAAGAGAAAACCGACTCCAAGGCTACCTCCTCATGCACTATGAACTAATCTTGGTTATCTTTACGTTACCCATGTGGAGGCAATATTCAAAGAAGCAGGGTGATTATTCATAATTCATTATAAAAGGTATAAAGAAAAAGATATAAACCAGACAACAACGACATAATCAAGTCATAATCAACAAAAACATACACAAATCAACAATTCACTCACTCACATTGAATGACACATAGTATAAAATACAACGTCATCGAAATATGCATGTGGTACCAATCATCATAAAATAGACACTGGATCATTAACCCTCCATAAGGGAGCACATCATAATGACCTCAATCCACACAATGGGATTGAAGTCACCTTGGACCAGAGGTTTATCATCATCACTGGAACGGAGTCCTAATATGCCATGAATGCACGATGCAAAACTTCATAGTAATTATCCTTAACAAATTCGTCAAAATTGCATCAACATTCATGTAAATATTCATCATATTCTTCACATAACATATATACATCAAATATGCATATCATCAATTTATTTCGTTATAGCATCATTAAATATCATCACTAACACATGTCAAAATCATTATAATAACATCATTCACATGATCATCATCATACAAGCATCAATAAACAATCATCATATAATATTTAACATGTAATTAACATCACTAAACATCAACACACGATTATTATCACTCACCCATCAACACCTAATTGTTATCCTCTAAATCAACAATATTCACTTAATCATTCATCATGTTCGTCACATAGCACATACACATCAAAACATACACATCATAGAAGCATCTTAAACATCTTACAAAAACATATACCTTATAATAACACCAAAACAATCATCAGAACATCAAAGTAATCAACATACAAGCCAACCCAAAATTACCCAAAAGATTAATCTGACGTTTCCCTAAATTCAATATTGGAAAATTAATTAATATTACTAATTTTATTTTACCAAATTAAATTTCATAATATCAGTTTTCCAATGCTTCGAACGATATGTCAAACAGATACATGGTTTAAAAGTTATGAATTTTCCAAGTTTTCCAAAAATCTCCAATTTTCCCTACAGGTTCAATTCTAGACAGCCCCAAAACCCCATCATTTCATCAAGAAATCATATACAACCACAACACATCAATTTATACAACACATACATCATTTCAAATAAAAAATACGCCTTAATTTCATCACTTTCTACCTATTTCATCAAGAACTCATCATAAATCCCTAAAACCTCTTAAATCACAAACTATTCCACATACATCCTAAATCTATAACAATTATAATTAAGGTTATACTCCCCATACCTTAGATGTTAAATCCTGAATTCCATTTACTTGAGATCTTCAAGAAACTACATTAATTAAGGTTATTCTCACAAAATTCAATCGATAAAAGCGATTCTCCCAAACTCCAATTTTATGTTTTGTCACTCTTACCCCTTGGACCTTTTTATGTTATTCCATCTTTAACCTCACTTACTCCACCCAAAATACCACTTTACCGTAAAAATCTATAATTTTATTATTTATTAAACTATTTAGATTAATATTCAATAATTCTTATTAAATCTAAACAATCTTAATTAAATGATAACTTAGAACTTATTCTTGTAATTTATTCTTACTTCAACACCATCCCATATCACATTATTATATCATCATGAATCATAACCATCAAACATCACTTAAACTCATAAAATTACGCTAAATCAATCAAATAACTGATTAAATAATTTAGATTTTTGGGGTGTTATAGGTACCACATGCATTGTGTCAAGTTATTGTGTCACATTACATTTATGTATGCTGATTAATTGGTGATCGGAAGTGACAAGTAGTGTTGTGACTGTGTGTTGTTTATGCTCATTGGTGTGTTATACTACTTCTTAGCATGTATTTTTCACCGTTAAATTATTGAACGTAATTCTCACCCCTTTGTTGTTTTGTGGCATCTGTGCTCCTTGGGAAGTACAAATATGTAGGTACCGAGTAGTACATGGAGCTTGAGTTGCTCGATCGTGTCATAGGAGTCACTCTGATATGTAACACGAGATATTGAAAATTTGTTATGTTTTATACCATTGTATTTCGTTACATATCTCATTTAGTAAAATTGTATTAAACTACGTATCATGTGGAGAATATTATGGTGAAGGCCTTAGTGCCATAGTTTGAATTGAAGTATGATTCCGTTGTAAAGACAATATTTTTGAGTAGTAAAGTGAACAAAACAATTGAGACTTCTTTCGTGGTTTTTAGTTAATGTGACATCATGTTGTGTTGAAAACTCTGATTATTTTCTTATTATGTACGTATTTTATAAAATGGAAAAGTGGGGTGTTACACTTTCAAACATTGATTCACATTCTTTCAAAACATGCTCATGTCCATGTTATCTTTGCTTTTGCTACCGACATATACGTGTGAATTATGACTTAGATTCTAAAATAAAAGACACTCAAAACTAGTGTCATAATATATATATATATATATATATATATATATATATATATATATATATATATATATATATATATATATATATATATATATATATATATATATATATATATATATATATATATATTAAATGTTAAGGGACTACTCACTCATCGTGAGGTAAGCAACAACAATAACAATATTATATATAGTATAAATGTTAAGGGACTACTCACCCATCGTGAGGTAAGCAACAACAATAACAATATTTAGAAAATTGCTTGAGGAATTATTAAATTAAAAAAAGTAAAAGAAATAACAACTTAGAATTAATATGAAGACAAAATTGTAATAAAAGTGCAAAAAAATTACAAAGTGTAGCGAGAACTTTAAGCTAAGAACTCAAGAAAATAACAATTGTATGAAATGATTGTGGTGAAAGTGATGATATAGATGGATCCTTAGACATATATTTATACTAATCCAAGCCTTAAATTGCTCATAATTAGCACTAATTTAGACACTAACTCTCACTAATCATTAATTATAAAAGTTTGGTATGTTACATATGCCAAAAGGTCACAAAACAACCAAAAGCTCAAAAGATTATAATTTCTTGAGGACTGACATAAATCGTGCCAGGGAATAAGAAAGAACTAGGATACGGAAAATACACATGAAAATAAAGGGAAAATAAGAAAGAAACATGATACATTTACCGCTTATCAAGCTCTTTATTTCTTTTTTTACTCAGGTTTTTACGTGTGGTTATTTCGATTTTGGGATTGAATAACAATTGTTCTATATGAACCTTACCTCATATATACTAGTAAAAACATAACTAATTCTAAAGGTTAAAGGGTTATTGTTTATAAACGCTATTAAAATATAAATAACACTTAAAATTTAAATTAAAAAAGCTATGTTATATCTTTAAAAATATCACTAGTCCCCAACAATGATACCATTTTGTAGTGTTTGCAACAAGAGTAAATTTTATAATTATTATATTCATAGAGACTCCTGATTTCAAAGTTCGTTCAATAATTTTTAATATTTTAAGTATAGAAAAAGGTAATGCCTTAGTAGAGCTAAGTTGCGTGAAAATAAATGACATTAAAATAGATAACAAAAAGTAAAATATAGATTTTGTTGCTAATAATAAGAAAACTTTCTAGGAGTAAATTCAATAGATCATTAATATGCCCCTCTACTCAGTTATTAATCTTACCACTTATTGCTCTCATTTTTATCTCTTTTTAGTCTCAAAGTTGTGACATTAATGTATTACCCAATAGCCAATATATTAGTCTATTAACCAACACATAACATTAAGTTCCAATAGTTATAAAGAAGTAAGACTCCACACTGATCCATATTATAGTATGTACATATATTGAACCCAACCCTATCACTAGGTGCTAGTATACAATAAATGATTACCTTGGATATAGTAATGAAAAGCAGATTTTGGTATCATGTCACACATGAAATTAAGTTTTAGGTAACAAAGCTAAAACAAACATTAAAATTAATGAGTGGTGAATATTAAATCATTAGTAGAATTAAATAGAGTGCGATGAGATTTTAGCTACTTTTACTGGTGGTTAGAATAAAAGTTGGTATGTCCATATAAGTTTACTTTTGAAGTGTGATATCTCTTATCACTTGAGAAACATTTCCACCTTCAGGTTTCCTCACTTATTATCTTGTTGTAGATCAAAGTAAACCTACTCCAATTCTATACTACCTTGATCCATCAAAAATCTCTTGCAAATGAACGGTAGACCTCTATTTATAGGCAAGATTTTGGACCTCTCGTTAGGTCGACCGCCATATCGCATAACTAGCTTGCTCATCTCTACCTTGTCTGTTATCTTCATTAGCAAGCAATGTTGGCATGTCTGTCACATGGCCTTATCCGCCTTTCCTCGCCCAGTGCACCGTCCAACGACAAGCGATCTAATCATTACTTCTTCATCAAGTAACATAACCTTAAAGTGACATCTGACTTCTTGTGCTTGCTAGGTGCATAATCCTCTCACTTGGCGAGCCTGGTCTTAGTGTGCTTGCTAGACGCAAAATCCTCTCACTTAGTGAGGCTAGGCTTTATATGTGTGGTAGGCGCAAAATCCTCTTGCTTAATTGGTGTCTTATTCTGACTTAGTCTATATTTTTCTGCCCATTTCTAACTTAGCTAGCCTAGTGCCTGTTTATTGCTTAACTCATATTTTGCAGGCTGAATTGTGGTTTTCCAGTCATTTTACCTATTTTTAATTAATGCAAACCATAAATGTCCAAACAAATATTTTCTTACTTTTAATAGAAAAATTTGGGATTTTTATATTGATTGCTTGTAAAATAAGTTAATAAGTGATGACGTATTTAACGTAAATTTGAAAATGATCAATTATCAAATCTATCAAACAAAAAATGCGAGAATGTAGCAAAACATAATAAAACAGATGCTATCATAAAACAATAATTGCAAGAAAAAAAACAGAAATACAACTCAACCAATAGAATAAACAGCAAAATAAGATTCAATACCCAGAACACTACACTCATATACAAACACCCAATCCAAATAGAAAATAAAATTCCAATATCCGAAAAACTGTGATGTAACATTTAAAAGACAAGAAGTCTACTATTTAAAATATATCCTAATAATTGTGAATGGTTTAAAAATGTTGAGAATCTCAAATTCAAACCCTAGTTGTCATAGTGATAATGATATATATGAGAATAGTTTCAAAATTTGCATGGAGGGGATGTGAGAAGCGAACCAAAGCTCAATCTAGCCTAGAGAAAGTATTGTCACAATCCCAAATAGTATCTATCAGTTATATCTGAGACTAACAGTGAGAGTGATGTCCAATATAAGTGTGAGTTTTAATGTTTTGTATACGTACATGCATATCATATCATGTCAATCTTTCAAACCACAGTTCTCACGGGCCTTGTTTCTTTCTTCCTTTTGATCTGTCTCACACCCTACCATTGATTCTTGAGAAAATAATTATATTTTATTCAATTTATTCCCATGCCAAACCTTCACTGGTGGCCATAGTTGTAGTGTCACATGCATGCACACCGACACAGATTCTGTTTTATTCTTTGGATCGTTCCCCTTTTTGACTTTTTCATACTCACATTTGCTGCCTTAATTCTACCCACTCTCAGTTAATTCCTCGACAAATATAAATAAATGTAATTACTTTTTAATATATTTAATGATGTATATCGCAAAATATCTTTCAATTAATGTATGAGTTTTATTTTTCTTTGAATTTTTTATTTAATAAAAAAGACTCTTGAGAATACACATTGTATTGGTACAAATATGAAAGTAGGCGCTGGAAGTTTTTCAGGATAGGCAAGGTGATATGTCGCTACATAAAAGATTCATTGGTTGTCTATTTTTTTAAATATGTCACTAGACACGCTGGTTAGAAACGATTTTTACTTTCTCTAAATCTAAATCCAAATTAAAATTCTCAAATAATCCTTATTTCCGCCCCAAATTCAAACGAGAATGGATAATTAAAACTCAAATTCATCTCAAACGGGTTTGAATTTCCCCGTCCCGCCACCATCTATTTAATAAAATCAATTTTTTAATAGAAATATTATTTTTTTCAAAAATCAAATTACATTACAAATAATAAAATAAAATAAACTCTCAAAAATTTCATACATACATTTCAAATATCTTAAATAATTAATACAAATCAAAATATACAAACATTGGCCACATATTTAGTATTCCAAATTAACGAAACTAAATAATAATGTACATAATGAGGTAATCGAAGCGGGTTCGGGGTGGGTATTAGTGTCCCCATTACCCAACTCATCCCCGTATTTTTAAATCAGGGAAAATCCAAACCCGAACCCAAATCCAGTCAAAGCGGGTTTTTCCCGTCAACTTCGGGATGGGTGGGTACCTGTGGGTATGGGTTATGTTGCCATGCCTATATGTCACCCCTTCTTTGAATGATCTGTCTGGTTCGTGAAAACACGTGGTGTAACGTGCCCCAATCTACAAATGGTGCAGACAAGGAGTCAAATGATTTTTTTTTCACATTCTCCTAAATAATAGGGGATTAATCGTCTCATTTTCCCGTTCCTAGAGATAGTTGTTACTTTATGTGAGTCTTAGTTCCAGGTACAAATATCTCAATAAATACCTTAACCTGAAAGGTTGAAAGAGAACAATCACATTACGCATAAACCATATATAAATAATTTCTCACCTCATTGCATAAGTGAGCTCTAAGCTCCACAGCACTCTAAAATTCTCGGATAGCCCTTAATTATTATGGATTGTCACTTATTATACTCTTAATAAATATAATTGGTGTTCATCGTGGAACCCTGATATAACTAACTCGGGTCAAACACATTGTTACCCATAATTTATTTTCACCATCTTCTCACGAGGATGTTCAAGCAAAGCTTTGAGACCTTTGCCAACACCATCGTCGAGGGTTTCGCTGACAGGTGAGAATCCAATTCCTTTTGGAGAAAGTATGATATGCATGTTTTGACGGAAAACATCATACCAACTAACATTACCGAATTCTTAGGGAGAGAACAAGAATCCATAAGCACCTTCTTAAATGAAGGCACAATTGTTGTTCTCCCCCACAACAATGATTCAATGATCATCAAGGTGCAATATTCTAATGGTGATGTAAAGTGTCATGGTGGACACATTGTCTCCCGACAACACCAGCCTAGGGAGGCACAGACTGAACTTACTGAGGGCGGGCATGTCCACCCTTCATTTGAGCCCTAAGTATATGTTACATGACGGGTGAGTTGGATTAGTATATGGGGACCATAAGGTCACCCAGGGATGCTATCAAAACATCTTGGATACAAGAAGGGATGAAAATGACAAAATCACTACCACGGAGGACCTAAAAGAAGTCCACATTAGGCATTGAACCACCAATTCACCAAGTTAGGCATTTTTTTATCTTAATTTGAAGAGGAAGAATTGGTCTCCCTACTTAGGAGGAACATTAATTTGATTTCCAAGGCCCCTTTTGATATGTCATACATAGATACAAGAGTGGTATGCCACCGACTCGCCATTCATCATAATGAAAAAATAGTATATTAAAGGAAATGCAAGGTAGACAAGGGGAAGAAGGAAACTAATGATGAAGAAGTCTAGAAACAAACAAGCTTCGATTTTATAATTGAGGTAAAATACCCATATTGGTTGGATAATGTAGATTTGGTAAATAAATGTATCGTCTTCACTAACCTTAACGCTACATGCCCCAAAGATCTACATCCCTTACCCAATATAGATCGTCTGATTTACGGATCATCAGGCTACAAAATGTTGAGCTTCATGGACGCATATTCTAACTCCAACAAAATCAAGATGGATCATGTAGACGTGCCACATATGTAACACCCGACTAAACCCCGCGAATAATCACAATACATTTTATATAAATTAGTAAATCATCAATCACATACCATGGGTGTCACGACTTCATAAACATCTTACCACAACGGTCCTGCTCCGTAACATGGGTTGCAACATAATTATAGTAAAATAGTGTAGTTAACGTCATTCTAAGACAATTAGAAACTTTGCAGCAGATCCTTGAGTCTTAGACACTTTTATAAAATAAACATATATACCATGAAAGGTAGTTTAAAAAACAATCAAGTAACTCAACATACTTCAATGGTGATCATCTCATAAAAATCCAACTTAAAGCAACATTATAAATAGTTTATAAAATCTTCAAAAACATCAAAGCATAAAAATATAATCATAATCGACCGACCCCAACCTTGGTGTTACATATCAGAGCAAGATTCGCTTCATTTCTACGGAAATGATTAAGCACACTTAGGAGAAACTTCTAGACTTCCTTACCTAATCTTGATTCACCTGCAAGTTACCAATATTCGAGGTAACGTTTCCAAGAAGAAGGGGTGAGTAATCATAATCATTATAAAAGATATAGGGAAATAAACATAATGTAGTACACAATTAAACAACTACAAGATAACATCAAGTATTTCAACATAAATAACAACAACAACTTCAAAGACTTCAAGTTAAAACGTCATAACACCAAAAACATCAACATGATACTTCACTCATGACAAACATCATGTAATTCTAAATTTAAATGAAATGAAACATCATTAGACTCAATGCATGCGGTACCAGAACATCACTGATGACTTAGTCATCCTTATCTCCAAAGATCCTCACCAATAGGATCGTTTCTTGCTTGGAACCAGAGCACGTCATAATTTGCACTTAATCCGCACAATGGGATTAAGGTCATCACTCGACCTGCAAAACATCACTGGACATCTTGTCCTAACAAATGTTATGATTGCATGATACGTAACACATTAAATACGACCATGGCTAGTCAAAACACATCATCATTCATCAAAAATAATCATATTCTCTTCATATATCTCATACATGTACATCATAGTTAACACATCATCATTCATCAAAACAAACACCAAACAATTCACTTCAAGACATCATTGTATCAATTTATACGTAAGGCACTTATACTTAATTCGGCACGTAAAACCGGCGCACTGTTTCAAAAGTTATACTCACATATATCACATAATATCCTACAAAAGCAACACAATAAACACATCAATCCTTTTTTATTATAAACACCAATTAGTTTACTTCTAGACATCAATAACATAATTCCAGAATGCCTCAGGCGGTAAAGCGCACCTACAGTAACCATGACTCATTAATGTCTCACCTATCTCTGGATACACAATTATTATTTAATTCGATTATCGTACTAAAATAGAGTCCATCACAATACCTTCCCAATGTCTAAAACTAAGTGATACAGGTTTACAGTTTGTAAAATACGATTATCATAAAAATTGTACAAAAGTGGGTGTGGCACTCGCCACACCTATGGTGGTACCCGCCACCCTTAAATTCCCAATAACACCCACCTTGATGACCACTTTATTGGGTGGCACCTGCCACCTTAACAATAAGTGACGCAAGCCACCTTAGTAGTGGCACCAGCCACATTAACGAGAAGTGGTACAAGCCACCCTTTTCCAGTAAGTGGCGCAAACCATCTCAGTAGTGGCACCTTGCCACATTTCCACTTAATTCACTAATTCACACTTTTTACACTTGATGCAAGTGCCGCTTTCCACCCAGAATTGTGGTAGCTGCCACACATGCAAGCCCAATGGCACTCGCCACCCTTAAGTAATAGGGATTTCGTTCCTGATATTCATCCAATTTCTTACTGATCACTATTAACCTTCCGTATGTCAATCACCCTATCAACTGTTTCAAACTTATATTTGTCTTCCATTCTCGTCGCATATTCGTCATCTCAGTCCGAATAACACAAACCACTACAATTATCTATTATTGATATCATTTATCGATTATACTCTCTATTGTGTTTATGGGTTCTAATCTTCACTTATTTTCATAATACTCGTCAACACTCCGTTGATGTTTGTCATCGAATTCAGACCAACAACATACCAATCATCTATCTCCTAATTCAATTATAATAATGATAATTACAAACCCTTTACCTTTGAATATCGTCAGCTATTGAATCTTCTTCGCGTCTTCTGATCCTCTTCCTATCTTCCATTTTCCTCACGAAGTTGTAACCTTTGATTTCTTTCTCTCTGCCTTTTCTCCAACCCCCACGTACATAATGAACCTTTTTCCCTTCCCACTTACTTGTGTAACCCTTATATTTTAATTACGTTTTCGTAATAATTCCCTCCACTTGTCTCTCACATATTACCACAATACCATTATGGTCTCCCAATCATATATTATTTTATTTTCATGAATAATATAATTCTCAACAATTATTCCAATTATTCAAAATTACCTGATAATTCTTCGACGCACTTAGACATCCCATTAACCAGAAATTCTTTAAAACCATCACATAATTGTCATTAAATCATCATCGAACTCAAGTATTTCACATTGACTCATAACATTTGTATATTCATGCTAAATTAATTAAATAAATAATTAATATAGAAATCAGGGTGTTACAACTCTCCCTCACTTAGAATTTTTTTCCTCGAAAATTTACGTGGAGAAAATAGAGTCGGATATGACTCCCTCATCTGATCATCACGCTCTCAAGTGCAACTTTCGCCAGTTGGTCTACTTCACAATATCTTCAGTAAGGCAATCTATTTATCTCGTAATTGTTTCTCTTCTCAAACATCTCTTCGACATAAAATTCATCAAAATACTATCCCACTTTAAGTCTATAATGTTCAACGGTTGTATCAAACCCAAAGGCTTCTGATGATCAATCTTCGACTTCTGACAAGTCAGACAAGCATAACCAAATCTAGTAACTTCCTTCCTAAAAATATTATTCTTAGGTTCTGAAATACACGTTTTGTTCCCGAATATCAGTACACCTTTCTTATCAACTCGAAATTTCACCTTCATTACCTTAGTTAACCAACGTCAATTAATTAATAAATTTCAAATAGGGTTTTTGACCTTCTCTGACTTCTTCTGAAATATCGCTAGTCAATTTCAACATATTCCACTTCACGCTGTTAGGAGTCTCCTCATACACTAAACTCAAATATTTGAATTACTCGATCGTTCCTAACTCTCTCGCTATAAGGATCGATGTCGGGAACGACTTCCTACTCAAGGAACCCAGCATGGTACTTCAAATATAAATCATAGCCTTTTAATAACTCAAGCCAAACAAATAATGCCTCCAATTCTCATCACTAACATCACAGTTAATGATTCCCAACCATGTGTAGGATTACTTCCTCTCTTGGTTTCTAATAGTCTCGATTCATAAGTAACAACACCCATAAGGTCTATCTTAGACGTATTACAATGCACCATATAAAGCTCACCCTAATTAGGAAAATCCAATACCTAAGCGGTAGCCAACTTCTTTAATCACACAAATTCTCTTCAAATGCAACGTGTCGCACATAAGCCCGATATTTGCGAGTCCACTAAGTTAACATTATCAACACTTAGAAAAGTCCTCATAGATTTCTTTGGTAGTAACCATCGAAACCAAGGATCTTCGGATCTCAATCACAGACTTCAGAGTTTCCCACTGCAACACAACATCAACCTTAGAAGAGTTTACAACAAGCTCAAACCCATAATTTATAGTCCAAGAAAATCTACTTCTTTCAACTAGAAATCTCACTTTGACAACCCTTCGCACACCACTAGTCCAAATTCCACATCGTTAACCATGACGATCCAACAAGATGCAATGCTCCCGATTTATGAACATACAAATTCAGTTCACTCCTTATCTCATCACTTTAGAATCTCATTCGCTCTTAGGCCGGAACACAACAATGTCGTTACCACCACCACCAACACCTTCATAAGACAAATAACATAACCCATAATACCGACAATTCTATTTCACCACCTTAGTTCCATAAAGTTGTGATTACTCAAATGAACATATACTTCAACACTTCTATCGACATGGTAGTAACACAAAAGCTTTTCACATATCACTTTCCTTCTAGAATTCCCAATGTTTTGCATCATTCCTGGAAGCTTTAATAAGTCGTATTCACATAATACACATCACGCTTCAGTTGCGCACTCTGATCATCTATCAGCCCCACAAGCTTCACATATAGCCTCTGACTTTCTTAAATCAATGGGAACGGTTATTTCTCCCGATAGGATTCCTATTTACTTCACACACTACCAAACTAGCAAACCAAGTCTCTCTCATACTCGCTCAGCATCACACGAATGTTAAGTATCTCCAACTCAGGACATGCTAAAATACCAAATGCATCACAAATCATTCCATTCCATTTGAAGTCTTTATCCACATAGAGGACTTTAACATGTCCATAAATATTTAGTTTTCTTTTAAACCTCTCTACATCACGGGTCCATATATTTTCACATTTGAATCTCATTCCAAATTGCAATCTCAATCATACCATATTCATATTCAATTGCTATAGAAACCCACTTAATTCTCCCTGACACAAGATGATACTTGTTCTCACAAGCATGATTCCAGTCTTTCTTGAATTTGTTTCTCTTTTACTATAATCATAACAAAAGCTATTGATACTCTAATCATTCTCATTCCACATAAGCTTCTTCTCTATGCATTTCTCCGATACTGTTACCTTTTTCCTATTACCATACATTTTATACTTGACATCATCTTACTATTTCCAGCAAGAATCGTTCAACTTAAAACACAATTATCTCCTTCAATATAGACCTCCCTGATACAAAATTATATTCCAAAATGAAGGAAATTTCATGGAAATTTCGGAAATTCAAGAAATGCTTAAATCCGAGTTACGAGTAAAATGTTATCACTTGTGTAATGGAAGATCGTCCAGAAATCTCGTATACATACTTCCACCAAATATTCAAATGCCTTTCTCCCTCTTAAAAAACATGCAGCAATAAAAGTTTATTATGTAAACTGTAGAGAATTTCGTAAGCTTTACAAAAAGTCCAAAATCGCTTCAATCGGGGTTATGAGTGAAAAGTTATGCCCCTTTTACTGAAGGTTGTTCCATAATTGCAAAAATGAAAATTCTAAATCGATGAACATGAGTTCTACCTCTCTCTCTTTCTTCCAAGATCCTCTAACTATCCTCGCTTTTCACCCAACTCTGAAAATAATCCAACCTCAATTCAATTATACTCAAGACATACTAGCCTATAAGTTGATCCATCAAATCATCAATTTCTTTGGAGCGGATCCTTATACTCAATAATCTCCTTAACCCGCCGTCAGTAATCTATGCATATATCACATAATTGTTATCATACACATGTACTCATCTAAGTTTCATTCTCTTAGAGTTATCTTACTTGTTTAGCAGATAAAAACACAAATTCTCATCTGTCTTCAAACTCATATTTACACTTTAGAGGCAAGTCACAATTATCTTCAAGAAACCTCACGAATTATACAATATTGACTTAACACTAGCTGTCGCATGCTCTTTATTCTATGAGGAGAAAACATCAACCATACCGGCTCGTCCTCTCTCAAAGGCATCTAAAACTTGACTGGCAGCTTAGAATTCGTGAATCCGTACACTCGTCGGTTCGCGACAATACAACTCCAACAACACTTGTGCTCTTATAATCAATATCACCTTGAACCGACTCTTCACACCATAAACATCTCGGGAAAGCAAAATTCTTCCCCACTTATTTCAAACCAACACCTAGAGAAAAACTGTTAGAAAACAAATAAGTACTGATAGTGTTCCACACACATTTCGTGTACTAAGGGATAAACAACATTAGACAACTTGTCGGACAGACCGACCTACTCTGATACCACTAATGTAACACTCGACTAAACCCGCGAATAATCACAATACATTTTATATAAATTATTAAATGATCAATCACATACCATGAGTTTCACAACTTCATAAACATCTTACCACAACAGTCCTGCTCCGTAACACGGGTTGTAACATAATTATAGTCAAATAGTGTAGTTAACGTCAAACTAAAACAACCAGAAACTTTGCATTGAATCCTTGAGTCTTAGACTCTTTTATAAAATAAACATATGCACCCTGAAAGGTAGTTTAAAAAACAATCAAGTAACTCAACATACTTCAATGGTTATCATATCATAAAAAATCCAACTTAAAGCCACATTATAAATAGTTTATAAAATCTTCAAAATCATCAAAGAATAAAAATATAAACATAATCGAACGACCCATACCCCAGTGTTACTTATAAGAGCAATACTCCATTCATTTCTATAGAAATGATTAAGCACACTTCAGAGCAACATTTCCAAGTAGAAGTGGTGAGTAATCATAATTATTATAAAAGATATAGGGAAATATACATAATGTAGTACACAATTAAACAACTACAAGATAACATCATGTATTTCAACATAAATAACAACATCAACTTCAAAGACTTCAAGTCAAAATGTCATAACACCAAAACATCAACAAGATACTTCACTCAAGACAAACATCTTGTAATACCCACATTTAAATGATATGCAACATCATTAGACTCATTCCATGTGGTACCAGAATAACATTGATGAATTAGTCATTGTTATCTCCAAAGATCCTCACCAATAGGATTGGTTCCCGCTTGGAACCAAAGCACATCATAATTTGCACTTAATACGCACAATAGGATTAATTCCATCACTGGACCTGAACGCCCTATAAATCGTAATTGGATTTTCATCCTGCAAAACATCACAAGACATCTTGTCCTAACAAATGTTATAAATGCATGATACATAACACATAAAATACGACCACGGCAAGTCAAAACGCATCATCATTCATCAAAAATCATCATATTCTCTTCATATATCTCATACACATACATCATAGTAAACACATAATCATTCATCACAACAAACACCAAACAATTCACTTTAAGACATCACCGTATCAATTTATACCATAAGACACCTATACTTAATTCGACAAGTAAAATTGGCTCACAGTTCGAAAGTTATACTCACATATATCACATAATATCCTACAAAAACCACACAGTCAACACAACAATCCTTTTGTTATCATAAACACCAATTAGTTTACTTCTTGACATCAATAACATAATTCCAAAATACCCCAGGCATTAAAGTGCACCTACAGTAACCATGACTCGGAAATCTCACACATATCTCTTGACACATAGTTACGGTATAATTCTATTATCTTACTAAAACAAAGTCTATCACAGTACCTTCCCAATGTCTCAGACTAAGTGATACATTTTTACGGTTTATAAAATATGATTATCATAAAAATTACACAAAAGTGGGTGTGGAACTCGCCACACCTATAGTAGCACCCGCCACCCTTAAATTCCCAATAACACCCACCTTGATGGCCATTTTATTGGGTGGCACCTGCCGCCTTAATAAAAAGTGGCACAAGCCACCTTAGAAGTGGCATCAGCCACATTAACAAGAAGTGGCGCAAGCCATCCTTTTCTAGTAAGTGGCGCAAGCCACCTCAGTACTGGAATCTTGCCACATTTCCACTTAATTCACTAATTCACCTTTTTCACACTTGATGCAAGTGGCGCTGGCCACCAAGAGTTGTGGCAACCGCCACACATGCAAGCCCAGTGGCACTCGCCACTTTAGTGGGTGGAACTCGCCACCCTTAAGTAATAGGGATTTTGTTCCTGATTTTCATCCAATTTCTTATCGATCACCATTAACCTTTCATACGTCAATCAACCCTATTAACTGTTTTAAAACTTATATCTATCTTCCATTCCCATCACATATTCATCATCTCAGTCTGAATTGTAAGAACAAGAGTTGTCTCTGTATTCCATTTCTATGTTTTAATGATAACAAAGGAGTATTTATGAAAAAACCCTTTTATGTTCTGATATTTGTTAAAGTGAAGGTCTTAAGATCAAACAAATATTTTGAATGAGTACTCAAATACTAATATACGAAGTTACTATGTGTAACATTAGTCGCAAACATGATGAAGAAGCAAGTGTGCTTCTGAATCTGAACACAATCAAAAAGATCCAAGGATGTAGATGTTGCATTGGCAATGCTCTTGTGGATGTTGTTTTGAATGTGGTTCTGATCAGATAGTGAAGCGAAGCTTCTGAAATTAATCTTCTGAAGAACTAAGTTCTGAAGACTCTGATGACTTGAAGTTATGAAGACTTAACTTCTGAAGACCAAGTTCCTAAAAGATTCTGAATACTTACGAGTTCTGAAGATTAAGATTCTGAAGAACTAAGTTCTGAAGACTCTGAAGACAATGTTCTATGTGAACTATATTCCGAAGCATCTAAGACTTAAAGTTCTGAAGAATGGTTCTGAAGAACCAAATGTTGAATACTTTGAAGACAATATTCTATGTGAAAAAAGTTCCGAAGACTCTAAGACTTGAAGTTATGAAGACCATGAGTTTCAAGCCAAGTGTTGAAGTCTTGAAAAACGTAGTTCTATGTGAAGAAGTTCTAAAGACTAAATACTTAGGTTCTCTGAATACCCAAGTATCATTGTCCCTAACTCATGCTTCATTGATTTATAATCAGAAGCCTCTGATGTTCAGATGACAATGTTACAGTTGGCAAGGATAGTACATAGTATGATAATTCTTTATCCCACACCTCTCCACTATCTTTGAATTATGGAAAAGGACAATATGTGGTTGTACTATTTGAATCTTTGTTTAACAGATTCTTTTAGCCGAATTGGGCTATAACGTCTCTTTTATGTTTGGATATAAAAAGAAAACATCACATGCTTTGTGATGTTGTTGGCTCCCACTGGAAGCACATCCAATGTTGTTGGATCCTAACGGAAGTACAACCAATGTGTTGGTTGCTGAAGGAAACACAACCACAAGTGTTGAAGTTGTTGATTCATATCGTGTTCAAATGAACAACAACAATTTTTAGTGTTATTGATTTTCGAATAGGAACTCAACCTGGTTATTGATCCTCTAACTGAAATGCTTCTATGTGAAGTAATTATGGATACAAACATTGATTTAAGTGTTGTTACCTCTGTTGTTGCACATTCATGACCATAACAACAATACAACAATTTGATAGTCTGAGTTCATGTTGCTACATCAAGATCAACATCTACACCAACAACGATTAGACATTGATGAACTGAAGTTGAAGAAGAAGAAATCAACAAGTCATCAATCAACGCCAACTACATCATCTTGGAGCTCATTGAAAATTAGAAGCAAGGAGTTGTTGCTCGTATTTTTCTCATCAATGAAGAATAATAATTCTGAAGATGCAATTTGAATTGTAATATATGATCATCTTAGAATCATGTAGTTTGGAAGGATAAGAATGCTTATCTTGATGTGAATATGAAGAGTTACTTTGTACTTAAACAGAGGAGTATATGCTTATAAAGAAGCACCTCAGTTAGCTCCGGTATGGAAATTCTACCTAAAGAATTTTTTCTCCTCAAGTAGACGTTATATCTTGATGGGATCCCTGAACAGTCCAGCTATGAGTCAAGACTTCTCAAGTAGAAGTTATATTTGGTAAGATCCCTGAACGGTCTAGCTATAAGTTGAGATGAAATCCCAGCAGAGGTTTTGCTTGATCAGTGAATGTTATATCCGGAAGGATCCCTGAATGGTTCATTGAAGTCACAGAGGTTTTGTGCAGTTAGTCACAGTAGGTCGTTGTGCAAGTTCCTCCTCAAGTAGACGTTATATCCTGCAGGATCCCTGAACGGTCTAGTTGTGAGTGGGGATGAGTTAGTCATAGTGCTGTTGTGCGATTGTAATCATGGATCTTGGTTATAGTGGATTAAGCCCTTGTTTAAGGAAATATCACCTTGGCGGATGTACTGGACTAGCTTGAGAAGTTCTCAAGTGAACCAGGTGTCGCTCCCACCAAATGACACCTGGCCAAGAGGGGTACAGACGCGAACGGTCGGCGAAAGAGAAGGAATGAATAGAGTCGCCAGCTAGGCATTTTTATCCCGAAGGAAAGGTAATGCTGCATAAACCTAAGAAGATATGGATAAGACGGTTGCGAACCAGAGAAACTGAGAAAGGGGGTTGGTTACAACCTGGGAAGGTATTAGCACCCAGATTGTCCGCCGTACTCGACGGGATCCATGCTTAAAAGATTTGTGTTTAAAGGGGTAGTGTCATTGCTATTCTGTGTATCAAAGCTGGAAAAGAATGCAAGTGGCAGTGCAAAAGAAATGTGAAGTGAAGAAGTGTCAGTGCAAAAGAAATGTGAAGTGAAGAAGTGTCAGTGCAGAAGAGAAATACAAAGCTCAAGACAATGAGGCTTTAAAGAATAATGCTGGAAGAGGGGGGGGGGGTGAACAAAGACTTTTGTTCGATAACGGTTAAGTTATGCCTACGTATCCTCTCGTGCAATGAGGAAGTCAGAACACCGTAGTTCGACTCAAAGAGACTGAAAGATAAATTGACTTGTGAACTGCTTGCTTGTTTATGCTCAAGTGTATGACCTGTCTGGCTTAGGTGCAAACTGTCTTGCATTAGACGGAAGAAGAAAGTTCTCGTTTGTGAGTGAATAAGGTGAGAAAAGAATCCCGGAGGAGACGATTATTGTTTGTTTTTGATGTTTTCAATCTTTTATTGATTTTTGTGTTTGTCATAAGAAAATGAGTTTAAGCCTAAACCAAGGGTTAGCAAACTCATCACATCTTCCCTCCAATTAGGGGTAATGAGAATACCTTAAGTATGAAGTAAACATCTCACACTTAATCACCATGATGTAGGATTAAGATCATTAACCTATTTGCAATTATTTAGATGTTTTTGGAGTTTTTGTTTAGTGTTAAGTAATGAGTTTAAGCCATAATCAAGGATTTAATGGACTCATTACACCATCCTAATAGAAGGATAATAGATGAGAACATTTAAGCTGAGGAAGATACCTCAACTTAATCCATGACTAGGGATTAACCTCATGACAAAACAAGCCTTTATTAAAGTGGATTTTAGTTAATGGTAGGAATAAGAAGTGAGTTTTATGGTTTGTAAGAAAACTTGAGGGGGGACTTGTCCATTAACACTAGGGTTAGTCCTTCTCAACCAGTTAAGGAAGAATTAGAACCCTAATGCAAGGCCCAAGTTACAAGCTTGATGTCTTAGTGATTATTAAGTGGATTGATTAAAGGATTTAAACACATTAAGGGTTTAACACTTAGGATTAAAGTTATGCACTCCATCCTAATAGAAGGATACATGCATAACACTAATCACAAAGCCTTAAAACCTTTAAAGTTTAGTCCTTGATTAAAAGATGAGAGGAGAGACACAAAGATGACACAAAGGTAAAACTAATGGGGGACTAATCAAAACCCTAATTGTTATCATGCTTGGGTATTCCTAGGGTTTATGAGGCTTGCAAAAGATCTTCAAGATAAAAGCCACCATGGAAGAAGCAGGATGAAAAGAAGGAGAGGCAAAGAGAAACAAGACAACTTGCTTCACTTAAGAAGACAAGTTGTTTGAAGAAAGAAAGTGAGGAGGGACCATGAATGAGCAAGCTCACTCTAATACAAAAGCAAAATGCAGCAATGATGCATAAGAGAGATGAGAAGAGATTATGAGAAGTGAAGGCAAATTCACTTCTCAATGACTTACCACCTGAAAAGTTAGCAATAAGGAATGAAATGAAATGAGAATGAGATAAGATGCAAAGGTGAAAACCAAAACCAGAAGCATATACAAGATGCAAATGATGCTAAGAGATGATACAAATGGATGTCATGAGATGTGGATGATCAAACAAGAGATGAGAATGCAAATGAGACAAGTAAGAAGCATGAAAGTTTATGAAAACTTATGAAATGCAATAGATACAAAACATGGCAAATGAAAGATGCAATGATCAAACATGATTCTAAGGTGTCCTAAGATGTCTTAGAAGTCATGTGGATGCATAAAAAGTCATGGCAAGTTCATGTATGCAAGCATATGAAAGATGAATACAAATGAAGGAAAAATTAGGGTTTATACATAACATGCAATACAAAATCCAAAACCAGAAGCAAATGATATGATAAAAAATTGCAAATGGAATCAAAGGAACCCTAAACCTATATAAGTTCACTGCCCAAAGGAGGAGACCTAAATCTTAACCTAATGGAAGTTATGATTTTCTCAAGATTGCTAGGGTTTTAAGGTACCTCTCAATGATAAATGAAAAACAAATTGAAAATGAAGAATAAATTCAAACAAATTTTATCCTAGAAACTACATGACATGAGGAATACAATGCAAAAAGAACCATCATCAAACCCTTCATGGTTAGGCAGATAGGATTTTTCTAAGTTAGGGCAAAAATATTGACTTTTAAGAACCCTAAATCCAAAGAAAAATGTCAAAATAGGTCAAGAACCAAAAAGAAATTTGTGTGAAGGGTTTGACAATGTTTCTAAATGTATCAAGATGCAATGTGATTTTTTTTGTGATTTTTAGAAACTTAAATGCTATTTTAATTAATTAATTCTCATTAATTAATTAAAATAAACATTTAAATATTTTAAAAATACAAATTTTATGCAAAAAATAAAATAAAAATTATTTTCAGAATGAGAAAAATATTTGAAAGGGAAATGCAAAAGATAAATTTTTTTTTGAAAGTGGTTTACTATTTTTAATAAAATGTAGAAAGAAATGCAATTAAAATGAAAATTAAATGAATTAAAATGAAAGTATGCTGATCCAGTGGCCCAGATTCAAATTCAAAAGGGGGGGAATTGACCAGCGCGCACAAATGGACGACTCACATTCAAACTACGCTAATTAAGTCATTAAGCCCTAATCTGAACCCTAAACACTTTCAGGTGACCGGAACACTGTTCCGGTCATCTTCTCCGGCTAGCCTCTCAAGCTATCTCACTCAATACGCAACCCCAAGCCCTAAAACTCTCCAGAAATGATCCTCTCCTCAACCCCAACAAGAATCAGCCATCAAAATTCATTTATTCATCATCAAAAGCACGAATCAAAGCAAAACGGAAAACATCTCAAAAATTTCAGAAGCTTATGAAATGCTTATTTCTCAACTATTTTCAAAACCAAACATATCATGGCAATCAGGGGAACACATAGAATCATTCTATAACATAAAATGAGAGTTCTGGAAAAATAAATGCCATGGCTACCTGAAGTTGAGCTTTCGAAACATGAGCTTTCTGTCCAGTTCTTTGCCTCAAATCCACTCTAATGACTCCCCTCAAGAGCTGGTGATGCTTGGTTGGAGTTTAAATGGCCTCAAAATGAAGTTGGAAGAAGTTCAGTTCATGAAATGTTGAAATCGTGTTTTTGATTCTGAGTGTTTTAGGGCAAAATGAAGGGTGGGAAATGATCAGTGATGATTATGGAGTTGTTCTATGGAATTTGTTTTGAGGTTTGATGGCTGAGTTGTGAATTTCAAAGGCTTTTGCAAATTTGGGGGATTTTGTGTATGATGTCTCCTTGGAGGTTTCAGCTTGTGTTATCTTATGTGTTGGGTTGCTTTTGGTACATATATCATGTTTGGATAGGTCAGAGGGTGGGTGCTGGCCTATGTTGATTGGTATGGGTAAGTTGCAAAAATGTCACCAACTTGTGTACTTGAGGTATGGGCTGGTTCAGTGGCTGTTTCAAGGCATGGCTCGAGTCAGCTTGCTTCAAGGAGGTCCATGGAAGTCATATTTTGTAGCTGGCACAAGTGGCTGAAGAGATTTGATCCATTTTGCAATTTTGGGGAAGTTTGGCCCCTTTTGAATTACTTGAAGTTCAAGGCATGAAACAAGGGATTTCTTTGTGCAATTCTGAATTTTAGGTCATGTGTGATGTTTGTGTAATGCTTAGAAGTCAATTAGAGGTCACATTTGGCTTTGGCAAGAGTTTTTGCAAGTTTCCCTCTTTGGTGCATAAGTGAAATTTAGTGATTTTTCCCAACTTTGCAAGGCCATAACTTTAGTTCTAGGATGAATTAGATCAAGTTCTTGTACTTTTTGAAAAGGGAATGATCCAATCTACAACTTTCATGACCAATAATTTTTCATTTGAAGCATTTTTGAATCAAAAAGAGGAGGTTGAAAATTTTCCCAAAATGGCAAGTTCACATTACAAGTCACTTTCCCAAAATGGCAACTTTACAAATGGCTTGAAATTATTCAATTTTGTGAACTTCTAACTTCTTCTAAGATCAAATAAAGATCATATACACTCAAAATGATGGATAAGACCCTTTGGTTGGGTGATTGGGGGCCTCAGATGCCCTGATTTTGCACTGACTTGCTCAAGAAGTCATCTTTTGATCAGATGTCTTCCCCATTGAATGTTTCCATGAAAATTGGTATGCATGATCCTTATAAAATATAGAGACCAATAGAAACAAGAATGACCAAAAAAATTGGAGTCATGGCCTCTGAAACCAAAACCCTAATTTTAGGTCATCTGTGCAGTTAAGCTTGGCTCTGCTTCCATGCCTTTCTCAGTTCTTGTGTTTTTTTTATTTTCTTGATCTTGGGAGGATATAATATGATGCTTGAACATACATGGACCCCCTTGAGATGATTGAAGACCTTTGGAGTTGCTCAGATAGCTCAGGGATTGCTCAGATCACAAACCCTAGATGCAAATGACTTTGAACCAATGCAGTGAAGCAAAAATGCAATATGAGATGATATGATTGAACTTATGCAAATGAAAAGATCACAAGCCATGGTGAAATTAGTGAGGGCAAATTTGGGGTGTTTACAGCTGCCCCTATTCAAACATGAGTTAGCTGTGTAGGATGTAAGCGCCTGGCTTAACAGACAAACAAGACAACTTATGGTTGAATACCAAAGACAGTCCAAAATTTGCACTCACTGGTTATGAAGAAGAAAAGGGATATAGATTGCAAAAGGAAGTAAAGTATGATTATAAAATACGGGTGACGGAGGACGACTGCCGGGGATGAAGTAATGACGGGAACAGCCGACATGCTGGGGAAATAAAGAGATCATGACGGGGACGACCATCAGGTAAAGCGACAAGACTCTCTGGGGATTAAAGGTAAATGATGGGGACGACCATCGGGTTAATGAAATCAAAGGTGAAGGACGATCACCTAGCAGGGGACGGCTGCTCTGTTGGGGATAAGATGAGGGACGGTCATCTAAGGTGAAGGACGATCACCTGGCAAGGTACGGTTGCCGAATGTATCACGACATAGGGCGAATGCCGGATAGAGAAGAGTCGACGATGGGCACGTCCATCGGACAAGCACGATGAAGGACGATCATCAAGAGGTGAAGGACGATCACCTAGCAGGGTACGGCTGCTCTCGGGATTTATCATGACATAGGACGAACGTCAGATAACAAAATCGACGATGGGGATGGCCATCGGATAAAATGACGAAGGACGATCATCAAAAAGGGTGAAGAACGATCACCTAGCAGGGTACGGCTGCTAAAAATATCACGACATAGGACGAATGCCGGATAGAAAAGGGTTCCAATAATGGAGACTCCGCTGGGGGAATGATGAGGGACGGTCATCAAAAGGTGAAGGACGAACACCTGGCAGGGTAAGGCTGCCGGAAGTATCACGACATAGGACGAATGCCGGATAGAAGAAAAGTCACTTTGTTGGTGACTTACCGGGGAATGGTAAACACGGACGAGTGCTTACGCTTAAGAAATAAAGGTATAAGTGTTTGACGCCGTGTATAGATTAAAGATGCGGACGAGCATCCTTAAGACCATGATACGGACGAGTATCGGTAGAAATAAACGCTGACGTATGTTCAGAGATGATGATACGGACGAGTATCAATTGGTTTACAAAGAACACAGACGAGTGTTGAATCTGAGGGGAGGTAAGTGGTGTATACAAGATACAGACGAGTTTCTGTATGAGTAAGAAAGTATGAGTGAGTTATGAATTTATAAAAGGTGTTTGACGACCTGTGGGGATAGGATGACACAAACGAGTGTCTGGAAAATATAATAAGCGTGGTTTTAGGCAACTGTGCTGGGGATAGGTGACATGGACGGGTGTCAGGAGAGTGCATTAATATGTTGTGAGTGCAAACGGGGATGCTTTGGCTTTCTGTTGGGGATATGCCGTAATGCTCCGTATTAGACGGAATGCTACGCTCTGGAGGAAAATATGATGTGAATGCTATGATTATACAAAAGATACCGATCCGGGATTCGGATCCCCTTGCCGTAGAGGTTTCTGGTTGATCTGCTTTGAAAGAAAGTCCCAGCTGGGGGAAAAGATCATTGGTATATCTGATAAGATGTATGACTGCTTGGGGAAAACAGGTCACTGGTAGACCTATCTTAATAATGAGGGGTCCAGCTGGGGTCTGTGGAAGCTTTCGTTACTTTGTTGTGAAATCTTCAACATTGCTCTTCTGGATAGAGGTTGAGACTCTGCGGGGGGGATGGCTCCCTGTTTAACACTCGGTCGGGGAGGAATGATCATTGAATGATCTTCCTAGAGATGTCCATGAGGATCCTTCTGAAGATGAGGAACTCAGCTGGGGAGGAAGCATCTCTGGTGTTTGAGTACCTGCAACCCTGCTATGGCAAAGAAATGTACCAGTATCCCGAGGTATTCTTTACTGGATTCCATCATAGGAATTTAGACACTCCCGGGAGCAAATATATTTCCTGTAAGCATGTAGTTTTAGAAAAGACGCATCTGTATTTATGCGATCATTATTAAAGACATCAGACATTTTTGCAAATAAAGATAAAATATACGCGACATCATATGACTGAAAGGCTGATTTTATTAATTTGTACCCTGAATTGGCAAGTACAGTCAAAGAAACAGATCCCCTGAAATGAGGAGATTGTTACAAATTGAGAAACAAAAAGGTACTGGCAATGTTGATGACGCTTCAGTGCTTCCCCTTTGCTATGACTTGTATGACATTGACATTCTTCTCATCTTGCTTTCTGAAGAAGGTTGATTATGTCTGATGTTTGAACCTTCTGAAGCTTGCCATATTGTGAGTGATACAAACGAATTCAGAATGCAGTTGTTCGCTTATTCCCTTATTTTGCGTGGATCGCCCTTTCGGGTTTTCAATCCACCGGGATACCCATTTTTGCCTGAGCTGTCCAATGCGGCTTTTCAACTCAGCGGGTGTACACATTTTTTATTTATTTTCCCTTATTTTTGCTCGAGCCTTTTATTCTGTTTTTGACTCGCCGGGATGCCCTATTTTTGCCTGGACTTACATTCTGTTTTTATGTCCAGCGGGTCGTTCTATACGAAGTATTTTTTAATTGCATCTGAATTCACAGGGGATGGGAAGTCTTCACCATCCATAGTACTGAGCATCAGTGCTCCACCAGAGAAAACTTTCTTTACTATGAACAGGCCGTCGTAATTTGGAGTCCACTTGCCCCTGTGGTCTGTATGAGGAGGAAGGAGTCTTTTCAGCACAAGATCTCCTACTTGGTATTCCCGAAGCCTGACTTTCTGATCGAAGGCTTTCTTCATTATTTTCTGATACAGCTGCCCATGACAAATTGCAGCTAACCTCTTCTCTTCAATCAGACTCAGTTGTTCGTATCGGGATCAGACCCATTCTGCTTCGTTCAGCTTAACATCCATCAACACCCGGTGGATGTTCTGATTGACGTACGGTACCCATGCAAGGTAAATGGTAGCATTTCATGCCAGTCTTTGTAGGTGACCACCATCTTTTGCACAATCTTCTTGATATTCTTGTTAGCTGCCTCCACAACGCCATTCATCTTTGGCCTGTAAGGAGAAGAGTTGTGGTGTTGGATCTTGAAGTCCCGGCACAGTTCTGCCATCATTTTGTTATTTAAGTTGGAACCATTATCAGTAATGATTCGTTCGGGCACTCCATACCGACAAATGATGTCTCTCTTCAGAAATCGGGCTACCACTTGCCTGGTGACATTTGCATAAGAAGCTGCTTCAACCCACTTGGTAAAATAGTCAATGGCTACCATGATGAATCTGTGGCCATTTGAAGCAGTCGGTTCAATCTTGCCAATCATATAAATGCCCCACATGGCAAAGGGCCAAGGTGAAGACATCACATTCAGAGGATTTGGAGGCACATGCACTTTATCTGCATAAATCTGGCATTTATGGCATTTCCTAGCATAGGCACAACAGTCTGCATCCATTGTGATCCAATAGTAGCCTGATCTCAACAACTTCTTAGCCATAGCATGCCCTCCAGCATGGGTACCGAAATATCCTTCGTGCACCTCGTGCATCAACAAGTCTACTTCTGCCTTATCAACACATCTGAGAAGTACCATATCAAAGTTTCTCTTATACAGGGAACCATCAGCATTCAGGAAGAAACTACCAGCAAGCCTTCTTAATGTCTTCTTGTCATTGGATGATGCCCCAAGTGGGTATGTTTGATCCTCTAAGAAGCATTTAATGTCATGGAACCAAGGCTTGTCATCTTTAGCAATGTCTACGGAGAACACGTATGCTGGTCTGTCAAGTCTGGATACTGAAATCCGAGGCACAAAGTTGGCAGCTTGAACTTTGATCATGGAGGAAATGGTAGCCAGAGCATCTGCAAACTGATTTTCATCTCGAGGGATATACTCAAGTTTCACTGTGGTGAAGAAAGTCAGTAATCTCCTCGTATAGTCCCGATATGGAATCAGATGCTCCTGGTGAGTGTACCATTTACCGTTGGTTTGATTGATTACCAAAGCTGAATCTCCGAATACAGTTAAAGTCTTGATCCTGAGGTCAATGGCTTCCTCAAGACCCATGATACAGGCTTCGTATTCAGCTTCGTTGTTAGTGCATTTAAAGATGAGCTTTGCCGAGAAAGGCATATGAACTCCTTTAGGTGTAATGAGTACTGCACCAACACCACGACCATTCATATTAACGGCCCCATCAAACATCATAGTCCATTCTTCTTCTGGGTCGGGTCCTTCAGTGTGAATAGGCTCTTCATGATCTTTTGCTTTTATGAACATGATGTCTTCATCAGGGAAGTCAAATCTCATAGGCTGGTAATCATCAATGGGTTGCTCAGCAAGATAATCAGACAACACACTGCCCTTGATGGCTTTCTGAGATGTGTATTGAATGTCACACTCTGTGAGGATCATTTGCCATCTTGCAACCCGTCCGGTAAGCGTTGGCTTCTCAAAAATGTACTTAACTGGGTCCATTTTGGAGATCAATAAAGTGGTGTGGGTCAACATATACTGCCTTAGTCGGTGAGCAGCCCACGCTAAAGCACAGCAAGTTTTCTCGAGCAGTGAATAACGTTGTTCACAGTCGGTAAACTTTTTGCTTAGGTAGTATATTGCATACTCTTTTCGACCAGACTCGTCATGCTGGCCCAGCACACACCCCATTGACTCTTCTAATACTGTCAAGTACATTATTAGAGGTCTTCCTTCAACTGGGGGCATAAGGATTGAAGGCTCTTGTAAGTACTCCTTGATTTTGTCAAAAGCCCTTTGGCAGTCTTCATTCCACCTGACCGTTTGTTCTTTTCTTAGCAGCTTGAACAAGGGTTCACAAGTTGCAGTAAGGTGAGATATGAACCTTGAAATGTAGTTCAATCTACCTAGGAACCCTCGAACTTCCTTTTCAGTTTTTGGTGCAGGCATTTCTTGAATGACTTTGACTTTGTCAGGGTCAACTTCAATCCCTTTCTCACTTACAATAAATCCCAGCAGTTTACCGGATCGCACCCCGAATGTGCATTTTTTGGGGTTTAACTTCAATTGGTACTTCCTCAGACGCTTGAATAACTTCAACAGATTCACCAGGTGGTCTTCTTCTGTGAGGGACTTGGCAATCATGTCATCCACATAACATTCAATTTCTTTGTGGATCATGTCATGGAATAATGTTACCATAGCCCGCTGATAAGTGGCACCAGCATTCTTCAGTCCGAACGGCATCACCTTATAACAGAATGTGCCCCAGGGTGTGATGAAAGTTGTCTTCTCCATGTCTTCAGGTGACATATTGATCTGATTATATCCTGAAAATCCATCCATGAAGGAGAATACCGAGAACTTAGCCGTATTGTCGACCAATACATCAATGTGAGGTAATGGGAAGTCATCTTTCGGGCTGGCTCTGTTCAGATCCCGGTAAACCACACACATCCTCACCTTGCCATCCTTCTTAGGCACAGGTACAATATTAGCAACCCACGGCGGATAGCTAGTTATAGCAAGGAAACCGGCGTCCCACTGTTTTTGTACCTCTTCTTTTATCTTCATGGCCATATCTGGGCGAGTACGGCGCAACTTCTGTTTTACCGGCGGGCAGTCTTCTTTTAGAGGCAACTTGTGCATAACAATGTCGGTGTCCAACCCTGGCATATCCTGATAAGACCAAGCAAAAACATCTACATACTCCCGAAGCATGTCAATCAGTTGCTCTTTTACTGAATCTTGTAGGCAGGCCCCGATCTTAACTTCCTTCAAGTCTTCTTCTGTACCAAGATTAACCGTTTCGACCTCCTCCTGATGAGGAGTGATAACATTCTCCTCTTGTCTCAACAACCTGGCTAGCTCTTCAGGTAGCTCATAATCTTCTTCAACCCCTTCATCAGTTTGATTAATCGGATTGTCAAAGTCATACGAAGTCATAGCAGTGTTGTTGTCGGTGCAGTCTGGAGGGCACTCTCTACAAGGGTTTAGATTTGTTCATTTTAGTGATCAGTTTTATCTTGCTTAGAAAAAGTGAAAATGAAGTTATTTATTTTGAAAAACATTGCCATTTTATTTTTGTACAAAAAATGAAAAATGAAAAACAGTGAGCGGAAAATAAAGACTCATTTGCAAAAGATGTCCTGATATTCATTAATTGATCTTTGCACAAAATACAAGATGGCCCGATTACAAAATGAGCCCTGACATCTTGGGCAAGATGTAGGACTTGATGCATGTTTTAAAAACAGGAAATAATAATTACTCTTCGGGAGTAACTCTTATAATTTACTGGGAAGACCTGTTTGAGACATGGCTCCCCGGGATCCTTGGACGTATCCAGCTTTCCAGGTTGCGCTCGTCTTCCGACTCATCTTCCAAACTATTCACAGCATCCGGGGTGAGCATTCCCCCGCTGACAAACTTGGGCTCCTTTGGAGCCTCTGGTTGATCTTGTCGAGTTGGTTCGTAACCCAACCCGAATCGGTCTTCTTTCTTCTCCACGGGCAGCAGCTTGCCCCAGCCTTGGGCGGTACCTTCCTCAACAACCTTCCGGGCTTGTTGATATGATGTGATGGAAGTCCCAAGCACAGCAGATGCTTCATTGATATTCAGGGCCTCAAACCCCTGACTCATGGTTTCATGGATCTCCCCATCAATTTCAATGTATTTGAAAGTAGCCAACTGGCTAACAAAGATATCCTCCTCCCCACAAATGGTAATGACTTGGCCTTCCCACTCGAATTTTAACTTTTGGTGAAGGGTTGACGTCACGGCGCCGGCGGCGTGTATCCATGGTCTACCCAATAGACAGCTGTAGGCAGGCTGTATATCCATCACAAAGAAGGTCGTTTTGAAAACCTGTGGGCCAATCATTATTGGCAACTCTATCTCTCCCAGAACTGATCTTTTAGAACCATCGAAGGCTCTCACTACCAAGTTGCTTGGGCGTAGTGCCAATCCATCATGTTCCAGCTTCACAAGGGCTTTCTTGGGCAGGACATTAAGGGATGACCCTGTGTCTACCAGCACGTGAGAAAGAACTGCACCCTTACACTCCAAGGTAATGTGTAAAGCCTTGTTGTGATTGCGACCCTCTGTTGTCAGATCAGCGTTGGTAAATCCTAGTCCATGACTAGCGTTGACATTTCCAACCACAGCCTCTAACTGATTGACGATAATCTCCTCTGGCACATAAGCCGCGTGCAGGACCTTTAATAGTGCGTTCCGATGAGCTTCAGAGCACATTAGCAATGATAGTATGGAGATTTTGGAAGGCGTTTGGTGAAGCTGGTCCACCACCTTGTAATCACTTTTCTTTATGATTCTCATGAATTCATCAACCTCTTGATCAAAAGGAGTCTTCAAAGCTTCTTTGGCAAATGGTTCTTCTTGCACCATGATCTTCCCTTTTGCCTTAGCAGCAGCTTCTGCTTCAGCAACGGGTCTTGGAATTTGCGAGGCAAAGAGACGTCCGCTTCTAGTGAAGCCTCCGCCTCCCCCCACATTGTCTATCTGAGGCGAAGAAGTTGATGATTCCAAAGTGATTTTCTGCCCCTCGCAGTATAGATCTGAGCCATAATGCCAAGGGATGGCATTATTGCTTTCATAAGGAACCGGCCCAGGCACTGTGATAGTGACCGGACTGATAGCAGCTGCAGAGGGGACCACAATGGTGTGTGGATCATAATATATGGTAACTGGAGCTCTGACAGGAGTAGCATTTTGTGAGTTGTTGACAAGAACATTTGCAGGATCGTAGTATATTGTAACCGTTGAGACGCTTTCATCAATTGTTGCTGATGTTGTAGAAGGTACTGTTGACTGGATGGGTGTTGAAGTTGTAGCAGGAATGGTGACTGAACTTGTATCCATTGAAATGATTGATTGAGCAGTTGTTGGAGTTGTAGTAGAATCCGTTGGAACAATGGTTGCTGACGTTGTAGGAGTATCTGGGATTGTTGATGAAGGAATTGTTGGAGTTGTAGTTGTTATTGTTGTAATCTGAAGGATGCCATCCTTAATAAGACCATCTATGCTGTTCCTCAGTTTCTCACATCCATTGACAGCAATGTTGCAATATCCACAACCAAGCTCACACCCGGGGAACACTTGGCATTCTAACAGTTGAGCTTTGATTTCAACCAGAGGTGTCCGGATCTGTGCAACACTACTAATTAATGTGGATGGTTTGCCCTCCTCAATAGCATTAATCCTGGGCCCGTTGTGACTAGGCATTGGATTCCTTGTGACATTCGGAGGAGGTGCAAAGTTGAGAGCTTTTGAGTCCACCAGATCTTGGACTTTCATCTGTAGGGCCCTGCATTTTTCAGTGTTATGCCTCGGTGCGTTTGAGTGGAATGCACACCTGGAATTTGCATCGTAGTTCTTTGGCATGTTGGTGGGATCCGGAGGTGCCAATGTCCTTAACTCAACTAGGTTGAGCTTTAGGAGTTGTGGCAAAAGTGCTGCATACGACATCAGGATTGGGTCAATTATCCTATTTTCCTGTGATGGCCTTTGTTGGAAGGGGCGCTGTTGTTGATTGTTGTTGTTGTTGTACGACCTTTGTTGCGGATAATGAACTTGTTGTTGATACTGTAGTTGTTGTTGTTGAGGATATGCTGATTGTTGAGGAATCAGAGCTGGAATGGTAACTGCTGCTACTGACCGGTGAGCATATTGAGGCCTGCCCCTGCTTGTATGAATGGAATTTGTTTCACCTGCCCTTCGGGGTCCCACAAAAGGCTTTCTGGGATTGCCGGATGAACTTGCACCACTGTCGGAAATTTTGCCCATCTTTAAGAGGCTTTCAATCCTCTCACCAGCTATGACCACATCAGCAAAACGGGTAGAGGAGAAGGCAGTCAATCTATCAATATAGGTTCCTTGCAATGTATTCATGAACATGTCAGCCATTTCTCTCTCTGACATGGGTGGTTGGACAGCAGCAGCGAGCTGTCTCCACCTTTGGGCATATTCCCTGAAGCTCTCTCTAGAAGACTGAGACATGCCCATTAGAAGAGTTCTATTGGGAGCCATGTCCAGGTTGTGCTGATATTGTCTGATGAAAGCTTCAGCCAAATCTTTCCAGCATCTTATGGTGGCCCTAGACAAATGTGAATACCACTCTCTCGAAGCTCCAGTCAGACTGTCCTCAAAGTAGAACATCCATAGCTTTTCATCCATGGTATACGCTTTGAGTCTTCCCAAGAAAGACTGCAGGTGAGTTCGTGGACAGGAGGTACCATTGTACTTTTCAAAGCATGGGGGTTTGAATTTGTGGGGAATTCTCACCCCATCCACTAGCCCCATGTCCATCACATCGAAGCCCAAAGAATTCTGAGACTCCAAAGATCTTAACTTCTCAGCAATTTAGTCCAATCTCCTGTCATATACTTCATCTCCAGCCCCCATCACAGTAAACTGTTCTTCTTGGGGATCCTCCTGCAAGATTCTCCCCCCAGCAGTATTACCTTGCACATTTCTCGGGATGTTAACTTCTGGATCCAGATGAGGTCCAAATACTGGTGGGTCAATACGAGGCTGGCCCCGTTCATTGTTGCTAGTTCCTCCTGTTCCAAGATGAGTCTCCTCAGGAGTTTGTCTTTCCACCAGCTCTCTTAACCTTTCCTGACTCTGGGCTAAGCCAGTCATCACTGCCATGAACTGAGACATCTGATTTCTCATCTCTACTCTCTCATTGGCCATCTGATTTCTGACCTCAGTCAGATCCTGCTGTACTTGTTCCATTTGAATATCGGGAAGGTTGTTACGAGTCGGGTACCGGTGCGTGCGGTTGACAGGGAACACTCGGCGACGAGCAATGTTTCCTGAAGTCACAACAAAGTTAGAAACAATAATAATAACAAAACCTACAAAACAAAACAACAGTTAGTATGCAATGCAGTATGCTTATTTGTTTTCCAAGGTATCCGGTTTGGTTCTTAGTTTTGACCTTTCCAGACCTCGAGGAAGATGCTTGATGTTGTTGAGAGAAAAGCCCAAACAAAAACAAACCCAAAATATATTACAAATGATGGAGCAATACATAGTCTGTTTTACAACACACGCCCATGGAGGGTCAAAATACAATAAAAGGAAAAGTACATCAAAAGGAAACAACAACAAACAAAGAATCAGACATGCAGTCCAAACTCATCCTCTTTGACCTCCTTCAAGAGTGCCTCAGTCACTGGACCAGCCGGGTGCTCTGTAATGGTCCTAATGAGGAGGTTCCTAGTAGCAATGGCAGTAGTCAGCTTCTTATGCCTGTCCTAGTCCTTTGATCTCTTCACCCCTTCTCTGAGCTTCAAATCTGAAATCTCCTTCTGGGCTGCCAACAAAGCTTCCTGCTGCTTCTTCTCATTGGCCTCTAGCTGTTCAATCTTGGCTTGAGTCTTTTGGTCTTCTTGTGTACGGGCTTCAGTGATCCTGACCCACCTAGCCTGACTCTCTTGCAAATAGAGCTCAGTCCTAGCCTTCTGAAATTTGGCCTCTTTACAGGCATTCTTCAGTATTTGTTCCCCAGCTCTTGCTTTCCTGATGTAGTCCTCTATCTTCTCAATTTTGGTAAGATGCTCCACCCTAAGCTTCTCCAATCTCTCAATATCAAGACGACCATCACTTCTTTCCCAAAGAGTCTTCTTCAAAGCCTGAGATAAGTTCTCATTCCTTTCCTTCAACTTCTCAAATTCTTCTAGGCTGACAGTTGCTGCTGGCTGTACTGTAGATGGTCCAGGCATGTCTTCTAAGATGAAAGGCATTCTGGTAATTTGAGCTCTAGTACGGGACCAGTCATAGTATTGAGCTGAAGCAACATTATTACATCTTCCAAGAATAGCCATCCCTTTTGTCTGGATGTTGTCCCAAGCCCAGGATGCTTGTCTGACAGCAGCTGAATTAGGTTTTACTTCACAATACAGGGTCTCAGCTAAATCTTGTCCTCTGGGAGGGTGAACCAAAGCATAGCCCAGTTGTCTCTTAAACAGCAAGGGATTGTAGTTGATGCAACCCTTTACTCCTATCAGAGGTACATTTGGGTATTGTCCACAGCTGGTGATAATGTCCTTGCCTTTGGTGCTCTGAGTGCACCATCTGATATCATCTGAAGTCAAGGCAATGAGCCTCTTGGCCCAATTCTTCTGTTGGTGGGGATTCAAGAAAGCATCTGACTTAGGCAGGTGTCTGAGCAACCAGGTATAAAACAAAGGAGCACAACATCTCACCAACTTCCCCCTTTGTTTCTCATTCCTCTGATGGATGGAATAATAAAAATCTCCCAGTAATGTAGGCACTGGGTTCTTTAGAAGAAACAAATGGATGGCATTCTTGCTGACAAATTTGGGCTCATCTGCAAATAGTATAACCCCATATATGCTGAGGGCTAACAGTGCACAGACTGCCTTCCACTCTTCCAATGAAGCTTTCAGGATGGCCTGAGAAATCAAGAAGTCCAAATGCAAACCAGGGATCCCAGCTTTTGTTGTCATACTTTGCTCAATCAAGGCAGGCTCCAGGTATAGTGCCTTTGCTATCTCTTCATTTCTGGGAGCTGGCATCTCTGTATTGAAAGGGATTCCACCTCTGATAGGTACTCCAATCAATGAAGAAAATTCTTCCAGTAGAGGCCCTAACTGGAAGTCTGGGAATGTGAAACATCTCAAAGGAGGGTCATAAAACTGCAGGCATGTGTGGATCATGCTCCTCTGAGAAGGATCAAGGTCTATAACCATATCCAGGATTCCTCCATAATGCTCTCTAAACAAAGGGATATAATCATGTGTGATGAGTGACTGGACCTGCCTGGTGCCAGTCAACACAGGCTCAAAGAAATGGTAGGATATGTTGCTCTTCCTGGGAGTAGTCATGAGTGCTGCTGAAGAAACTGAAGAGAAGTGCTGATGAAGATCACAGACTGATGCTGGAAATGAGCCACTGACAGGCTGATGCTGGTGATGATGAAGATAGCTAAAGCAGATAATTGATGAAGACAACTGAAGCAGAGGTCTATGCAGAAGAAGGGGTCAAAAACAAACCAGATATGATATGGATACCCTGAAAAGCAAATAAACAAATGTTAAATGATGCAATGATGAGATATGCAAATGATATGCAAGGGTTTGTGATCAAGCCGGATCTGATTATCTGTCTTGATATAAGTCCATGTATGTTCAAAGGTCCAGATGAAGGCTTAGAAATCCAGTAACCAAGGTGGGGGACTCAAATAAAGAGTCACATATCCAAGGTTTAATCACAAGAAATGTCCAAAATAAGGTACTCTTAAACAAGATAGTAACAGGGTATGATGTGGCCAAGGGTACCTGCAAACCTGTAAACATCCCAACCCCCCTCACAGGTAATGTTCTAGAACAAGGATCCTCAGACTTGGATCAGTTATGAGAAGTGTAAACACTTCTAACCCGGAGGTACAGTGTTTACAATAACCATAAAAGATCCTCCTCTAATTCACCTCAGCTTCTGAAGGTCATAATAAAGGTCATCCAGACTTAGCAGGCTTCCCAGATAGCTCTAGCACTACAGGAAATCCGTAGCACAGAGTTCTCAAGAAGAAACCCACATCTGAACCGTGTTTCATATTCCCGCACCAGACCGAAATGGAATGGGAAAGAACATGAACCACTCTAGCCTAGGTGTTACTCAGGTCCCAGGTATAGGACCTTAATCTCTCAAAGGAACCCCACCCACCAAAGAAAACCAGATCCAACAATGATAATGACAGTATGAAATATGTAAAACTGTAAAGAAAGCAATAAATAAGATGTACATAAAGCAATAAATAAAGCAAAATAAATAAACACACCTAGCACATAACACCCCAGTAAACACAAATCAAACAAGCGCTAGGAGGAACCCACAAAAAGAACTAGAAGCCCTGGTTGCAATATAAGGCCTTCCCCAGCAGAGTCGCCAATCTGTCGCTCCCACCAAATGACACCTGGCCAAGAGGGGTACAGACGCGAACGGTCGGCGAAAGAGAAAGAATGAATAGAGTCGCCAGCTAGGCATTTTTATCCCGAAGGAAAGGTAATGTTGTATAAACCTAAGAAGATATGGATAAGACGGTTGCGAACCAGAGAAACTGAGAAAGGGGGTTGGTTACAACCTGGGAAGGTATTAGCACCCAGATTGTCCGCCGTACTCGACGGGATCCACGCTTAAAATATTTGTGTTTAAAGGGGTAGTGTCATTGCTATTCTGTGTATCAAAGCTGGAAAAGAATGCAAGTGTCAGTGCAAAAGAAATGTGAAGTGAAGAAGTGTCAGTGCAAAAGAAATGTGAAGTGAAGAAGTGTCAACGCAGAAGAGAAATACTAAGCTCAAGACAATGAGGCTTAAAAGAATAATGCTGGAAGAGGGGGGGGGGGTGAACAGAGACTTTTATTCGATAACGGTTAAGTTATGCCTACGTATCCTCTCGTGCAATAAGGAAGTCAGAACACCGTAGTTCGACTCAAAGAGACTGAAAGATAAATTGACTTGTGAACTGCTTGCTTGTTTATGCTCAAGTGTATGACCTGTCTGGCTTAGGTGCAAACTGTCTTGCATTAGACGGAAGAAGCAAGTTCTCGTTTGTGAGTGAATAAGGTGAGAAAAGAATCCCGGAGGAGACGATTATTGTTTGTTTTTGATGTTTTCAATCTTTTATTGATTTTTGTGTTTGTCATAAGAAAATGAGTTTAAGCCTAAACCAAGGGTTAGCAAACTCATCACATCTTCCCTCCAATTAGGGGTAATGAGAATACCTTAAGTATGAAGTAAACACCTCACACTTAATCACCATGATGTAGGATTAAGATCATTAACCTATTTTCAATTATTTAGATGTTTTTGGAGTTTTTGTTTAGTGTTAAGTAATGAGTTTAAGCCATAATCAAGGATTTAATGGACTCATTACACCATCCTAATAGAAGGATAATAGATGAGAACATTTAAGCTGAGGAAGATACCTCAACTTAATCCATGACTAGGGATTAACCTCATGACAAAACAAGCCTTTATTAAAGTGGATTTTAGTTAATGGTAGGATTAAGAAGTGAGTTTTATGGTTTGTAAGAAAACTTGAGGGGGGACTTGTCCATTAACACTAGGGTTAGTCCTTCTCAACCAGTTAAGGAAGAATTAGAACCCTAATGCAAGGCCCAAGTTACAAGCTTGATGTCTTAGTGATTATTAAGTGGATTGATTAAAGGATTTAAACACATTAAGGGTTTAACACTTAGGATTAAAGTTATGCACTCCATCCTAATAGAAGGATAAAGGCATAACACTAATCACAAAGCCTTAAAACCTTTAAGGTTTAGTCCTTGATTAAGAGATGAGAGGAGAGACACAAAGATGACACAAAGGTAAAAATAATAGGGGACTAATCAAAACCCTAATTGTTATCATGCTTGGGTATTCCTAGGGTTTATGAGGCTTGCAAAAGATCTTCAAGATAAAAGCCACCATGGAAGAAGCAGGATGAAAAGAAGGAGAGGCAAAGAGAAACAAGACAACTTGCTTCACTTAAGAAGACAAGTTGTTTAAAGAAAGAAAGTGAGGAGGGACCATGAATGAGCAAGCTCACTCTAATACAAAAGCAAAATGCAGCAATGATGCATAAGAGAGATGAGAAGAGATTATGAGAAGTGAAGGCAAATTCACTTCTCAATGACTTACCACCTGAAAAAGTTAGCAACAAGGAATGAAATGAAATGAGAATGAGATAAGATGAAAAGGTGAAAACCAAAACCAGAAGCATATACAAGATGAAAATGATTCTAAGAGATGATACAAATGGATGTCATGAGATGTGGATGATCAAACAAGAGATGAGAATGCAAATGAGACAAGTAAGAAGCATGAAAGTTTATGAAAACTTATGAAATGCAATAGATACAAAACATGGCAAATGAATGATGCAATGATCAAACATGATTCTAAGGTGTCCTAAGATGTCTTAGAAGTCATGTGGATGCATAAAAAGTCAAGGCAAGTTCATGTATGCAAGCATATGAAAGATGAATACAAATGAAGACAAAATTAGGGTTTATACATAACATGCAATACAAAATCCAAAACCAGAAGCAAATGATATGATAAAAATTGCAAATGGAATCAAAGGAACCCTAAACCTATAAAAGTTCACTGCCCAAAGGAGGAGACCTAAATCTTAACCTAATGGAAGTTATGATTTTCTCAAGATTGCTAGGGTTTTAAGGTACCTCTCAATGATAAATGCAAAAAAAATTGAAAATGAAGAATAAATTCAAACCAATTCTATCCTAGAAACTACATGACATGAGGAATACAATGCAAAAGAACCATCATCAAACCCTTCATGGTTAGGCAGAAAGGATTTTTCTAAGTTAGGGGAAAAATATTGACTTTTAAGAACCCTAAATCAAAAGAAAAATGTTAAAATAGGTCAAGAACCAAAAAGAAATTTGTGTGTAAGGTTTGACAATGTTTCTAAATGTATCAAGATGCAATGTGATTTTTTTTGTGATTTTTAGAAACTTAAATGCTATTTTAATTAATTAATTCTCATTAATTAATTAAAATAAACATTTAAATATTTTAAAAATACAAATTTTATGCAAAAAATAAAATAAAAATTATTTTCAGAATGAGAAAAATATTTGAAAGGGAAATGCAAAAGATAAATTTTTTTGAAAGTGTTTTACTATTTTTAATAAAATGTAGAAAGAAATGCAATTAAAATGAAAATTAAATGAATTAAAATGAAAGTATGTTGATCCAGTGGCCCAGATTCAAACTCAAAAGGGGGGGAATTGACCAGCGCGCGGAAATGGACGGCTCACATTCAAACTACGCTAATTACGTCATTAAGCCCTAATCTGAACCCTAAACACTTTCAGGTGACCGGAACAGTGTTCCGGTCATCTTCTCCGGCTAGCCTCTCAAGCTATCTCACTCAATATGCAACCCCAAGCCCTAAAACTCTCCAGAAATGATCCTCTCCTCAACCCCAACAAGAATCAACCATCAAAATTCATTTATTCATCATCAAAAGCACGAATCAAAGCAAAACGGAAAACATCTCAAAAATTTCAGAAGCTTATGAAATGCTTATTTCTCAACTATTTTCAAAACCAAACATATCATGGCAATCAGGGGAACACATAGAATCATTCTATAACATAAAATGAGAGTTCTGGAAAAATAAATGCCATGGCTACCTGAAGTTGAGCTTTCGAAACAGGAGCTTTCTGGCCAGTTCTTTGCCTCAAATCCACTCTAATGACTCCCCTCAAGAGCTGGTGATGCTTGGTGGGAGTTTAAATGGCCTCAAAATGAAGTTGGCAGAAGTTCAGTTCATGAAATGTTGAAATTGTGTTTTTGATTCTGAGTGTTTTAGGGCAAAATGAAGGGTGGGAAATGATTAGTGATGATTATGGAGTTGTTCTATGGAATTTGTTTTGAGGTTTGATGGCTGAGTTGTGAATTTCGAAGGCTTTTGCAAATTTGGGGGATTTTGTGTATGCTGTCTCCTTGGAGGTTTCAGCTTGTGTTATCTTATGTGTTGGGTTGCTTTTGGTACACATATCATGTTTGGATAGGTCAGAGGGTGGGTGCTGGCCTATGTTGATTGGTATGGGCAAGTTGCAAAAATGTCACCAACTTGTGTACTTGAGGTATGGGCTGGTTCATTGGATGTTTCAAGGCATGGATCGAGTCAGCTTGCTTCAAGGAGGTCCATGGAAGTCATATTTTGTAGCTGGCACAAGTGGCTGAAGAGATTTGATCCATTTTGCAATTTTGGGGAAGTTTGGCCCCTTTTGAATTACTTGAAGTTCAAGGAATGAAACTTGGGATTTCTTTGTGCAATTCTGAATTTTAGGTCATGTGTGATGTTTTTGTAATGTTTAGAAGTCAATTAGAGGTCACATTTGGCTTTGGCAAGAGTTTTTGCAAGTTTCCCTCTTTGGTGCATAAGTGAAATTTAGTGATTTTTCTCAACTTTGCAAGGCCATAACTTTAGTTCTAGGATGAATTAGATCAAGTTCTTGTACTTTTTGAAAAGGGAATGATCCAATCTACAACTTTCATGACCAAGAATTTTTCATTTGAAGCATTTTTGAATCAAAAAGAGGAGGTTAAAAAACTTTCCCAAAATGGCAAGTTCACATTACAAGCCACTTTCCCAAAATGGCAACTTTACAAATGGCTTGAAATTCTTCAATTTTGTGAACTTCTAACTTGTTCTAAGATCAAATAAAGATCATATACACTCAAAATGATGGAGAAGACCCTTTGGTTGGGTGATTGGGGGCCTCAGATGCCCTGATTTTGCACTGACTTGCTCAAGAAGTCATCTTTTGATCAGATGCCTTCCCCATTGAAATTTTCCATGAAAATTGGTATGCATGATCCTTATAACATATAGAGACCAATAGAAACAAGAATGACCAAAAAAATTGGAGGCATGGCCTCTGAAACCAAAACCCTAATTTTAGGTCATCTGTGCAGTTAAGCTTGACTCTGCTTCCATGCCTTTCTCAGTTCTTGTGATTTTTTGATTTTATTTATCTTGGGAGGATATAATATGATGATTGAACATAAATGGACCCCCTTGAGATGATTGAAGACCTTTGGAGTTGCTCAGATAGCTCAGGGATTGCTCAGATCACAAACCCTAGATGCAGATGACTTTGAACCAATGCAGTGAAGCAAAAATGCAATATGAGATGATATGATTGAACTTATGCAAATGAAAAGATCACAAGCCATGGTGAAATTAGTGAGGGCAAATTTGGGGTGTTTACACCAGGATATATCGTGTGTTCTTTACTCTTGCTTTATGCTTTACTTTACTTATGCTTCTGCAACGCATTTATAGTATAGCTTGACGTAAATCATGAAAGTGCGAAAAGTAGCCAAAAGTGAAAACCTCAATTCAATCCCCTATTTCTTGTGTTTTTCTCACACCTTCAATTGGTATCAGAGCTTAGTTCTGTTATTGATGGATATCAAATACTTAATAGTGTCAAATAAAGATTTATTGTTGTGTGTTGAAAACACCTGAGGTGAATCCACTTACAATTTCAGTCTCATATCAGTTGATGATATTTAGAGGATACTGAATTGTAGCCAAATGGATTACATTTGAGCAAGTCACTAATTTGGTTGAATCAGTTGACAAGATATATTCTTCATATAAGGTTATATATCTGAATGATTTCTTATCTTAAATATGATTGATTGATCAACATTTTTTCTCAAAAATCAAATCATCAGAAAACAAGAAATCTTGTTTGCTGAAGAGTATTTCTAAATGAGTATGGGATATTTTCAAGAAACAAATTAGTCCACCCTTGACTTTCTCTTCTTAAGCTCATTAGAAGTTTTTATGAAGTGAAAAGGATGATTATTAAAGTATGATTTCGATTCATAAAGAACTCCATGCTGAAGTTTGCAGAAGAAGTTAGAAATCATAAACAAAGGATGTCAAACTCTGAAAATGATTTTTGTCAGAATGTCCAAGACCTAACTACTTCAACAGTTAGAAGATTCAATGCAGATTGAATGATGTTTCCTTCTCTATGATTCTAAGTGCTACCTTGTGTATTCAAAAGAAGAGGGCTTAGTTGTTCCTAGAGAACTTCATTAATGGAGTATTCTTAGAACATGATGGAAGTAACTCTGACAGTTAAAGTTCTATAAAATTGAGTCTCTATCTCAATTGAACAAACTAAAATTGTTCAGAATGTTATCTAACATTCCACTAAGAAATTAATGATGAAAGGATTCTGGAATCAAAGATGCTGGGATAGAAGTCATCTATTCTGAATTGAAAGAATTCAAATCATTGATATCATTCACCTGGAAGAAATAAATATATATTCTTTTCAGAAGCAGATATGTTGTCAATCTTTGTTGAACTAACTCTGATCAAGTTAGCTCAGTATTGTAAGAACAAGATTGTCACTCAAACTTATCTAAATTTTGTCGATACTTGTATCTGACAAAGATTTGCATCTGTACAAGGAAGCAAAATTAAAAGAACAGAAGATATCAATTAATTCTCCCTAGCACATAACCTCTCAAAATTTATGTTCAAGCTAATGGAATTATTGATCCTCTGATATTCAATCTCTTGATAAGAAAATGGATGTTCTGATATTAAGTACGCTGCAAGAAAAACCTTTAGAAGTTCTAAGATATGTTCTGATTTGAAGACTAGTTCTGATCATCAAACTCAGAGTTAACATTCAGAAGAAGAAGAAGAACCTTCGGAACCTGGATGAAGAAAATCTGATTAGAAGCTCTGCAAGAAGAAGCTCTGCAAGAAGAAGCTCAAGTTATAAGTCAAAATCAAAATCAAAATGGAAAGCACTCAAATAAAGAGTCATCATGAAGATTGCCCAAATTTTAAGGTATGATTTCTTTATTTATGTTTGAGTGGTGTCCTCTGATAAAGATACATCTACAAGTTAGATGAAGTCTTAAATAAGATGCATGATTAGTCACATATTAAGTGTAGTTCTGAAATCTAAACTTTCAGTGCTATGAAAGTTCTGATTGATGGGACATGTTCTTTCCATAAGAAAAATCTTTTGATTTTACTCTTTGGATTTTGAACAGTCACAACACTTAATTTTTTAGACTATGTGAAAAGATATAATGACATTTGTCATAAATATTAACCATGCATAATCATGCCATGACACATTGGATTTTGTAAGATATGTCAAGATCCTTACGCATTCCTCTTATATGAATTCATGATAAAACATATATCAAGACTTAAGTAATTAAGAAAGTAAGCAGTTTTCCTTTAGGGTCATTTTTGGTAAAACCATCATTCATCTCATCGCTTGATATTCGCCATAAATGTAGACCACTAACCTTCTTTTTCGAGTCATGTCATCCTTTAATTCTCTTTAGGTAATCCTAACCTACCTAGGAGTTATTAATTGAGACGTGCAAAATTCTATTTAAATATCCAACTGCTTCTCCTTCTCTTCTCATTCCTGAGTCTTTTTATCTAGTCATTTAGTAAAATTGTACAATGTAGTTTCTCAACATGCCTTCAAAAACCTTCCCGGGGAAGAATCTCTTTTAGAGCTTATTCCAGAAAAACTACTCGTGTTTGATGAACTGCGGAAAGATGGATTATAAATTCGTAAGAGCATGCATGTTCAGGCTTGGACGGGTTACTTTGCTACTCTAAATGGATCCATACTTCCAAATGTTGTAAAATAATTTTGGAAATATGCATTCATTGGAAACTAGGGGAAATCCATTTGCTCTGATATCTTTGGTGTTCATATTAAAATGACTCCTTCATCCATTGCTGACGCAATCAATTGTTCTTCTTCTGGAGTAACAATTGAGGACTTTCAGTCGGACATCAAGCTCATTAAAGGGCTAAACGTTATACATGATGAGTCTTTTCAAGTCTATGAACCAACCAATCCTTTATCTATTCTTCCTATCGCCAGGACCTGGTTTTACTTTTCCCTCTCCAATATTCGTCCAAGAAGAGAAGCTAGGTGCACCATGTCGCATAATGATAGAATCTTCATATATCTTCTTATGCATCATGTTGATATTAATCTTCCTCAAACAATCTTCAATCATTTAAAGCTCTCCATTGAAACGTCTAGAAGACAGATAAAATCCTATATTCCTTACAGAAGAATTATATCCGAACTTTTTCTTAAGGAGGAATGTCTAGAATTAGTCAGAAGAATTGGACTAGAGACTACCATAGTTAAGAAAGAGTGCATAAGGGTGAAGGATGTGGAAGACTTTGAACAATGATATTGTTTAGGATAGATTTTTCTTCCAATTTTTCTTTGTTTTTTTCAGGTCGTGTTTGTTGTCGTTTGTTGTATTTTGCTTTCATCAATGGAATTTATTTTAAGTTATAAAATTGCTTACTTTCTGTAAATGATTAATATGATATTTTCAAATCATTATGCATAATTCAAACCCGAAATCTCTAACCAGAGAATTTTCAATTATTGCTCAATATAACTGATCAATATACATGTGCATTGAATCAGAATCATTATCATATTAAAAATGCTCTAACTTTTTGATGATGTAAAATAGGGGGAAAGAGAAGTATGACTTTGATAATAACCTAAAGAATGAAAACTCAAACAAATCAAATGATATGAAATGTTTATCACAAACGTTTGATGTTTGATGTTTATCCGAGGAACTTTGAACAAGTTCAATAGGCATTCTTAGAACATGTTATTGTAAGAACTCTGTCTAAGTTCTTAAGAACTGTTTTTCCATATAATCAAAGTTGTACACTTCATGAACATATGTTCAGAATCAGATAGACCCAGTACTGTTCAGAAGTTGAGAACTTTCTGAAAGTCAAACTTATCGTGATTTTGGTATCATATTGTTCAAAAGATGTAAACTGTATGAGAATATGGTATTCATAACATAAGAATCTGAAGCAGATGTCCTCCTGAAAGCGATCAAGACAAAGTCTACAATCAATGACGAATTTCAGAATAAGGAGCCAATCATAAGTCTCAAGACTGTGTGAATATTTGGATACAAAGATCCAAAGAAAGAAATTATGTTAAGACAAACTTTGATACTCTAGAAGTATAGTGTTTTGGTACTAAGTACCTTGGTTACTCTTTTGGTTGTGGATGACTAAGTTCACCATACCACTATTATTTATATTATTATTATTATTATTACCATACTAACATTTTAATTTCCTTCTCGCACCTTTATCTCCTTTATTTTTATTATGCTTTATATTTTTTTTTATCATCCATTATCATGTTTATATTCTTGCTATTATATTGTTGTGTTGATTTTTCTTTTGTCCACTTGAACACAAAAATATTAATAAAGGATTAAACCTATAAAAACTTAATTGTTCCCATCTTGGACTATTGGTTACTTTCCTTTGCACTGGATTGGAGTTTTGGACTTAGATTCTAGGACACCTTCCCTTTGCTTTGATCTTCTTGGTGTTGGTATTTTTGTCTTTATTTGGGAATCTGATAGCTCATAAGGATGGAACTCTTGTGCTCATAATTGGAAGTATCATCAAGTTTGGTTAAATCTTTCCTCCTTTATCTCTTTTATTTTCTTTTCTAGTTTAGCCTTTTCATCTCTTCCCCCTTCTTCAATTTTCAAAACTTCTCTCTTTTTCAAAGGATTCTCTTTTTTCAAAACCATCACCCTTTTAATAAATAAAACCTTGACTTTTGTCAAGTGGATTTTTTTTACCATTTCTTTTCTTTAAAAAAATATATGAATTTAATCATCTTGACTTTAATTCCAAAATAAAAAGAATCAAACACACTCAAGTTGTTTTGTGCCTTTGTGCACCTTTGTTTGTTTTCTTTACAAGTGTCGATTATGAGTCATTATTCTTTAGTTGGGTGCAAGTCTCTCAATCTCCATGATTGTAGTTTGATGTAATTGAGTCTCTTGTCATTTGTGGGAGTTTAGTGGCATACTCGTTAATTTTATCCGAGTTGGCGCCCTCCCTATAATGATGTATGAGTCCATGCCCTCATTCTCGTGAAAGATTTGTTAGGATATCCACTTGAAAATGACAAATTCCCTTCACTTAATAAAATCAATCATAACCAACCCTTTTCACTATTTGTACCACGAACTACGGGGTTTTGATCTCGCATTTCACATTGTGGGTACATAGGCATGAGGTGGTAAACATCTCCAAACACAAAAATATTAAAAATTAATTCTTATCTCATCTCTCCACTCTCATTTCCAAACCATTTTTAAACCAAAAGAAACAAATATTTCAAAGGGCTCCCGTGGAGCACCATAGACATTTGGGTGCGTAAAACCTTCCTATTTTGTAACCTATCCCCTTACCCATTTCTATGCTTGTTTCTTTAGCTTTTTGCTTTTAGATTCATTAGGATTTATTCGCTATTTTTTCCTTTTCCACTGGGAAAAAAATAAAAGCGCGGAGGTGACTCTGTTTACTTTGAGTTAAGTTAACTAATAACTTACACTCATGATTTTACCGCTACAGAAAAGTGGTGACTCTGCTGGGAAGTAGTCTCTAAGTGGATTCAGCCTACTTTGATTTATTTATTTCTTTGGTTTGATTTTTTTGTTATTGTTTGTTTAGTTTCAGTTTTGGTGATCCTCTATGAGTGAGATAGATTATATACCCGGATCTGAGTGAACTTATGATAGGACATCGATATTCAAAGTGATATAAATTCGATAATCTCCACTCAGTTAGGCTCTCTCGGATTATTGATGTCATAACGAGTAGTCGTAATATGGCATTATTTCTAACCTTGAGCTGATCATACTGAGTATCGTAGAACCTTTAACCCATCCAAGCCAATTTAGGAACGTAATGCGGAAACTATCCAGGTTTAGACCTGAGGTGGTTGTCACGCGATACTACACTCGAACGAGGTCTTTCTTAAGAATGTTATTGGTTGGGGAGTAGTCCAATGTAACGATAACATTCTAAGGATGGATGCTAACTCCGGGCACCTCTGTTAGCACCCTTTTAGTTTTCTATAGGTATAATGAAGACAAAACCTTAGTACATACCTGTGTGGGAGGTGTTCTTATACCTTGACTTCATACTCGTGACTCAGAACCTAGACTTGTGTGCTTTGTGTGATCTTGTTTTTGGTTGTTTCATACATGTACTCATGCATTTATGTGCATCGTTATCTAGATTTCAAGGGACTTATAGGTACTTTTTCCAATATTTAGAATGTCTACGACTATGAATGTTGAAAAGAGGAATACTCTGAAGTACATTTTCAAGGGTCCTAATCTAGTAGAGTTGAGAAAGCTTGGAGCTTTAGTGGTCGATACTGATTAGTTCCAGAAACATTATGGAAAGCTTTTATTCATCTTGAAGACTGATATACTAGAGGGGATTCTCCCTACCTTGGTTCAGTTCTATGATCCTTTGCACCATTGCTTCACCTTTCCTGATTATCAGTTTGTGCCTACTTTTGAAGAGTACTCCTATTGAACGGGTTTGCCTATTTTGGACAAGAAGTTTCTTTTCAGCAGTTTAGAGAGGGAGCTTACGACCAAATTCATCGCCAAAGCCCTTTTTCTTAAGGAGTCTGATCTTAGTGGGAAGTTTCTTCCAAAAGGAGATATATGTGGTATTAACGCCAAGTTCTTAATGGGGGAAAGCTTCTACTTCTCTTACTTCGGGTTATAAGGATGCATTTGAGGCTATGCTTGCTTTACTTATCTTTGGGATTGTCTTGTTTCCCAATTTAGATGGTATTGTTGATGAGCATGCTATTCAGATCTTCTTGAAGAGAAATCTAGTGCCTACTTTGCTTGGAGACATTTATCATGCTATTCATCATAGGGTCTCTATAGGTGGTTTATTTCTCACCTACCAAAGTCTGGTGTCCTCAAGGATAATAGAGAGAAATGAAGATGGTCTCAAAGTATTATGTCTCTTACTCATAGGGATATGACTTGGTATTGTTCCTATTATGATACTGGAGTACTTATTGATAGTTGTGGAGATTTTCCCAATGTACCTCTTCTTGGTACACATGGGGGAATTAGTTGAAAACTTATTCTTGCTAGGAGACAGTTGGGACATTGCTTGAAGGACATACCAAGCAACCTTTCACTGTCTAGTTTCTTATTTCTTAAGGGTGCAGATCATGTAGAAATGAAGAAAAGGATTGCTCATTCCTGGCATACTGTTCATCGGAAAGAGAAAGATCAATAGGGAAAATAACACCTAGCTCATTCCGAGTGTTACATCTAGTGGGTTCAATCTAGGGCTTCCAAGATCAAGATGCCTTATCCACCTGAGGAGCCTTTGTTTCCTATATTGCCATTGTCTTCTTTTCTTCCGCCCGTTGATGAAAAGATTGCTCTTCAAGAATAGTTGGACAAGATGAAGAAAGACAAGGAAGCATGGCTACTTGAGAAAACTATTATGCAAGAGCAATTGAAGGAGAAAGATGATCTCATTGAGTTACTTGAGAGGCAAGTCACAAAGAGGCCAAGAGAGGATTTATTTTCCTCCAGTACTTCATCTACCATTCCTCCTACGTCCGGTGCATGGAAGGCCATTGTGGACAAGTTGGTGAAGGATAAGGAAGACATGGAGAATCGGTATAAGAAAGAGATCAAGAGGATTCCCATGAAGTACCATCCGAGATTTGGATCTTCTTCAGATATGATCCCATAGGCCTAGTTCACTTTTCTCTCATGTATTAGGGTTATTAAGACTTGTACTTCACTTGTAATCCTCACTTTGATATTAATGAGAATGAGCTTTTAGTACTTCAAAAAAGTGTTTCTTTTATAAATATTGCAATTTATCCTATAGTCCATTGAAATCTTTGCATTTGTATATGCATACCATGCATCATGTTTGCATTGGTCTTGCTTCTTAAGAGCTTTACAAGGATCTTATGTTGTTTCTTGGTCTTCATCCAATTCTCTTGTCAAGCTGACTCACCAGATCGGTACTCGAGCTAATCGAAGAAAGATGTTGGAAGCTTTACAACAAGAGAATCACGAGCTGCACGAAGAAGTTTCATCTCTGAAGGATAGCTTGGAAAGGATCACCGCCATGATGGAAAGCTTGGTGGCTGCTCAAAATCAGCCACCCCTCATCCTAATTCTCCAATACAGTGCACAATCATCTTTGAGATTGTAACTGCATTGATTCCTACTGAAATTGTCATTTCTCCTTGCTACCGTGTAACGCCCCGAAAATCTAAATTTAATTATTTAGTCATTTATTTAATTAATTTAGAAAAAATTGAAGAGTTTGGATTAATTAGAGAATTTTGGAGAAAAAGAGTATTTTTATATAATAAGGATAAATAGTGTTTTATTATACTATTTTATTATTATTATTAAAAATATATTAAAGGAAAAGGGTAAGGTGGTCCTTTTGTGAATATATGAGGGTAAAGAGGGAAAAAACTCAACTGGAATGTGTTTTGGTAAAAAGGAATACACGATCATTTTTCTCATTTTGTTTACTATCATGTTTGGTGAAGTGCTCTGAAGAAAGAGGAAGCTCAGAGTCAGGAGGCTGTGGAGAACCCCAGAGAAGAGTGTAAAGTGGCGGAATTCTCTAAGGTATGGGGAGTTTTTATAATCTATTGTAAAGGTGTAGGATTTAGATTATGAATAGGTTAGATTGTATAAGTTTTATGAGATTTGGGGTTTTGAGTTAGGTTGAGTTTGTGAGTGAAATCTTGATGAAATGGAGTTAGAAAAATGTGTTGAATCCTATAAATGATGGTATAAATGATTGTTCTGATGTTATGGTGTTTTGTTTGATGTATTGGAATGATTTTGAGGTGAAATAAGATGAACCCGTATTGGAAAAATTGGGACTTATGGATTTTAGAACAGTCTGTACGAAGCAGCAGATTTTTGCTATAAAACGTGCATTAACCGGTTAACGCTATTGGTTAACCGGTTAACCATTGCAATTTTTTTTGATTTTCTGGAGTTTCGCAGGCGCTAACCGGTTAACGCTATGGGTTAACCGGTTAACACTATTTGAGTGGCAATTTTAAATTCTTTAAAAAACCATAACTTTTAAACCGTGAGTCTAATTCGCATTCCATTTGAAGCGTCGGAAAAAGCATGAAATAAACTTTATTTTGATGAATAAAAATAAGAAAAATGCAATAATTTTTGGGACTGAATTTTGAAGTAATCTTGTAAAATGTTTCCTAATTTTACCAGGTGCGGGTTAATTCTCGATGTATTGGAGTGGTTATAGAATCAGTATTCTTGATGTATTGTCATGATGAAATATATGAATAATTGATGTTGTTATGCTGGTGTGAAATAAATGATGTGAGTTATTTTGATGGATTTTACGAGGTAGTGCGTCACTGCATTTCATAACATTCACGATGGGGCTTCGACATGCTTTTTTTGCTTCAATCTCATTGTGAGGATTGAAGTGTCTCGATGATTTACGATGTGTTCCCTTGTGGAGGGTTGATGTTCATGTATCCATCTCACGATGAAATTGGTACCACATGCATATAGCATATCAGGATAGTTAAAGTTGCATAGTCTGGATGAATTTATGATGGTGTTGTACTTGTTGTTGAATTTAATTGGTGTTGATGTTATAACATGTTGTTCTAAGTTTATTTATATTCTATACTCTTGCACTTTTATTATATATTATGATTACTCACCCTGCCTGCTTGGAAATGTTGCCTCCTTCATGAGTAACTTGCAGATGATAAAGATTAGCATTACAATGCAAGAGGAGTTTTTCAGAGTCTCGGAGCGTACCTTAGTTTCCTTTAGAAGGGGTTTGGAGTGAATGTGTCCTGCTCTGTGTCATGTAACACCGGGATGGGTTTTTAAACACTATTTGATTTTTAGTTATGTTTTCAATTGAGAATATTTCTTACTTCATGATGTTAACTTCGGATGAATTATTTTGATTTGAGGAAATGTTTATGATTAATTTATAAAGTTGAATTCCACTGTGAGAAAGTTTATATATTGTTCAGGATGTTGTTTAACCCGTGTTACGGGACAGGACATTGTATGTTGATTTATGATGAAATGTGATACCCTTCTTGTTGATTACTCTGATATTATTTAATTATTTAATTATTTCGTTTTGGGGTAGAAGGGTGTTACATACCGCATGCCTGCTAGCACACCGTGGGGTATGCCAGTTGATTTTGTTCCTGTTGGGTATCATCCTCCTCCCCCTGAGACTACTGCATTTGCTCATCTTCAGCCAATGATGACCACTACACCGCCTGTGATGCATACTACTCTGCACCTTGATGAAGTGATTTACTATGCTGAGCCCAGTGAAGGCGCTGGTGTGATTGAAAGGCTTGATGACTTTCAAGGTCGTTTTGCTGAAATGTAGAAAGAGATGAAGGCTTTGAGGCATAAGGATTTATTTGGTAAAGATGCTTATGATCTCTTCCTAGTTCCTAAAGTCAATGTTCCATGCAAGTTCAAGCTTCCTGAGTTTGAGAAGTATAAGGTAAATACTTGTCCTCTAAATCACCTTACTATGTATGCTAGAAAGATGTCTGCACAGACAAAGAATGATCAACTTCTGATTCATTATTTCCAGGACAATCTGACTGGTGCAGCTATGTGATGATACATGGGTTTGGATAAAAGCCAAATCAAGACTTTCAATGATTTGGGAGAAGATTTTGTCAATAAAAATAAGTATAATGTTGATATAGCACCGGAAAGAGATCAACTTCATGTTATGTCCCAGAAGGACAAAGAAACTTTCAAAGAGTATGCGCAGAGATAGCGCGAACTTGCAGCTCAAATTGTTCCTCCTTTAGACGAGAAAGAGATGACAAAGATCTTTTTGAAGACTTTAGGTTCTTGTGAATCAAGTCACGAAAATGCCAAGTTCTTGGGCCAATTCTGATGTTTAGAAGTCACATAGGCATGTTATGAAGTGTTTGTACACATTTGAAGTCATTAGAAAGCTTGAATATGCCAATTTGCAAAATCCCTCTTTGACATGAAACTTGAAATTTTAGGATTTTTGCCAACTTTGAAAATCCCTCTTGTACTTTTTGAAAAGGGAAAGACCTAATCTACAACTTTCATGACCAAGAATTTTTCATTTGAAGCATTTTTGGTTGAGAAAGAGGAGGTTGAAATTTTTTCTCAAAATGGAAAGTTTCCATTACAAGTTATTTCCATTTTTGGCAAGTTTGCAAATGGCTCAAAATTCTTCAATCTTGTGAACTTCCAACCACTTCTAAAATAAAATAAAGATCATAGAACTTCAATTTGATGAAAATACCCCTTTGGTTCCATTGTTGGGGGCCTCAGATGCCCTGATTTTGACTTAACTTGCTCAGGAAGTTACCCAGTGAACAAATGACTTCCACAATGAATTTCTTCATCAAACTTGGTACACATGATCCTTATAATACCATAAGAACATTAGAAACAAGAATGGCCCAAAAATTTGGAGTTAAGACCTCTAAAACCAAAACCCTAATTTTGGTCATCTGTGTAGTGAAAACCCTAGCTCTGCTTCCATGCCTTGCCAGTTCTTGTGATTTCTTAACTTCAATGAACTTTGAGGGACATAATATGATGATAGAACACACATGGACCCTCTTGGAAAGCTTTAAGCCCTTTGGGATGGCTCAGATGGAATCTTGGATTGCTCAGATCACAAACCCTAGATGCAGATGAACTTGAACTATGCAGATGAAACAAATATGCAATGAAGTGGTATGCTTATGTTTATAACAAAAATGAGAGTTCACAAGCCATGGTGTGATATGAGTGAGGGAAAATTTGGGGTGTTTACACACGGATAAAAAGGTACGTACTGCGTTAGAGTAGTAAACTTATTTTTAAGAAATATAGTATCTTAACTAAGTTGAAAAGTATTTTGACCTGAACTTTCTAGCAAAAAGAGGTTCTCACGAACCAGACTCTAAACTTCTTAATGCGTCCGAAAATGGTTTTAAAATCTCTTTTCTTTTTAATCTAAAAACTCCTAATTAACTAGACAAAGTGCTTTTGGCTGTTTTTGAAATAGTTAAAAACAATTAAGTTAAATAGGCGTTGGACGACTTTCGATCTTACCCAACGGGATTTTAAAGAACATGAAACTTATAGTTGAAAGTCAAGATAGCCCTTAAGCGATTCTACAAACAGTTGTATGGATTACCAGTTCAATTATGATCCTTACATTCTAACCTTTATAAAATTAGTTAGACATGGTACAATAAAAGTTCATTTAAATATTTTTCATAAAAGATATTTAGTGCGAGTGCGAGAAAGTAAATAAAAGTAGTGTGAGTGTGGAAAATAAAAGAAAGTAGTGTGAGTGCGGAAAATAAAAGAAAGTAGTGCGAGTGCGAGAAATAAATAAAGTAGTGCAAGTGCAAGAAATAAACAAAGTAAGCGAATGTGGGTAATAAATAAAGAAGTGCGAGTGCGGAAATAAAACAAAGTAAAGCAATGCGGAAAGTAAATAAAATAAAGCGAGTGCGAAAAAATAAAATACGAACTGGAATTAAAATGGCGGCAGGATTAACTTCCTTCCAAAGTTCTCCAAGACTCGATCACATAGACGTATACAGACTCGATCACTCGATTGTAGTAACACCCCGATGTGAAGTGATTACTACTTTAAAATTGATATATGCCTAAGAGATTCTAAATTTGGATGAAGAAAAACGAAAATCTAAAGTCCTATTTATAGGCAAACAATAAATGGGAAAAGATAAGGATGCCCCTACCACTAAAAAGTGGAGGGAAAAGTTTTTGCCCTGTGGCGCCCGCCATGAGTGTAAAAGAGTGGAGAAAGTGGGGATCGTGGGTATATGGCAGTTGTGGAGGGTCTTGAGACGTGTCCACATCATGGCTGACCCCATGGCGCCAGCCACAGTGGGTGTCGTAAGTGCAAAATGCTGAATTTCTTGATTTTTATTCTTTTCAGCTCCTTTTTCGCTCCTTTTCTCGATCGAGGCCCCGATTAAATTAAAAACCTGAAAATAAAGAAAAACAAAGTAATAACATAACAAAATAGCAATAAAAACTTAGAATGCATGCGGAATCGGAGTCAGAAATACGGTGAAATTTAGTGTTATCAATTATTCTCATTTTAAAAAATTATATAATTTGGTAAATAAATATTTTATAGTAATATGAACACGTATGAAAAAAATTAATAAAAAATTTAAAAGTTTAGGTGTAATTAAATAGTTTTTAAAATTTTAGAAAATAACAAGGACTAAAAATGCATGCATAAAATTTATTTAGGACCAAAAAATGTCTTTTTTTAAATAGGGACTAAAAATGAAATGTGAGATATTTATAGGGACCAAAAATATATTTAACCCTTTAGAAAATTAGGTTTAAAAACTTAAAAGGAAAAAAAATCAGTCTTAATCTCTGTTATCAAACAATATTTGAACAAAATCAAAAATATATTTTTACTTGGTCACCAAGTCGACTAGTTAGAAACTAAGTAAGACACAAAAATGACATAAACTGACCAATAGAAAATGAGTATACAAGAAAAAAATGTTTTTGGTATCTATTATGATTTTTTTGAGATTGTTTTTCATTAAATAATGATTTTAATGAAAAAAATCATATTTTTAAAAATGCATTAAATGCAAATACGAAAATTAAAAATTAAATAATAAAAAAATGCTATTTTTGTGATTTTTTTATAAAAAAATAAAAATAGAAAAAGTTATCAGTAAAGGAAAAATTAAAAAAAAAAATTAAAAAGAACGGAAGGTGGGATTTGAACTCACAACCTCTCACATTTATATCCCGTATACCCATCTTTCTACCAATTATACTATTTTATTTATTTGAAATAAAAAGGCACCATAAGGCATATGAAGCGGGTCAAAATTTGGGGTACGACAAGTGTTAGGAGACCTTTTGAATCAGTTTGTCTCAAATATGTGATGGCAAATTTTGGGGTACAATAGCTTCCCCTATTCAATCTTCTTAGACCTGAGGAGTTAGATTGATATGCGTGTCAATCGTGATCTGAAGGTGGAAGAGGATTGAACATATAAGTGCCCAGAAATTTGCACTCACGAGTGCACAGAGTGAACCGTTGGTTGACTGCGTTACTTGAATGTGCTTAAAGATGCCATTCAGAGTAATTGGAGATGGGCTTATAGATGTCATCCAAAGTGTTCGTTGATATGAGTATCAGAATGTGACTATGTTTGACTATATCTGAATGATGTTCTGAAATGAGTATCAGAACTAAATCTTTGTCTTGATCGTCTCTGAACTGTCTCTGGAAAATATCCTGAACTAAGTATCAGAACTAGATCTTTGTTTTGATCGTCTCTGAACTGTCTCTGGAAAATATCCTGAACTAAGTATCAGAACTAGATCTTTGCCTTGATCGTCTTTGAACTGTCTCTAGAAAATATCTTGAACTAAGTATCAGAACTAGATCTTTGTCTTGATCGTTTTTGAACTGTCTCTGGAAAATATCCTGAACTAAGTATCAGAACTAGATCTTTGTCTTGATCGTTTCTAAACTGTCTCTGGAAAATATCCTGAACTAAGTATCAGAACTAGATCTTTGTCTTGATTGAGTGTTAGAATTAAATCGTTGTCTCAATTATCTCTGCACCGTATCTAGGAGACGACAATGTTTATCTGATCGCGAACTATCCTGAAAAGGAAAAGTTAGTTTTATGCGAGGTCATTGATGTATGTAATGCATTGCATGACGTTCTTAATGTAAATGAGAATGTTACATGTGTTTTGTATGCGTATGCTATGATATATTGTAGATGATGTATGGGCAAGTTATGTAGTTGAAGCATATTAGTAGCTTCATGTAACAACTGCTAGCTGGGGAAAATAGATCCATGTTCATTGTTGGGGATGATGAAGACATTACTTTAAATCTCAGTCGAGGAGAGTCGATCATTTGTCATGCTTTTTATTGAAGGATTAAGTTCCTAATTACCCTGACTAGGGATAAAAGAGATGGACATTCCTATAATATACTATCAAACCAGATGTCAACCCTTTTGGGGATAGCAGGCTTAATTGAATATGTTGGATAAGAGAATCTTGCGCGGGATTTTTAGTGTTGGAAATACAATCTCTGTTGGGGAAGAGACTGCTTGAAATGATTTGCTGGAACAACTCTGTAGAGATTACTCTGTGGGGATGAGCCTGTGGAGTTCTGTTGGACATGAGCTCTGTTGGGGATTCCAACCTCCAAGAGTCCTTAGTAAATTCTATTATTGTAATTTTATGCATTTTGGTAAACATCAATCATATTCGAAAGAATATATTCATTCAAAGTAATCAATGGATTTAGAACTTCTGATATTCACGACTTCCCCGAGTAATTTTCTAGGAATTATCATAACTGAATTTGAAGACATGATACTGACACCATCTGATACTATTGGCACAAATAATTAATTTCCCCAATGTATTTTGCTCAAACCCGGTATTAAGGCAGTGTAATGAAAGGAATGTGCTTTCAGATAGCGGTGGATCGTGTACGCCTCGGGTAATGGGTAAGGAGCTCGCAACTGAATTTGAACTGATTAGATTTTAAAAGAGAGTGTTGCCCCTAACTGTGAATGATATGCCCCAGAATGGAAGTATTTGAAAGGAGCTGCCTCAAGAGAAATAAATGAGATGCCCCATAATAACATGCCCCTATCATCGTGAACTCGGTAATGTTACTTCTGGCCATTCAAATGAGGAGATTTTCCCATGGCTATTAAGCATCATTGAATCTTGACCTGACTGCCCTAGATGAATTGGACAATAACATGGCATGCCCATTTGATTGGAAGATAGTGATTGTGCCCCTTGTATACATTGGCTTTGATCCAACTGAGTCAGGCCCATGAAGCAACTTTGTCTGTCAAGAGGACTTTCGTTTATTGAATGTTCATCATGTAAGCTTCTCTGCTGTCAAACACTTAGTTATATGCAAACAATGATATTCAAAATGCAACACTTATGTCTGTCTTGAAGTTTTGAAAAAGAATTATTTTAGCAAAACAATGTTTGTAAAAACTGTGATATTAACTCAAGATTTATAATAAGCCCTAAAGGAGTCAGGATACCTCTTTGTAGTAGTACGCTTTCGAACTAACCATGCTTCAGTTAGGACTTTTAAAGAGTTGTAACATGGCCTGGTTCACGGTTTAAGAAACAAAGGATAAAGGCTCAAATTTTATTTGTACCCAACCCATCCTCCGTGATGTTCTTCAGTCCTATATTCAGTTAACTTATGCATTGAGGCTCCAAAAGCATCTGGAATTGTAACACTGACAAAAATTTATTTGAAAATCCAGTGATCTTTTTTTTTGTTGAGGATTTGTAGTGACCTCTTTTTCTTTTGACTTTGTTATCCCTTCCTTTTTCCTAAACTGTTTGTTTCAAGATTACAGTCAGCGAGATGTCTCAATTTTTACTAAGTCTCCTTCATAGGTTTTGACTTAATGAGCTTTTCTTTTGCTAGATATTGACTGTCGGACTTAATGATTACAGGGAACCATCATTATTTGTGTACAAAAAGGACGACTAGTATAATTGAGTTAACTGAGGAACTACCCTGCCCCAGGTTATGATTAAGGGTTTTAATTTGTGTGAGAATGAAAACTCCTACTTCATAGGCTCAAAAGGGTTGACTATGGATTAACTTCCTTATATCTCCACTGTTTAGGAATCAAAACAATGCCTGCACATCGTCAACATAGTCTGTTCAAAAGCATACTATATGAAATTATGGTATCATCTTCTTCATCCTCCCTTTAAAGGCTTACAATTTTATCAAGAGTTGAATATCACAAAAGAGAAGTAAGAAGCATAGTTTAAATATAGTGAAACGAATGGATTAATTCAAAACCAACATATGCAATGCATTAATGTGAAAACAAAATTTTGACATAATAGTAAGTGTTTAAGGCAACAAAAGAAATTACAAATGAAAATTCAAATGTTCTCAAAGCCTCCTCCTCTAAACTTGTCACTCCGGATGTCTGGAAGCTTCGATGTTTGATGGACTATAGGAGAATTCAATCTAGTCTTCTGGCGTAACCTCAATGACTCCTTCATCAATCATGTCTTGAATCATATTCTTTAATTCCTAACAGTTATTAATGTCATGTCTATGACAGTTGGAGTGATATGCACACCTTGCATTGGGGTTATAGCGAGGAGAGGAAGTATTGGGATTCTGAGGAGGGTCTTTCAAGGTAATCAACTCCCATTTCAACATGTGTTGAAGTGCCTGAGCCAACAACATAGGTACGTCCTAGGTGTGTCCTGCTTATGCTGATTATTTTGTGGTTGATTTTGTGGCGCATGTGCAGGATTAGAGATCACAACTGCTCCCACAGATTGGTTACGATTGTTCTTATTACGACCATGTTGGCCGTACACAACACTGGATTCCTTTTTCTCATTAGATGGCTTCTTGGTGGTACTTAAAGAGGTAGCCACTTGTATTTTACCACTTCGTATTCCACTTTCAACATGTTCTCCATTCATTAATAGCTCAGTGAAACCAAATAACGAGCTTCCAATTAGATGACTATAGAAAGGAACAATCAGCATACTCATGAACATGTCAACCAACTCTCTGTCAGTTAAAGGAGGTTGAACCCTTCTTGTAAGATCTCTCCATTTCTGATCGTACTCTTTAAAACTTTCATTAGAGCCCATGAACATGCTTTGGAGTTGCATACGAGTTGGTGCTAAATCGGAGTTATATTGATATTGTTTGTAGAAGGCTTTAGCAAGATCATTCCAGGTACGAATATTGGTACTCTCAAGTTGGTAGTACCATTCTAGTTGAGCTCCAGATAAACTTTCTAAGAAGAAATGTATCCACAAATTTTTATCAGCAGTATGTGGCTGGATCCTTCGGACATAGGACCTCAAATGCAGCTTCGGACACGAAACACCATCATATATCACAAAAGTAGGAACTTTGAATCCAAGAGGAATGACAACCCCAGAAATCAGACTCAAATCTTCTAAATCTAAACCAGATGTTTTCTGCAATTCCATGGCATTCAAACGATCTTCCAACAATTTTTATTTCTCATCACCGGCCGAATCATAGTAATAATTCTCCTCTTGATCAGAATTCGCAATAGTACCACGTTGAATGCATTCTTTCACAGAATCTTGGTAATCACCATCTCCATGAATTTCGACCTCATCGTCCGTCTTTATTTGACCTATGAATCTCCTACCCATGTTAAAGAATTCGACTAATTTTCTTGTTTTCTTCTTCTTCTTCTTGGTCAGGAGTGCCTTCGGGTCTTCTTGTCCCTTGGACAAGTTCAGGATCATCTCTTGGAATTGACATCAGTCCCATTTACCGTCCACCTAAAGATAAAGTAATATACCAAGTTAGGTCGCGTGGTCACGATCCACGGGGACATCAAAGCTTCCAGGAGGTGCTATAATGTTGTTGTCAAAGGGCAAGCTATAATTAACACCTCCAAACACAACAAGAAGCTCAGAGTTGAGGAGCAACCGCCTTCCATACTTGTCAACTCCATCGATCTCGACAGTCGACTTGGCGAGGACGACGCTGAAACGCAGGTCCCCATCAACGGGAGGGCATCAGCTCATCCCTTCCGCCCTATTCCGGACGGCGAGTTTGAGCTTATCCCCTTGGGCGACGATCCTGACAGGACCGTGAAGATAGGTATCGGACTACCAATAGAAACAAAGGAGCAACTTACAACTCGCCTCAAAGAGAACGCAGATCTGTTCGCGTGGACTGCGGCTGAGATGCCCGGACTCGACCCCGAGGTCGCCTGTCATCAGTTAGCTTTAGATTCGGCCATTAGGCCCGTAGCACAGTTTAGGCGCAAGCAGTCTTCCGAAAAAGCGGAGGATGTCGAACGGGCTGTAAAAGACCTCTTATAGGCGAATTTTATTTCTGAAGCCCAGTACATAACCTGGCTCTCTAATGTAGTCCTCGTTAAGAAAAATAATGGAAAATAGCGTATGTGTGTTGATTATACTCATCTCAATAGGGTTTGTCCCAAAGATGTTTTTCCCCTGTCTAACATAGATAAAGTGGTCAATAATTCTGCAGGTTTCAAACTCTTGTCTTTTATGGATGCATATAAGTGATACAATCAGATCCCTATGTTAGACACAGACAAGAGGCACGCGACCTTCATGACCCCGACGGACAATTACTACTACAACGTGATGCCCTTCGGACTGAAGAACGTCAGGGCCACATATCAACGCATGATGAACAATGTCTTACGAGGAGAGATTGGAGACATGCTCGAGGTATACATGGACAATATGATTGTAAAGTCGCATAAAGAGGTCAACCATGCACAACACCTTCGAAAGGTTTTCGAGCAGGAAAGACAATGCAAAATGAGGTTCAACCCTGAAAAATGCACCTTCGGCGTTCGGGCAGGGAAATTCCTCGGCTTTTACCTAACCGAACGCGGGATCGAAGCCAACCCCGACAAATGTCGTGCGTTTTCGGAGTTCCCGGCCCCAAACTTGAAGAAATCCATTCAGTCTCTCAATGGCATGCTCGGCTCCTTGTCCCGTTTCGTCGCCAAGACCGCTCAACAAGCCCTCCCTTTCTTCAAACTATTACGAAAAGAAGCCACCTTCGAGTGGACCGAAGAATGCGAACAAGCGCTGCTCCACCTAAAAAGGGAACTCTCCGTACCATCGGTCCTATCCCGGCCATAGGAAAAAGAGACTTTATATCTCTACCTATCTGTGGCAATTGAGGTCGTCAGTGTCGTCCTCATCTGTGAAACCATTGATGGGCAAAAGCCTATTTATTTCAAGAGCAAAGCCCTCCAAGGCCCCGAGCTCAAGTATCAACAAATCGAGAAAGTCGCCTTAGCCTTAATAAACGTTGTGAGGATACTGCGACACTATTTCCTTACCTACACGATTAAGGTCCGAATAGACCAACCCGTCAAACAACTCCTCGGCCGACTAGACATGGTCGGTCGAATGCTGAACTGGTCGCTAGAACTATCGGAGTTCGACATCCAGTATGAGAGTAGGAAGGCCCTAAAAGCTCAGGTCCTGGCTGACTTTATTGTTGAGATAACACATAGTCTGGTCCCAACTAGTGGCGCCCACAAGTGGACAATCTTTGTCGACGATGCTTCTAGCTCGACAGGCAGTGGTGCAAGTATCATCCTCGAAAACGACTATGGTATTTTGATCGAAGTATCCCTGGAATTGGCCTTCCCAACTTCTAATAACCAGGTCGAGTATGAAGCATTCCTCGCGGGTTTAAGATTGGCCGAGGACCTGGGAGCGAAAGAAGTAAATATCAACTGACTCTCAGCTCGTGGCATCCCAGGTACGAGGAGAATACCAGGCTAAGAATGATAATCTCATTGAATACTTAGCTATAATGAAAGACAAACTCGAAAAATTCGACACGTGGGAAGTCCAACACGTCTCCTGCGAACACAACACGCGAGCAGATGTCCTATCTAAACTGGCGAGCACGCGGAAGAAGGGTGGGAATAAGTCCATGATTAAGGAGATCCTTCCCCAACCTAGCATCGAGAAGTCACCCCTCTGCTCGAAGTAAACGCCATTGGCGACGCTCATTGTTGGATGATGCCCATCCACAACTACCTCACGAAAGACGAACTCCCTACAAACCCTAAAGAGGCAGCCGCGACCAAAAGAAGGGTATGTTCGTACGTCCTCCTCGAGGGAAAACTCTATCGACGAGGATTCTCCATTCTGTTACTTAAATGTGTCGAAGAGGAAAACATCCCCAATATCCTGGGAGAAATCCACAAGGGGATTAACGCTCAACATCTCGGCAGGAGGTCACTGATGCGTAAAACTTTACGAGCAGGATACTATTGGCCGACAATGCAGAACAACGCCAGAGAACATGTCAAGAAATGTGATAAGTTCCAAAGACACACCTACATGCACCTCGCTCCTCCTAACGAGTTGAAGGCACTCTCCTCCCCACAGCCCTTTACGTGGCGGGGAATGGATATCCTCGGACCTTTCTTTACCGGCTGGTACCAGAACAAATACCTCATCATAGGGGTGGAATATTTTACAAAGTGGATCGAAGCCGAAGCCCTGGCCAAAATCGCAGCGCAAAACATTCTCTGGTTCTTCAAAAGGAATATCCTCGCCCACTTTGGCATACCCCAAGTCCTCATCATTGACAATGGAACACAATTCACGAACATAAGATTTCAATACTTCGTTGCCAATTTAGGCACAAAGCAACACTTCACGTCCGCCAAACACCCTCAAACAAATGGCCAAATAGGGGCGGCCAACAAGGTAATCCTACTAGGGCTAAAACGTAGACTCAGCGAAGCAAAGAAAGCATGGGTTGAGGAGCTACATAGTGTCTTTTGGGCGTATCGCACAACCCCATACTCCACAACTGGGGAGACTCCTTTCAGGATAACCTACGGGACCGAGGCAGTTATTCCGGTAGAAATTCAGGAACCGAAGCGGCGCACAGAAGCACCCTTCAAAGAGGAACTGAACGACGAAGCTCTGTGAGTTGAACTGGACCTTGTTGAGGAAATTCGCTCTGAGGAAGCCCTACGAGAAGCTTCACTTAAACAGAAATTGGATTTACGCCACGACGCAAAATTCATAAAAAGAGAATTCCAAGTGGGCAGCCTGGTCCTTAAAAGAAACCAGAAAAACCCACGGGAAGGAAAGCTATCCGCGAACTGGGAAGGCCCGTACAATGTTCGAGATAAGATGGGAAACGGGGCCTATTACCTTAAAAACCTGCAAGGTGAAGAACTTTCTCGACCATGGAACGCTGAAAAACTTAAGCAATACTATAACTAAAAAAACTTATGAAGGCATGGGAGGTACGACCACAAACCTTCGTCACTGATCAAAAGGGAGGACGACGTCCACATAAGACGAGCACAACAATCACCGATGTTGGACATCTCAAAACGAACTCCAACGTCGCAGTACGATACCGAGAGGGCACCCAGCTCGCGATGGGAAGGCCCAAGCCCCAGGATCAAGGTTTTTGACCGCAACCTTAGTCCCGATTCGTAGCGGACGTAAAACCTACCACCTTGTTGGTTCCCTAAATCGACGAGCCTATACAGTCGAGCAAACAAGTTTAAATAAACATCAGAGTTAAAACAAAATAAACACCATCAGAATTATATAAACCTAACAAAATATTGTATTTAAGTCCTGACCAAAACCTGACTTATAGAGTACATACAAAGGTGGCGCACATGCCATCAAAACAAAAGGAGAAAAGGCACGCAGGCCAAAAATTCAAAAAACTAAGGCACGCTGGCCGAACCTACTCCTCCGCATTATTTTCCTCATCGTCATCTTCCTCCATCTCCTCCTCGAGGACGAAGGGATAGACAATCTCCCCGTTAGTCATAGTATAGTTGTGAGTCATCCCCTCGGTCACGAGCCCCGGGTTCATGACCTTGAGTTGGTTGGTAGCATTGTCATAGCCTTCTTTAAAGACGACCACAATGTCCTTCTCGAGTTCCCTGATCGGGCCAATCAGATCACTGCGAGCACGCAGGGCCAGCTCTTCCTCGGTCTAATCATCAAGAGGACGAATCACCCCCTCCAGCAGCTCAAGCCTCGTGTGGAAACGTCCATTCTCCTTGACGACCTTGTTGAGCTCGACTTCCTGCTCCTTCAAACCTTTGTTTTCTTCTGTCAAGGTATCTCGTTCACGCTTGACCTTGTCTAGCTCAGAACTCAACCCTTCTTGGAGCTTATGCTCCTCCTTGTAGTCAGAAAAATCCTTAGAGAGCTTGTCCCTCTCAGACCTCATAGTCCGGAGTGCTTCCTCCGCAGCCTCCAGCTCTGCAGTAGAGTTAGTAGTGTCAGATAAAACCAGGGCCGTCCCCATGACCCGAATGACAACAGCGATATCCCGAGCCAGACCAACCTGCCACCTCCTGGTCGAACAAACCTTTTGCCTCAGTGGCCGCCACCATGACGGTGCCTTCAAAATTGAAGAAATCCCGTTCCTGATAATAAGGGGAAACTAATAGCTCCCCGGATCGCCAGACGACATACAACCCACAGCAGCTGACCAGTCCAGTTAACCATCGTTCCGCGGGCATTTGGAGCGAAAAGATTTGCCAAACGGTGGAGGACTGTCCGGTATTGATATTGGAGAGATTTGTTGAGGGGAATTAGGGGTCGGTCTGGAAGTACTGGAGCCACCGACCGCATGATCTGTCACCACCTCCTGGACACGACCTTTAACTTTCTTCTTTTTTGAAACTCTACCTAGGACCCCAGCCTGATTGGCCCGCTTCAATGCTCGTTCCTTGGCTGAGGCCATATGTCCTGCAAAATAAAAAGGAATCAACAAAATAAAATAAAGCAATAGAAGGAGAAAGAGGACCGAGAGACGCTACCTAATAATCGAATAGCCTCCTCATCCGTCCTACACTCGAGCACAACTTGGGTATTAATAAGACGAGGTTCTACGATGAGCAACCCATCATCACCTAGGTAAGGATTGTCTGATCGGTCCACACAAACCGCAAGGCTGAAACTTTGGACATAATCTACCAGTTTTTTATAATCCAACCTGTCCTCGGCCCCCAGGCTCGCATGCTTGAACCGGTAATGATTGGTTGACAGATCAAAATGATCTGGCTGCCATCTGAGGGGGATCTTCGACATCAGTAGCTCCACGCCTTTGGCATCCTATTTCAAGAAATATAGGTTGTCGAGGGCACTTTAGGTGATGGGTTTCACCGAATACCACCTGTCCTTGAAGTTGCGGACATAATCAACATAAGTCTTGAACAACCTCGAAGGCTGCTTGAAGGACACCCAGTTGTGCCGCCCATCTCCACCCGAGCACTGCAGATCGAAGACATGAAAGAAAAGGGGCAACATATAGCCAATCCCAAGATACCGACAGACCAGCTCGAATGTTCGGATGAATGAGATAGCGTTGGGTTGAAGTTGTGAAGGTGCCATCCCGAGCCATCTGAAGACCCCCATCTGGAAATCGTTGAAGGGAAGTCTAATCCCTGCCTCCCGGAAGGCGAACTCATACATCGCGAATCGTTTCCCCATAAAGTGCGAGCATATCCACTCCTCTTCTCGGGGAGCATAGCACAGCCAGTTGGGAGTATCCTCGGGGCCCAACTCCTCGACTTTCGTAAAAATGGGGATTTGTTCGTCGAAGAATCAAGACTCCATTTCCAACGGCTCGTCGGCGACCCACGAGAGATCGTTTTGGCCAGACGAGGAGGCGGCTACATTCCCTTCCTCGGGATGTCTTGGGTTAGAGGTACCTGAAAAGCAGAAGGAACAAGTGAATTTGATGTCGCATCAAATCCACCCTTCCACCGCAATTCAAGTGAAAGGGCGAATGGGCTGAATGCCTGACATACTCATATTAAGGTTGCATGAACCAACAAAGGGATCTATAAAGATTTCACCCGAGGCATTCATGGAATGCCCTAGGTCTCTAAGGAAATCAAGAAATTTTCGCTCGGTGCATTCATAGGACGCTCGCGACATTCATCTAATCACGTTGGTTCTGTCCGGGCCATTCACCTAAATATGCTAGTTTTGCCCGACTCATTTGTATGCAAACCCTAGAAATATGCCTAAAACAGAAATCTACTTACTTTAGGCGAGAAAATCGCCACTATAGTTGCTTAACAAGCCTTGAAATTGCCAGAAAATGGGGGATTCGAAGAGTTACCTTACATAGTGATGGCAGGGAGATAACGGCAGCGATGATGGTGGTTATGCTTGAAATGGAAGTTACTGGCTGGAAGTCCGATTAATCGTAGGAGCGAAAAAATGGAATAAAGTGGTCCCCCACACCTTTTATACAATAGTAACGCGTGAAAGTATGCTCCTAGGTAATCATTACCTAGGTTCCCTAGGTCATCCGGAATTCAATGCGCCGTAACACGGGAAACGAAGCGACATGCATTGAATTCCTTAACACGTCACTTAGGAGAATTCTGAACGACGTCGAGCACATGTAAATTTCCCCGACACCTAACCGTGCCGCGCGCTGACATCCCTACTGTCGAAATCATTAATGTTGAGAGGTTAAATCTCTTGAAGCTTGCACTTGGTGGACACTTGGGGAGATTTGTGATCTGGACTAAAACTGCTTATGAGAAACTAGATTAAATTTATGGGTCGTTCGATAAGCCTTTTGAGAAGAAACTCCTCGACAAGAAATGATGTTCACGCGATCTCCGACGCAATCTTGTGCTCATCATGTCTCGCCGAACCTGCTTCCCTGAATGACTCCTCAACTCGACAGGTCAAATCTTTTATGTGCGAACATTTGACCCCCGACTACTATTTCATGTCTACTACGCCCAACTAGCTCTCTCTTAACTCGTCGCTCCGCCCTAGAGCTTCGACTTGGGAGGCTCCTGTTCTGGATTGTGCCTCCAAGACATAGTTGGGCATAGGCCCAAAACACCTCAGGGCCAAGGCCCAGTCAGTCGGAAAGATGCATAAAATAGTCGGACAACCCATTGGGAAGTCGAGCAGCCTCCCCGACTCATCATATAGGTGCCAGGGAGACTGCGTCTCTACCTCATGCGCCATGTCACCCAACTGTCCACCATTATCTCCTGAAAGATAGAGGCAGTTGGACTAGGGAAAAGACCATGTGCTAGGTTTTACACGCTTCTATGCGTACCTTGGCAGTTCTTCCTTGGGCCTAGCTAATTCAGCCCAAGAAAGGACTTTGGCCCAGCGCTGGGGGCTCAATATAAATACCCTTTTTCACTAAAGGGTCAGGTATTCTGAACTATTCTCTCTCTTACCATCTCTGTACCCAAACTCAGTTGAGTTTCTGAGTGTCTTGCAGGTACACCCCCTCCATCTTTCTATCAACCGTGACGTTCACAACCAACAGCTGGAAGGCTCTTTTGATTAGGTAAGATATATATATATATATATATATATATATATATATATATATATATATATATATATATATATATATATATATATATATCATATTTTATCATATTAATTAATTTATAAATTTTAATTAAATAGTATTTTATTGTAGCGTTAATGTACATATTATTAACTATTTTATATAGTTTAACATAAGCTAATTTGTTACAGTTTAATATAAATGCTATTTTATCAACTAAAATATTTACTAAACTTTATTTAAATTTAGTTAAAGTATTTTATATAAGCTAACTAAAACTATTTTATACTAACTAATTTGTTACAGTGTAAAATAAATACTATCTAAAATTATATTAACTAAACTATTTTATATAAGCTATATATTTTAATAAATTAATTTTAATATTAATACTAAATAATTTACGTTAATACTAAATATTTTTAAGTAAAGTTTAATAAATATTTTAGGTATTAATGTATAAATAAACTTTAAGGTGGTAGTGCCTCTTGTATTTGAATTTAAGGTCTTGTGTTCAAATCTCACCTTCTATATCATTTTGAAAATTTTTGCAACTTCTTTTTCCCGCGAAGATTTTTTAAAAAGTGCCTGAAAAATAAGTATTAACCCTATTTAAAAATATATATTTCATAACTAAATGTTATTAATTTGTTGTAAATTATTAATTGACAAAATTAATGTGATTGATTTAATATTTGATTTACAATATAATGTTATGGTTTTGTGACTATTTTATTAAGATTGACAAGTATTTATTTGATATTAAATGATATCAATTTGTTATGAATATTGTAATTAAAATAGATGTGAAAATTTTAATTAAATTGTATGTCATCAATTTATATGAATATATTTTATACAAATGATTTTATTATTTACTATGTATTATTTATTATGAATTGATACAAATTATAAGAATAAAATTGTATGTATTATTCTAAACCAGAAGTTTAGAAATCACACTTAAGTGTGTTGATGGAAAAATCAGTTGGGTTTGAATGTATTATGATGCAAAATTTGTATTGAAGAACCTGAAGTTTCTTCAATCCAATAAATTTTGTATGTTCCTAAAGGAAACTAAAATCTTATAAGTTGAGTTTTTATATATCATATATAAGGTGATATTTGTTAATAAATACATCAATTATGTAGACGGTTTAAACATTTTAATATATTAATTAATGCATCGACTAAAAGAACATGCATATGTTTGTTGTCTACTCACAACCAGAAGTATGTGAAATTGTTTTCTCAACTAAAAGATCATGAATATGTTTATGATCCAAAAAAAATAGTATTGATGAAGCAGAAGTTTCTTCACTCCAATAAATTTTTGTGTGTTTCTAATGGAAAATAAAAATGTGAGAAATTGAGTTTCATGACATTAATTGTTACATCGACTAAAATATTATGCACATGTTTATTGTGAGTACAACTTTGCTCCATTTATCATCTATTCATTTACCCCGGTTTATTTTATAGATTTGTAACCTGTGTCAAAATTAAATCTAACGGTTATAATTAAAATAAATAAATAGAAACAACTTTTATTCTTTTCATTATTGCTATGTATCTTAACATAAATAAAAGAAACTTTTTAAATTATAACCGTGAGATTTAATTTTGACACGTGTTGTAAATCTATTAAATAAAATGGAGTAAATGGATAGAAGGTAAATGGAGCAAAGCCATACTCGTTTATTGTCTACTCACAACCAGAAGTTTGTGAAATGGTTTTCTCATACCAAGATCTCAATTTCTGGATTTTTCAGAACTTTCTTGATAAGTATCACATATATTACTAAAATTGATATTGAACATCTTATAGCACATGTTCATAAAAATGGACTTGAAGATCCATTCTTTAGACGTCTAAAGTTAATTTATATGGTTGATACTTGTGAAATTATAAATTCTAAATTAGATATTTCAAACACACAAAACATGAATATTAAGATATTTATTTGCATCAAGCCAACACATTGCGATACATTTCTCCTTCCTTGATGTATAATGTATTTCAGGTTAATAACCTGATACTTATCATGTAAGTGAACTTTTGGATGTGTTGTGTATAATTCAATTGCTCCAGTATAGTACGCTAAGATGGATTTTGAAAGAATGTTTAGAAAATTACTTTTATATGAATATCGTATTTGAGGTTTATCTTGGTCCAATAATTGGATATGTGCTTGAAGCTCAGTAGACTGATTATCAATTGATAAATTAATTTTCCCAACATTAGAGGAAGAGAATAAACAGCTCAAAGTGTGAACCAGAAGTTTTAATGAACAATTTGAAATGAAATATTATTATATTATTTGATCCTTGAAGATCAAAACACAATTCATTTGTAAAGTCTATGACACAAATTATCAGTTGCTAATATTTCAATTAAAGTAGATTCTTTTGTTAGATAATATAATATTGAAAATAAGTTATAGTTGTGTCTGAAGCATGGTAGAAAAGTCGGTTCTAATGTTAAAAAGTTCTCTACCAAAAAAAGAAACTAAAGTTAGAGATGACGCAAGTGAGGATACGAAACTTATAAGAGCATTTTGACATAATTTATTTTTCAGTTCCAGAAGAACTAATCAAGTCCTTGAAATATGAAATAAAGAGATCTCGATAAATTATGTCATGAATGAAATAGAATGAAACCAAAATTAAGATAACCAAATAAAGTCGACATTGACAATGTATTTGTATACAATATAGCGCTAAAGATGATAAACGATAATGAGGATCGTGAAACAAAGTCTACCAAATATTGTAGACAAAGTGAGAATTGGTCAAAATGAACAAATCGTGAAACAAAGTCTACCAAAGATTGTAGATAAAGTGAGAATTAGTCAAAATGAATAAATCATGAATCAAAGTCTATCCAAAATTATATACAAAGTCATAATTGACCAAAATAAAAAGATTCAATTGAAGAATAATTGAACTCACTAGATCGTTCTTGGACCCGTAGTCTGAATACCTCGAGGTGTGAAAACAATTTAATGAGTTTTATGAAAAAACGAAATAAGAAGAGTGAAATTGTAAGATATAAAGCTTGATGTTTTTTCTCAATGATTTTTACAAAGACCTAAGATCATGTTTGATGAAACATATCCACCTGTAGTAGATTTTATTAAGATTCAATAGTTAATTATCCTTATAGTACATGAAGGGCTTGATTTGAACATGATGGATGTTGTAACATCTTATTTGTATTTGTCACTTGATATGGACATAAAGTTGAATAAGTATCTCTATAGGCTAAAACAATATGGACACATCATCTCGGTAAATATTTACTAAGAAAGAGATATACAAATAACTTTTTTTTTAAGTTTGGAAAAGAATTTGCAATAATAGTTGTCTATGTGGATGACATAAATATTATTAGAACTACTGAAGAGTTTCCAAAAGCTATAAATTATATAAATAAATTATTTGAGATGAAGGACTTGAAAAATAAAAGGTCCTTACTAAATGAACATTTAGACAATGGAACTTTCATACACCAAGAATGTTATATAGAAAATTATTAAAATGTTTCTATATGGACAAATATCCTATGTTATGTAGCATAAGTGCTAAAGCATTTATATATGGTAAAATCTCATATGTCGTGTACCCCGATGATGTTAGATCGTTGGACGTGTAGAAAATTCTTTTAGACCTCGAGAAGAGGATAAAAACTAATTGATCCTAAAGTACCATATCTTAGTGCGATTTGAGCACTAATGTACCTTTCTAATTATACACGTCCTGATATATCATTTGCAGTTAATCTATCAGCAAGATATATTTCTTCACCTACACGAAGACATTGAAACAAAGTCAAACATATACTTCGTTATCTTAGAGGTACAATAGACATGAGTTTGTTTTATACCAAAGTATCCAAACTCAAATTTACAAGTTATACAGATGCATGTTACTTATCAGATTCTCATAATGGTAGTCACAAATAGGTTATTTGTTTACATGTGGTGGTAAATAAATTTCATGGAGATTAGTGAAACAAACAATATCAATAACTTCATCTAATCATGCATAACTCTTAGCACTACATGAGGCAAGTTGAGAATGCGTTTGGTTGAGATCCCTAATCCAACACATACAAAATACTTGTGGTTTGTCTTCGGGAAAAATAAATACAACGACCATATATGAAGATAATATTGCATGCATCACTCAATTGAAAGATGGTTACATTAAAGGAGACCGAACAAAATATATCTCTTAAAAAAAATTTCACTCATGATCTTCAGAAGAACGGTGATATAAATATCCAACAAACTCTTTCATGTGACAATCTGTAACACGGTGGGAGAACTGACTTTAGTTATGTTGCGGATAGCAAGAGTCGCCACCGACTTTTATTTTATCCAAAGGAAAGGCATAAAAGAACAGGAAAGACCTTTTAAAAGATTTTTGGGTCCGGGGGGTAGGTTATGTAAAGGGAAGGTGTTAGCACCCTTTACATCCATGGTTATCCATGGGCTCTTAGTTACTTAGCTCACTTTTGAATTGTTTTTGAAAATGTGTAGTGTGTGAATAAAAGATTTTCATATGAGTTAATAATGATCCATGTACGGATGCGTAAAAACTTGTGTCTGAAAATTTGTTTGAAATTTGTTAAGTGTTTGAAAATTTTTGAATGGAGTGAGCAAGCAACTAGGAGGTACCTACCCTAAAATTTAAGTCTTTTCTGTTCTTTATCCTTTAAATGGTAAGACTATCCCTATTATTAAGGAATAGGTAGTCATTACCTTGGATGTAGGGACATGTGAGGGACATCTGTTTATGAAGGCAACTGTGAGGTGTATTAAGCATTTAGGAGAGACTATCATCATTATTCGAAAAGGGACTTGATCTTTAAAGGCAACCATTAGGGACTTGATGATTTTTCTTTTAAGGGACTTGCTTTATACACCCTACTTGACCTTATGATTAGGCAACAATGAGGGATAGCCTTAGAAAGTGAGATGGCGATTAAAAATCGACTTACGTGTGTGAGTGTTTAATTTATATTTATCTTATAATTAAAGTGATCTAAATTTTATTTTAAATTGAATACATGTTTACACTCCCTAAATTACTAACCATAGCATAAAAATTAAATAAATTACATATTTACAAAATTTACACCAAGGAGCAATTACATAATTATAATAAACAATTAAAATAAATGGCAAATAAATAAATATAAATAATAAGCAAAAATAAATAAATAAGCAATAAGTAAATATAATAGGGGTTAGTAATAATAATAATAAAAATTAAATAAGGTTAGTGAAATAATAATAAGCAAGAATAAATGTTAATAATAATATGGTTAGTAATAATAACAATAATTAAAATAAATAGAATTGGCAAAAATATTATAATAACATGATGAACACAAAATTACATTTTTAATATAGACATTTATTTAAAAATATGAACAATTAAAGGGTTATGGTAATATTTTAATTTATGTACAAATTATTAAATTATTTATAATTACAAAATTAAATTATTATAGGTTTAATTGTTTCTAAACACATATTAAAATTATTTATATATAATTTAAGTTATAAACAAATTAAAAAATATTTACATATTATATATAAGAAAATAGATTATAATTATATTTAAAGATTACATTTACAAAAATTAATCATATTTACAAAATTTTATATTAAGTATTATATTTACAAGATTTAATTTTATTAATCATTATATTTACAAAAGTTATATTAAATAAATATATACATAATAATTATATTAAGAATTAGAAAATAAAAATTATTTAGAAAATAAAATTAGGTTTTACAAAATTAGGATTCATTTAGAAAATATTTTTAGGGTTTAATTTAATATACAAAAATTATTTAAATTAATATACATATACTATAATTTAATTACATAAAAGAAATAATTTTTTTAAATTAAGAAAATATACATTTTTTAGAATTTGGAAAATATAATATATAAACATGCTTTATTATTTTTTTGAATTATTTAGAAAAAACATATGTATATACAAGACTATATTTAATTTAATAATAAAATAATTAAAACAATCAAAATAAAAAAAACAAAATAAAAGTGAGAACTTACCTGGCTGGGGTTTGAACCCAGGTCAGTCTGTTTACCAGCAACAAGAACCACCACCAAGCCACTAGGCGCGCAAGCAAGAAAAGAGAGTGTGAAATTGGTTTTGTGCTTCGTCTGGAAAAATCAAGAAAAATAAGAAACAAAAGGCCTGGGGGAGGATTGAACCCAGGACCTTTAAACACACCAAACATTGACAAAACAGCAAGATTCTATGAAATTGATTACACCATTGAGTTCCTAACAAGATTTCCAATCATCCTATGTCCTTGGAATCCATTTATATTGGCTGGATGACAAAACCCTAATTTAAGCCGCAAACCCTAAACATGGTGAATCATGATTCAGGCTATGGAACTTCACCAAACGATCCATAATCCATCTATAGCTATCAACAAACATCAATATGTCATCAAAATTCATTATCAATTAGTAAATATAGTGATTCAAAAAAAAATTTATGAAGCATATGATTGATGCGGATTATGCATTATGAGGTGCTTTGGCTGCAAGTGAGGGTTGGTTTTCACTCAGAGAGGGCCAAGGATCATGACTATGATCTCAAATTACCTTTAAACGTCCTGGAGGATGAAAACCGAATGTGAGTTTTTTGAAGGATTTTTGATTTTGTGAAACTTTTTTTGGAGGCAGAGAATTCGTGTCAATGCAATGGGGTTGAGTTTAGTATTTATATGTGAATGAATTTAGGTCATAACATTGAATGGTTGTGTGGAAATTTTGATATTTGAAGATTGAAAAAGATCATGTTTTAAAATTCAAATATTTGTGCATGAAGGCTTGCTATTTTGGGACCAATCTTGTGATTTCATTCCTTTTCAATTCCAATCAACATTGAAGACATTCTAGAAACCAAATCTCCATCAAATATCATATTTTCATATTTTATTTTCATTTAAAATGATTTTTAATGAATTAAATCAAAATAAATAAAAATAAAATAATAAAAATTCTGATTTTTAATGGTTTGGGTCGTGCATGATGTTGTTGTATGGATTGGGTCATAATTTGGCAAGCCCATTTGGAAAGCATTGGTTTTAGACCTCCCTTTTCATCATAAATCAACTAAAAATTTCCCAACTTTGCAAGGGCATATATACTTCAATTTTAAAGCTACGAGGGTGTTCTTGGACATTTTGGAAAGCTTGAAGAGTCCTTTAAACAACCCCACTGGTTTCATGTCCATATCATTTACCAATCTCAAGTTATGCCCTTTTGAAGTTGTTGACTTTTTGTTGACTTTCAAAAGGACCTATAATGTCTTAGCTCATACCTTCCAAATGAAGCATTTTTGGGCTTGGCTTGTGAGACACAAAGTTGTAGAGAATTCAATTTACTTCAAAATGAGCTTTGAGTGGATACTTGGTGATGAAGTATGTGAAAGTTATGGCTGGTCAAAGTTCAGTTGACTTCTACTAAGGAAACCCTAATTTAGAAACTCCTGATTCTTAATGATCTGGAATCTCCTTGATGAATCATGATCAAACCTTGATCAAATGATGAATTTTACCTCATATACTTGATGTTGGCAAAAAATCATGAAGTTTGACTTTGGTTTGACCACAGTTGACCTCAGTTTGACTTTTTAACTGCATTGACTGATTTTGACTTATCTGATCATCTGACTGAGCAAACTTCTGAGAAAAGTCTTGAAACTTGTCATGGGGGTTCTTACACACATATAAGATGTTATGAAGCTCACTTGAAGTCTTGGAAGTTCATTTAGCCTGATTAAAGTCAAAACCCTAGTTTTGGATGCACTACTTAGGAGGTGCATTGTCTGAGGGAATTGTCAACTCTTCTGACCAATTGTGAACCTTGTGAACCTTGTGAACCATCATAAAATGTCTTGTGAACCTCATGGGAGGTATTGTGAAGCTTGTGAACCTTGTGAACCTCATAAAGTGACTTTGTAGACCTCATGAACCTCAGGAAAGCTTTGTAATCATTGTGAATCTTGTGAACCTTGTGAACCTTCAAGAAGTAACTTGTAGACTTCATGAACCTCATGAAAGGTTATATAAGCATTGAGAAACTTGTGAACCTTGTGAACCTTCATAAAGTAACTTGTAGACTTCATGAACCTCATGAAAGGTTTTGTAAATGTTGAGAAACTTGTGAACCTTGTGAACCTTCATAAAGTAACTTGTAGACTTCATGAACCTCATGAAAGGTATTTAAAAGCATTGGGAAACTTGTGAACCTTGTGAACCTTCATAAAGTGACTTGTAGACTTCATGAACCTCAGTGAAGGTTTTGAAAGTGTTGAGAAATTTGTGAACCTTGTGAACCTTCTTAGAACACAAAGTCTTGTATTGTGAGGGCAAATTTTGGGGTGCAACAGCTGCCCCTGTTCAATTTTCTGAAACCTGAGGGGTTAGATTGGTATATTTGCCAGTCGTGACCTGGAAGGTTGAAGGGAATTGAACACAAAAGCCCAAAAATTTGCACTCACCAGTGCATAGAGTGATACAGATGGCTAGTTGAATATGCTTGAGTGGGCTTAAATATGCCACTTGGAGAGAAATTCTTCAGGTACATTTCTTGGAGGATAAAGCAGTCCAAAATATGAAGATATAATGATAGCTTTCAGGAAGATAAACAACATCCCGAAGTAATTATATGCTTTCAGGAGGATAAAGCAGTCCTGAGTTAATAGTATGCTTTCAGGAGGATAAAGCAGTCCTGATGTCCTAGAAGTTTTCAGGAGGATAAAGCAATCCTGAGGGATGATATGCTTTGTGTTGATACTGGATCTCAGTACTAGGTCTTCGTATAGGCCGTCTCTGAATCGTTTATAATTTGAATTTGTTGAATAGACCAGTGGAAATAAATCTTCGTGACTATTATCTCTTCTGGAAATATCTTGGATTAGGGAATAGATCTTTTTACAGACCGTTTGCCTACTCTCCAAGGTCAAAAGAACGTCAGGATTTGTTCTTCTGAAAGATGTCTTGAACAAGGGGCCAAAAGAGCGTCAGGATTTGCTCTTAAGGGTCAAAAGAACGTCAGGATTTGTTCTTAAGGGTCAAAAGAATGTCAGGATTAGTTCTTCTGAAAGATGTCTTGAACAAGGGGCCAAAATAACGTCAGGATTTTCTCTTAAGGGTCAAAAGAACGTCAGGATTTGTTCTTCTGAAAAAGTATTGAACAAGGGGCCAAAAGAGCGTCAGGATTTGCTCTTAAGGGTCAAAAGAACGTCAGGATTTGTTCTTCTGAAAAAGTATTGAACAAGGGGCCAAAAGAGCGTCAGGATTTGCTCTTAAGGGTCAAAAGAACGTCAGGATTTGTTCTTCTGAAAGATGTCTTGAACCAGGGAATGGATCTTTTTACAGACCGTTTGCCTGCTATTCGAGGACATCTTGAGTAGTGTATGGATCATTTCTGACCTGTTGTAAATTGTTGATGCTGTTTTATCTGCATGTAACTATCCTGCAAGGAGAATGTTAGTTTATGCATTATGTATGCATGCATAGTATGACACACTTAAGTAATGTATTATGTACTTATGGATGTGTATGTTATGATGTAAATGATATATGTATGCATCATGTAGTCTGAAGCGTCTGAATATCTTCGTATATCAACTGTTGGCCAGGGAAAATAAATCCCGATTCGTAGTTGAAGAATATGAGGAACTCGTTCCCGTCTTGTTTGATAATAAGGTATACATAACCTCCCGTCTTCGTTTGATAGTAGGGTATACATAACCTCCCGTCTGCTGGGGATAGTAAGGTATATATAACCTCCCGTCTTCGTTTGATAGTAGGGTATACATAACCTCCCGTCTGCTGGGGATAGTAAGGTATATATAACCTCCCGTCTTCGTTCGTCGTACTCTTATTGGAAAGTAAATTCCCGAATATCCATATGAGGATAAAAGAGATGGATATAAATTCCAGGGGAGATGTGACTTGAAGATGGATTTGTCCTACTGAGGGTTTGTAGCTGTTTTGTAAAGATGAACCAGTGAAGCTTCGTTGAAATCCTTCCCTCGTTCGTCCTTGGTAAATACTATTACTGCGTTTTCATGCATTTCTGGTAAACATCAATCATATTAAGCATACATACATTCAAACACAACTAATGGACGTTTCGCTTAGGGTAAAAGTAAATCTGGATTCAGAGGGAAAAGTAAAGCTGAACTTGAAAACAGAATTGTTTCAACTTCGAGAGTGTATAACCAATTGGATTTGGAGCTCCTGAAATTTTTAACTTTCCTGAATACCTTCTCAGAAATCCTTATAGCTGGATCTGAAGACATGATACTGACACCATCTGATACTACTGGCGTAGACAATTAACTTCCACAATGGCTTCTGCTGAGAATCCAATATCAAGGTAATACAATGAGAGGGATGTGTCTTCAAATTGTGATGGACCATATACGCTCCAGGTATTAGATTTGAAGAGAAAGCATTGCCCCTTGGTTGAGGATGAATTGTCCCAAAAGGGAAGTATCTGAATGTAGTTACCTCAGGAAAACTAAGCAGAATGCCCCATAATAATATGCCCTTGACATCATGAACTTTGCAGTGTTACCCTTGGTAATTCCAATATATGAGAAGAGCTGCCCCTGGCTATTAAGCACTGTTGGATCTGGAACTGATTGCCCCGAATGATTGGAACAGTAACTTGGTATGCCCCATTGATTAGGAAACAATGACCATGCCCCTGGCATTATGTTACCCTCAGTAATTTAGACAGATGTGGAGATCTGTCTCTGGATACTTAAACATAACTGAATCCTGTCATGATTGCTCCACATGAGTTAGGCAGTATCATGGCCTTCCCCCTTGATTGGGAGATAATGACTATGCCCCTGGCATACATGGACTTTTATCTAGGAAGCAACTTTGTTCATCGGAAGGACTTTGGTTCATTGAACATTCATCCTGTAAGTTTCTCCATTTGTCAAACACTCAGGTATATGCAAACAAATATATTCAAAAATGCAATGCTTATGTCTGTCTTGAAGTTTTGAAAAAGAATTATTTTAAAATTTTTTTTTTTTAGAAAACTGTGATATTAACTCAAGTTTTATAATAAGCCCTAAAGGAGTCAGGATACCTTTGTGTAGCAGTACGCTTTCGAACTAACCATGCTTCAGTTAGGACTTTTAAAGGGTTGTAACGTGGCTTGGTTCATGGTTTAAGAAACAAAGGATAAAGGCTCAAATTTTATTTGTACCCAACCCAATCTCCATGATGTTCTTCAGTCCTATACTCAGTTAACTTATGCATTGAGGCTCAAAAGAGTTTGGAATTGTAACACTGACATTTATGATGGTTCAGAAACCAAAAATTTATTTGAACATTCAGTCATCTTTCTTTGTTGAGGATTCATAGTGACCTCTTCTTTTCTTTTTTTCTTTTGACTTTATTATCCCTTCTTTTTGCCTGAACTGCTTATTTCGAGATTACAGTCAGAGGGATGTCTTAATGTTTTACTAAGTCTCCTTCATAGGTTTTGACTTAGTGAATTGTTCTTTTGCTGGATATTGACTGTCAGGTTTCATGATTACAGAGAACCATCATTAATTGTGTGCAACACAGATAATTGGCATATTTGAGTTAACCGAGTAACTACCCTGCCCCGGGTTATGAATAAGGGTTTTAATTTGTGCGAGAATAAAAACTCCTACTTCATAGGCTCAAAAGGGTTGACTAGGGATTAACTTCCTTATATCTCCACTGTTTAGGAATTGAAACAATGCCTGTACATCGTCAGCATAGTCTGTTCAAAAGCATACTGCATAAGATTATGGTATTGTTTTCGTCATCCTCCCTCTACAGGCTTATAGCTTTATCAGGAGTTAAATATCACAAGATAGAAATAAGAAGCATAATTCAAAATATAGTGGAACGAATGGATTAATTCAAGACAAACATATGCAATGCATTAAAGAAAACAAAAGTTTAACATAATAGTAAGTGTTCAAACAAATAAAAGAAATTACAAATGAAAAATTCAAATGTTGTCCCATCCAGTTGGCTGAATGTCTTCAATTGCAATCTGTGATCTTTGAGGAGCAGTATACTTCACCATGAAATCAAATTTACCACTTGGATGTCCCAAGGTGCCCCATATCTCAACAGGAATAGGTAGGCTTCCTTTATTGCTATACTGGGCAACTTGTCTTGCAGCTTCGGTGTTTGATGGATGATAGTAGAATTCAACTTGACCCTCTGGAGTAACCTCTAGGATTTCTTCGTCAATCAGGTCTTGAATCTTTTTCTTCAATGCCCAACAGCTATTAGTATCATGTCCAGGACTGTTGGAGTGGTACTCACACCTTGCCCTGGGATTATAGCGAGGAGAGGAAGTTTTAGGATTTTGAGGAGGATTTTCCAAGGAAATTAGCTTCATCTCCAACAAGCATTGCAGAACTTGTGACATTGGAGTGCTGAACTTGATAAACTGCCTTCTATATTTCTTGTGTTGAGGTGGATTAACCTTATCAGGTCTTTCTTCTTCAACTGAAGAACAATCAATGGCAACCTGTTTCTTACCTTATTTTATCCTCATCTTCCTTTCAACCAAATCAGCTTGTTTTAATGGAGGTCGACTAACAATTAGATCCCTGACTCCATCACCTTGAAGTTTATGGACAAAGGCTCTTAACTCTTCTTGCCCCTGAGCTAAACTTTGAATAAGAACCACCTGGTCATTCATCTGGGTCCTCATTTCTGTCATCTCAGCTTGTAGTTGTTTCAGATGATCATCCTTGTTGTCCTCAGGATTCTTCTTCTTAGCCAGCAGTGTCTTCAACTCATCTTGTCCCTTAGACAAGTTCAGAATCAACTCTTGGAATTGTGCATTCTGAGCCTGGAGATCTTTGACAGTCTGTTCAAGAGCCATTTCTGAAATAAACAGCGAGAAGATGAGAAACCTGTGCACAAGAAACCTGTGATGCAATGATATGGTATGCATATGCAATGTTTTCGAGGACCGCAGGATTTAAATTTGCTTAAACAAACACGAAAGTAAACTTTTATTTGTAATAACTTTGTTTTGCCTTTTAGGCTTACAAACATGAAATAAAATAAGTACAAAAGATGGGGTTTTAAGTCTCCCATGGACGTTTCCTCTTTGTGTTGAGGTATGAGTTGAGGTTCCGTTCCTCATGAAGTTGCTTTGTTAGTTCTAGGATTCTTGCTTGGCTTGCTTTGTAATGAGCCTCGAAAGTATCCCTTTGCTCCTTCAGTTGGATCCATGATCTCTGCAAGTCTTCCATATCAGTAGGCATGCCTGGGTGAAGGATGGTATAAGCTGTGTCTCCTTCAACAACAGGTTCCATGGTAACTGGTAGGACGGAAGGATATGGCATCATGAGAGTCTGAGCACGAGATCGTACCCATCTGAGATAAGCTTCCATAGGAATAGTGTACTTAGGCTCCAGTGTCTTGCTGTCAACCCTGTTTACCTTTCCCCAAGCTCGTATGAATCTCTGACAGTAACCCTGATGATCGTTGTCGTAGTCAAACACAATGCCCTGAATCAACATGTCATGTGGACCATCACTCCGAGCGTAACCAAACTGTCGTAAAGCTAGAGAGGGGTTGTAGGTGATGCCTCCTCTTATGCCTAGTAGCGGCACATTAGGAAACTCCCCACAACGGTCAATGATGGTGACATTCTCCATAGATCTGGAGCACCAATGGATATCTGAGTGAGAAAGTGACATGATCCTCTTGGACCATCTGAACCCTTGCTCATTCTTCATTACTGAGCGAGGAAGGTGAGAAATAAACCACCTAGAAAGCAAAGGTATGTAGCACATCAAAGTTCCTCTTGCCCTTGTAGTACGGGTGTGAAGAGAATGCAGGATGTCTCCAAGCAATGTAGGCACTGGATTATGACTCAGGAATATATTGATGGCATGAACGTCTATGAACTGATCTGGATTGGGGAACAATACTAAGCCATATATCAGCAAGGCTAAGATCTCCTCAAAAGCATCATAGCTCATGGCCTTCAAGAATACTTGAGCTTTATCCATTAATACTTTAGAAAGAATACCTTTGACTCCGCTTCTCGTTTCTAGAACAATGTCTGACTTCTTCAGATGCAGAGCTGCAGCAATAACCTCTGGTTTAAGCTCCTTCTCCAAGCCTGTGAAGGGTCTTTGATCAAGAACAGGTATACCCAGAAGTTTAGAGAACTCTTCCATTGTAGGGACCAGCTGATAGTCAGGGAATGTAAAGCAATGGTGCTTAGGGTCAAAGAACTGGAACAGCACACTCATCATGTCTTCATTGAACCCTGAAGTGACTAGATCCAATAGGTGACCATGTCTCTTGATGAACTAGGAGTGATCAGACACTTGAGAAACCAACTCTTTAAGCTTGGCAGGTATGCCCACAAAGTTGATCCTGATGGTGTTTCTACGAGCAAAAGCCATGACCTACAACAAAGAACAAAGATAAATCCCTTGGTCCTTGAAATGGTTAGTGAAAATGCTATGCTTATGATGCATGATGATGTCATGATGTTATGTTCAATCACAAACATGTGGCACACACAAACAAGTCACACCATAGCCCTAGGTTTAAAGGCTTGCATGAGGTTTAAGGTAAGTACCCTCCCCTGAAGTTAGTTGGTTCATCCTGTCCTACAAAAGTAACCAGGTTCTAAGGGATCTCAATATCATTGATCCTTCACAAGGGTGGTTGATCAGAAGGCAACTTACTTGCCAACCAAAACCCTCCAAGTTCAAGATCTCAATGAGCGTAGTATCGAGTGTCAACCAACTTCAGTCTGCACCAAAGCCGGCTACCTCACTACTTTCTAAAGGCCAAGATGGGATAACTAGGGTTCTAAAAGTTAGTTAGTGCATTGACAACATATGGCAGCCTCATATTATCCTCAACTTGACTTAAGGAACATAAGCACCAACCAAGAAGTCGCACTAACTATGGCCACCAGATCAACCGTATCGATATACGTCGTACAGTTTCCTTGGTCTATTGCCATTTACCTAAGGTACACTAGATCCGGGTTAGGACCTTTCACACATAAGAGCACCCCAACAAGATAATATAAAGCAAACAAGGCAAACAATTTAAAGTGATCTTAATTCCTAAGGGTACCCCTCTTAAATTTAAATCCCCAGCAGAGTCGCCAGTTCTGTAACACGGTGGGAGAACTGACTTTAGTTATGTTGCGGATAGCAAGAGTCGCCACCGACTTTTATTTTATCCAAAGGAAAGGCATAAAAGAACAGGAAAGACCTTTTAAAAGATTTTTGGGTCCGGGGGGTAGGTTATGTAAAGGGAAGGTGTTAGCACCCTTTACATCCATGGTTATCCATGGGCTCTTAGTTACTTAGCTCACTTTTGAATTGTTTTTGAAAATGTGTAGTGTGTGAATAGAAGATTTTCATATGAGTTAATAATGATCCATGTACGGATGCGTAAAAACTTGTGTCTGAAAATTTGTTTGAAATTTGTTAAGTGTTTGAAAAATTTTGAATGGAGTGAGCAAGCAACTAGGAGGTACCTACCCTAAAATTTAAGTCTTTTCTGTTCTTTATCCTTTAAATGGTAAGACTATCCCTATTATTAAGGAATAGGTAGTCATTATCTTGGATGTAGGGACATGTGAGGGACATCTGTTTATGAAGGCAACTGTGAGGTGTATTAAGCATTTAGGAGGGACTATCATCATTATTCGAAAAGGGACTTGATCTTTAAAGGCAACCATTAGGGACTTGATGATTTTTCTTTTAAGGGACTTGCTTTATACACCCCACTTGACCTTATGATTAGGCAACAATGAGGGATAGCCTTAGAAAGTGAGATGGCGATTAAAAATCGACTTACGTGTGTGAGTGTTTAATTTATATTTATCTTATAATTAAAGTGATCTAAATTTTATTTTAAATTGAATACATGTTTACACTCCCTAAATTACTAACCATAGCATAAAAATTAAATAAATTACATATTTACAAAATTTACACCAAGGAGCAATTACATAATTATAATAAACAATTAAAATAAATGGCAAATAAATAAATATAAATAATAAGCAAAAATAAATAAATAAGCAATAAGTAAATATAATAGGGGTTAGTAATAATAATAATAAAAATTAAATAAGGTTAGTGAAATAATAATAAGCAAGAATAAATGTTAATAATAATATGGTTAGTAATAATAACAATAATTAAAATAAATAGAATTGGCAAAAATATTATAATAACATGATGAACACAAAATTACATTTTTAATATAGACATTTATTTAAAAATATGAACAATTAAAGGGTTATGGTAATATTTTAATTTATGTAAAAATTATTAAATTATTTATAATTACAAAATTAAATTATTATAGGTTTAATTGTTTCTAAACACATATTAAAATTATTTATATATAATTTAAGTTATAAACAAATTAAAAAATATTTACATATTATATATAAGAAAATAGATTATAATTATATTTAAAGATTACATTTACAAAAATTAATCATATTTATAAAATTTTATATTAAGTATTATATTTACAAGATTTAATTTTATTAATCATTATATTTACAAAAGTTATATTAAATAAATATATACATAATAATTATATTAAGAATTAGAAAATAAAAATTATTTAGAAAATAAAATTAGGTTTTACAAAATTAGGATTCATTTAGAAAATATTTTTAGGGTTTAATTTAATATACAAAAATTATTTAAATTAATATACATATACTATAATTTAATTACATAAAAGAAATAATTTTTTTAAATTAAGAAAATATACATTTTTTAGAATTTGGAAAATATAATATATAAACATGCTTTATTATTTTTTTGAATTATTTAGAAAAAACATATGTATATACAAGACTATATTTAATTTAATAATAAAATAATTAAAACAATCAAAATAAAAAAAATAAAAAAAAAGTGAGAACTTACCTGGCTGGGGTTTGAACCCAGGTCAGTCTGTTTACCAGCAACAAGAACCACCACCAAGCCACTAGGCGCGCAAGCAAGAAAAGAGAGTGTGAAATTGGTTTTGTGCTTCGTCTGGAAAAATCAAGAAAAATAAGAAACAAAAGGCCTGGGGGAGGATTGAACCCAGGACCTTTAAACACACCAAGCGCACGCATCACCACCCGGCTGGAAGAGCCCATCTGATAGTATGATGACTACAATTGATTATATATTAAACCTGTAAAATAAACAAAATAAACGAACAAAATGCCACAAACGGGGAATCGAACCCCAGACCAAGCCATTGTATACGCACGCCTCCAACCACTGGGACAACACAGCTGTTGTGATTTTAAACAGCAAACAATTCATAAAATATAATACTAAATATTTGAATTCAAAAACGCGCGCGAAGAGGTCTTCTTCTTCCTTGAGACTTGCCAAATTTCCTGCGATTTCACATACAAACTTACCTGCGATTTTTGAATTGCAGCAAAACCTACAAAATTTAAACATTGACAAAACAGCAAGATTCTATGAAATTGATTACACCATTGAGTTCCTAACAAGATTTCCAATCATCCTATGTCCTTGGAATCCATTTATATTGGCTGGATGACAAAACCCTAATTTAAGCCGCAAACCCTAAACATGGTGAATCATGATTCAGGCTATGGAACTTCACCAAACGATCCAGAATCCATCTATAGCTATCAACAAACATCAATATGTCATCAAAATTCATTATCAATTAGTAAATATAGTGATTCGAAAAAAAATTTATGAAGCATATGATTGATGCGGATTATGCATTATGAGGTGCTTTGGCTGCAAGTGAGGGTTGGTTTTCACTCAGAGAGGGCCAAGGATCATGACTATGATCTCAAATTACCTTTAAACGTCCTGGAGGATGAAAACCGAATGTGAGTTTTTTGAAGGATTTTTGATTTTGTGAAACTTTTTTTGGAGGCAGAGAATTCGTGTCAATGCAATGGGGTTGAGTTTAGTATTTATATGTGAATGAATTTAGGTCATAACATTGAATGGTTGTGTGGAAATTTTGATATTTGAAGATTGAAAAAGATCATGTTTTAAAATTCAAATATTTGTGCATGAAGGCTTGCTATTTTGGGACCAATCTTGTGATTTCATTCCTTTTCAATTCCAATCAACATTGAAGACATTCTAGAAACCAAATCTCCATCAAATATCATATTTTCATATTTTATTTTCATTTAAAATGATTTTTAATGAATTAAATCAAAATAAATAAAAATAAAATAATAAAAATTCTGATTTTTAATGGTTTGGGTCGTGCATGATGTTGTTGTATGGATTGGGTCATAATTTGGCAAGCCCATTTGGAAAGAATTGGTTTTAGACCTCCCTTTTCATCATAAATCAACTAAAAATTTCCCAACTTTGCAAGGGCACATATCCTTCAATTTTAAATCTATGAGGGTGTTCTTGGACATTTTGGAAAGCTTGAAGAGTCCTTTAAACAACCCCACTGGTTTCATGTCCATATCATTTACCAATCTCAAGTTATGCCCTTTTGAAGTTGTTGACTTTTTGTTGACTTTCAAAAGGACCTATAATGTCTTAGCTCATACCTTCCAAATGAAGCATTTATGGGCTTGGCTTGTGAGACACAAAGTTGTAGATAATTCAATTTCCTTCAAAATGAGATTTGAGTGGAGACTTGGTGATGAAGTATGTGAAAGTTATGGCTGGTCAAAGTTCAGTTGACTTTTACTAAGGAAACCCTAATTTAGAAACTCCTGATTCTTGATGATCTGGAATCTCCTTGATGAATCATGATCAACCCTTGATCAAATGATGAATTTTACCTCATATACTTGATGTTGGCAAAAAATCATGAAGTTTGACTTTGGTTTGACCACAATTGACCTCAGTTTGACTTTTTAACTGCATTGACTGATTTTGACTTATCTGATCATCTGACTGAGCAAACTTCTGAGAAAAGTCTTGAAACTTGTCATGGGGGTTCTTACACACATATAAGATGTTATGAAGCTCACTTGAAGTCTTGGAAGTTCATTTAGACTGATTAAAGTCAAAACCCTAGTTTTGGATGCACTGCTTAGGAGGTGCATTGTCTGAGGGAATTGTCAACTCTTCTGACCAATTGTGAACCTTGTGAACCTTGTGAACCATCATAAAATGTCTTGTGAACCTCATGGGAGGTATTGTGAAGCTTGTGAACCTTGTGAACCTCATAAAGTGACTTTGTAGACCTCATGAACCTCAGGAAAGCTTTGTAATCATTGTGAATCTTGTGAACCTTCAAGAAGTAACTTGTAGACTTCATGAACCTCATGAAAGGTTATATAAGCATTGAGAAACTTGTGAACCTTGTGAACCTTCATAAAGTAACTTGTAGACTTCATGAACCTCATGAAAGGTTTTGTAAATGTTGAGAAACTTGTGAACCTTGTGAACCTTCATAAAGTAACTTGTAGACTTCATGAACCTCATGAAAGGTATTTGAAAGCATTGGGAAACTTGTGAACCTTGTGAACCTTCATAAAGTGACTTGTAGACTTCATGAACCTCAGTGAAGGTTTTGAAAGTGTTGAGAAATTTGTGAACCTTGTGAACCTTCTTAGAACACAAAGTCTTGTATTGTGAGGGCAAATTTTGGGGTGCAACACAATCTTGCAGACCTTTTTACAAATTCACTCCTGAGTAGTACTTTTAATCAACTATTACAAAAGATTGGTCTTCATCATCGAAGAAATAATCGTTCAGCTGAGGGGGAGAAATAAATTTGTTTTAAAAGGATATTGTACTTTTTTCCTTTACTAGCCACTGAGTTTTTTCTAGTAAAGTTTTAACGAGGCATATTCAAAACAAACATCCAAGGGGTGTTATGAATAATTTGATGATTTGTCTCCCAATAACTTCTTTCCTTATTTAATCAATTTGTATTTATTATAATGTTTATATGATGTCTTATAAATAAGACCAATCTCATTGTATACGACACATCACTGAAATAATACATGATCATTTTAATCTTTCTCTCTTCTATTTTATATTCTTTCTCTTTATTCTATAACAAGCTTAATATATTTTGGACTAATATCATTTGATTTATCTTTAAAATTGAAAAAAAAATTAATTGAAATGCACTGACAATGTAAAATGATTTTATATTGTCAGTTAATCATAGACATTGGAAGTTAGAAGACATTTGACTTTTATTTTAATAACATGTAAAGTAATGCAAACGGATGATGAAGATGAATTGACAGTGCAAAACTTTTTACATTGTTAGTGCATAGTAATTAATCTCAATTGAAAATATTGTTTTCTTTATTTTATTAAATCCATTTGAGTGTAATGACTTAAATATTAAATTTATTTAAATTATAATGATTGATAGTTATAAATTTCAAGTGTATGCATATATGTTTTGTATATAATTTAAATGATAAAAGTCAATTTAAGAGCATTAAATTTATTTAACTATTTAGATTTAATTTTGATACATGTTTATGATTTACATGATTGAATGAATGATAAAATATTGAATATGATAAAAAAAAATATGATCATGATTGTTTAGGAAATAGAAATTTGATAATCATGTTTATTATGTTTATTTTACATGCTTGTTGTATTAATATGTTGCGTGCATATTGAAAAAAAGTGAAAATTTAAATCGTATTGCTTGTTATTAAATTCTTTAATAACAAATGTTGAATGATTTAAAATTTTACTATGAGATACAATAAATCGTATTGGTTGTGATGGGAACAAGAGCCCGGGCCCGGATGGTTATAATATCTTTTTCATTAAGAAATGTTGGAATTTTATGAAGATAGATTTTGTGCGCTTTGTCCAAGATTTTTTCGATAAAGCTATTCTTTCTAAATCTATCACTTTCTCTTTTCTAACTTTGATTCCTAAGAAGGATTCTCCGTTGGGGCTTGATGATTATAGGCCCATTTGCCTAGTTGGTTGTTTATATAAGGTGTTGGCTAAAATTTTAGCGACTAGGCTTAAGAGTGTGTTGAACTCCTTAATATCTAATTGCCAAAGTGCTTTTGTGTCGGGAAGACAACTTTTAGATGGGGTGTTGGTAGCTAATTGAGGTGGTGGATTTTACAAACAAAGAGAGGAAAGTGATTTCTCTTTTCAAGGTAGATTTTGAAAAAGCGTATGATATGGTTAGTTGGAACTTCCTTCGGTACATGTTGAGAAAGATGGGTGTCGCTCCCACCAAATGACACAGGGCTAGAAGGGGTACAGACGCGAACGGTCAGCGAAGGAGAGAACACAAGGGTGAACTGAAAAGAGTCGTCAGCTAGGCATTTTTATCCCGAAGGAAAGGTAATGCTGCATAAACCTAGGAAAGAAATGGACAAGACAGTCGCGAACCAGAGAAACTGAGAAAGGGGGTTGGTTACAACCTGGGAAGGTATTAGCACCCAGATTGTCCGTCGTACTCGACGGGATCCACGCTTAAAAGATTATGTTTAAAGGGGTAGTGTCAGTGCTATTTGTGTGCAAAAGCTGGAAAAGGATGCAAGTGTCAGTGCAAAAGAAATGTGAAGTGAGATGAAAAAGTGTCAGTGCATAGAAAGAATATGAAGCTCAAGACTATGAGGCTTAAAGAGTAATGTTGGAAGAGGGGGGAACATGAATGAGACTTTTGTTCGATAACAGTTAAGTTATGCCTACGTATCCTCTCGTGCAATGAGGAAGTCAGAACACCGTAGTTCGACTCAAAGAGACTGAAAGATAAATTGACTTGTGAACTGCTTACTTGACTATGCTCAAGTGCATGACCTGTCTTGCATTAAAGAAGCAAGTTCTCGTTTATGAGTGAATGAGGTGAGAAAAGAATCCCGAAGGAGACGATTATTGTTTGTTTTTGGTGTTTTCAATCTTTTATTGCTTTTTGGAGTTTGTCATAAGAAAATGAGCTTAAGCCTAAACCAAGGATTAGTGAACTCATCACATCCTCCCTCTGATTAGGGGTAATGAGAATACCTTAAGTATGAAGTAAGCACCTCACACTTAATCACCATGATGTAGGATTAAGATCATTAACCTACTTGCAATTATTTAGATGTTTTTGGAGTTTTTGTTTGGTGTTAAGTAATGAGTTTAAGCCATAATCAGAGATTTAATGGACCCATTACACCATCCTAATAGAAGGATAATAGATGAGAACATTTAAGCTGAAGAAGGCTCCTCAACTTAATCCAAGATTAGGGATTAACCTCATGACATAACAAGGCCTTTATTTAAGTGGATTTTATTTAATGATAAGGTTAAGAAATGGATTTTATGGTTTGTAAGACAACTTGAGGGGGACTTGTCCATTAACACTAGGGTTAGTCCTTCTTAACCAATTAAGGAAGAATTAGAACCCTAATGCAAGGCCCAAGTTACAAGCTTGATGTCTTGATGATTATTAGGTGAATTAATTAAAGGATTTAAACACATTAAGGGTTTAACACTTAGGATTAAAGTTATACACTCCATCCTAATAGAAGGATGCAGGCATAAGCTTAATCACAAAGCCTTAAAACCTTGAAGGTTTAGTCCTTGATTAAGAGATGAGAAGAGAAGACTCAAAGATGACACAAAGGTAGAAACTAATGGGGGACTAATCAAACCCTAATTGTGATCATGCTTGGGTATTCCTAGGGTTTATGGGGCTTGCAAGAAGATCTTTCAAGAGAAAAAGCCACCAAGGAAGAAGCAGGATGAAGGAAGAGAAGCAAGAAGAAGGAAGACAACTTACTTCACTTAAGAAGATAAGTTGCTTAAAGAAATAAAGTGAGGAAGGGGCATGAATGAGCAAGCTCACTCTAATTCACAAGTAAAATGCAGCAATGATGCATAAGAGAGATGAGGAGAGATTATGAGAAGTGAAGGCAAATTCACTTCTCAAACACTTACCACCTGAAAAGTTAGCAAAAAGAAATGAAATGAAATGAAAATGAGATGAAATGCAAAGATGAAAACCAAATTCAGAATCATACTCATGATGCAAATGATGTTATGAGATGGTATGAAAGCATGCCAAGTGATATGAATGTTCATACAAAAGATGAGAATGCAAATGAGACATGTAAGAAGCATGAAAGTTCATGAATGCATATGACATTAAATGAAAACAAAAACATGACAAATTAATGATGCAATGATCAAACATGATTTCAATATGTCCTAAGATATCTTATATGCCATGTGGATGCACAAAATGTCACGGCAAGTTCATGTATGCAAGCTTATGCAAGGTTGATGCAAATGAAGATGCAAATTAGGGTTTATGCACAACATGAGATGCAAAATTCAAAATCAGAAGCAAATGGTAAGATAAAAAATTGAAAATGGAATCAAAGGGACCCTAAACCTATACAAGTTCACTGCCCAAAGGGGAAGGTCAGAAACTAAACCCTAAAGGACTTATGGTTTTCCTAAGTTTCTAAGGTTTTAAGGGTGATCCTAAAGGGAAAATGCCAAACAAATTTAAAATGCACTATAAAAATGAAACAAAAATGTTTTTGGATGCTTGAAAGTATGCATAACACAATGCAAAAAGAACCATTCACAAACTCAACTTGGATCAAAAGTTATGAATTTTTGAAGTTAGGGTTAAAAATATTCAAATTAAAGAACCCTAATTCAAATGAAAATTGCCAAAGTATAGGCAAAACCAAAAAGAAATTTGTGTTGTGAGTTTGTAAATGTTTCTAAGTGTTTGGAAATGTTCTCTGAATTTTTTTGGGATTTTTAAATACCTAAATGTATTTTTAATTAATTAATTTCCATTAACTAATTAAAAATAATCATTTAAATGATTTAAAAATATTTTTTAATGCAAAAAATAAAATAAAAATATTTTTGGGTTCTGAAAATTAATAAAAGATTTAATAAAAAATTTCAGAATTTTTTTGATATGTTTTACTATTTTTTAAAATTCGTACAAAATTAAATAAAGAAAATGCAATAAAAATTAAATAAAAAGAAAGTAAGCTGAAAGAAAGGCTGAGATTCACTCTGGGCTGGGGGGAGTTGACTTGGCGCGTCATCCTAAGGCCCACATTTAAACTTACTAAACCTAATTAATTAAATAATTAAATCAGATTAGGGTTTTAACCAAGCAATCCAGACCATTCACGCGCGCGGGTAACTTGGATCTAAGGGCCACAATTCAAACTTAGCCTAATTACAAGATTATGCCCTAACTACTTTCAGGTGACCGGAACAGTGTTCCGGTCATCTTCTCCGGCCATCCACTCTTGCTAACTCACTCAATTCGTAAAATCAAACCACTAAACTCTCCAGAAATGATCCCTACTCCATTCTAAACAAGATTCGCCCATCAAACATCATTTATTTCACATGAACAAAAAGATTCGAAGCAAAACCGAAAATTATTCAGAAATTTCAGAAGCTTCATACATGCTTAAACTTAATCATTTTCAAAACTAAAAGGTGCAGTGTGATCAGTGAAGCATGGAGAACAATCTAAGAACTTAAAAAATCATTTCTGGAAAATTTGTTCTTGATGTTACCTGAAATGGAGCTTTCGAAAATGGCACTGTCTGGACCTTTCCTTGGTGCTTTTCTCCTTCTTTTGACTCCCTCTTGCTTCTGGGATGCTTGGCTGAAGCTTTTGTGGACTCTTTTGGAAGTTTGCTGAAGTTCAGTTCAAGGAGGGGCCAAAATCGTGTTTTTGATATGGCTGTTTTTAGGGCAAGATGAAGGGTGGGAAATGATCAGTGGTTTATGGTGAGTTGTTCTATGAAGTTTGTTTTGATGTTTGTGGCTTGTGTGATGAGTTTCGAAGAGAAATGCATAAGAGGGAGTTTTTGTGGTTGCTGAGTTATGGGAGGATTTAGGTTCCAAGCTTATGTGAAATGACTTGCCTTTGGTACAATATCAATCCTTGATAGGTCAGAGAGTTGTTGGTGGCCTATGCTGATTGGTATGGTTCAATATGCAAAAGGTCAACATTCGTGTAAGTGAAGGCATGGGCTGGTTCAGTCATGGTACAAGGGTATGGCTCGAGTCAGCTTGCTTCAAGGAGGTCCATGGAAGTCATATTTTGTAGCTGACACAAGTGGCTGAAGAGATTTGATCCATTTTGCAATTTTGGGGAAGTTTGGCCCTTTTTGAATTACTTGAAGTTCAAGGCATGGAATGCAATGTTTCAAAGTACCAATCTGATCTTTAGAGGTCACATGAGGATGTTGTGAAGCATTTGTGCATATTTGAAGCCTTTAGAATGTCTTATTATGCCATTTTGCAAAATGCCTCTTTGGTGCAAAAGTGAATTTTATGTGATTTTTCCCAACTTTGGAAAGCCATAACTTGAGTTCCAACATGAATTAGATCTTGTTCTTGTATTTTTTAAAAAGGGAATGATCCAATCTACAACTTTCATGACCAAGAATTTTTCATTTGAAGCATTTTTGGTTGAGAAAGAGGAGGTTGAAAAACTTTCCCAAAATGGAAAGTTTACATTACAAGTCATTTCCATATTTGGCAACTTTTGGTTTAGCCCACTTTTCTTCAAATTTGTGAACTTCCAAGCACTTCAATGATCAAATAAAGACCATATAACTTCATTTTGATGAAAAATCCACTTTGGTCCCATGTTGGGGGGCCTCAGATGCCCTCATTTGGCTCTGACTTGCTCAAGAAGTTACTCAATGATTAGATGACTTCCACAATGAATTTTTCCATTAAACTTGGTATGCATGATACTTATATCATATAGAGACCCATAGAAACAAGAATGACCAAAAAATAATGGGTTATGGCCTCTGAAACCAAAACCCTAATTTTAGGTCATCTGTGCAGTTAAGCCTGGCTCTGCTTCCATGCCTTTCTCAGTTCTTGTGATTTTCTGACTTTCTTGATCTTAGGAGGATATAATATGATGCTTGAACATACATGGACCCTCTTGAGATGATTGATGACCTTTGGAGTGGCTCAGATGGCTCAGGGATTGCTCAGATCACAAACCCTAGATGCAGATGACTTTGAACCAATGCAGTGAACCAAAAATACAACATGATGTGATATGGTTGAACTTATGCAAATGAAAATATCACAAGCCATGGTGTGAACTTAGTGAGGGCAAATTTGGGGTGTTTACAATGGGATTTGGATCTAAGTGGTGTCTTTGGTTGGAGGCTTTGATTTTTTCGAGCAAGATGTCGGTGTTGGTGAATGGAAGCCCTACTAAAGAATTTGTGGTGGAAATAGGTTTGAGGCAAGGTGACCCATTATCTCCATTTCTCTTTGTGTTGGTTATGGAAGGGATAGCAATGATGGTAAGAAAAGCGGTGAACAATGGTGATTTTATGGGTATTAATGTGAATCATGAATGTTTCATTGATATTTTACAATTTGCGGATGATACCCTTTTGGTTGGGGATTGTAGTTGGAAGCATATTTGGGTCATTAAGGCGGTTCTTAGAGGTTTCAATTTGGTATCGGGGCTTAGTATCAATTTTCATAAAAGCAAGTTTATATGGATTAATGCTCTGGTGGAGTTTCTTGAAGCCGATGCTTTATTTTTGGCTTGTAGGACGAAATCGAAAGAATTTACTTTCCTTGGGATTCCTATTGGATCCAATCCTAGAAGAATTTAAACTTGGAATACTCTTATTTTAAAGATTAAGAAGCGTCTTTCTTGTTGGCATGGTAGGTTTCTTACTCTTGGAGGTAGGATTACTCTCCTTAAATCGGTTCTTGGGAGTCTCCCAATTTTTTACTTCTCTTTCTACAAAGCTCCGACGATGGTTTGGAAGGAGATAAATAAAATTCAAAAGGGATTTTATGGGGTAGCTCTTGTGTTAAGAGAAATATCCATTGGGTTGATTGGGATTCTCTTTGTCTTCCTTTTGACAAAGGGGGGGGGGGGGTTAAACTTTAAAGATATTCAAGTTTTTAATATTAGTCTTCTTCATAAATGGAGGTGGCAGATTTTGGTAGGTTCCGAGGATCTTTGGTTTAAAGTTCTTAGAGCGAGATACAGAGACATTTGCCTTCAAGTTTCGGGGGGAAAGTTCCTGTGGGACGGAGGGAGATCTTCCTCAACTTGGTGGAGTGACTTGATTGCGATATCTAATAGTAACGAGAATGAAGTTTTATTGATAACTGCAAGTTTAGACTTGGTAACGGTTTCCACATCCCATTTTGGAAGGGCATTTGGTTGGGAGAGATCCCTTTGTTGAAGAGGTTTCCCATTCTTTTTGCAATTTCTCAACTTAAGGAGGTGTCGGTGGCGGTGATGTGAGGTTGAAAGGAGGGCGAGTGGCGGTGGGGAAACTTTGGTCTTGCTAACGTTTTTTTCTTTTATTGCAGGTGTTGTTCATCCCGATTCGGCCAACATTTTACCCGATTCTACGGTCTCAAATGCGTTTAGTCCCGGGTTGGATTCTGTTGTGAGCATTCTAGCATCAGATTTTGCCTCTGATAATACTGTTGTAGCTGGTCAAAATTCAGGTTCTGTTGTTGGGGGTCTCGAGATTTTTGTGTTGTCTTCTTCTTTGGATAAGCGGTTTAGGGAGGGTAAGCAGTGTTTGGCTGGGAGGAGGGCCGAGCCTACTGTTGTTTCTGCTATTTCCGGTACCGCTATTTGCAGCAACAAGGAGGGTATTGATACGGATGGTGAGGGGGTTGCTAGGCTTAGTGCGGATGGCAGGTTTTAGGAGTATTCAAGTCAGACTGTGTCAGCTGGGGAGGGGCAGTCTGGTTCTATTTGTGGTTCTGCCTCCCTGTAGCGGGCGACTGATTTCCTGTTGGTAGCGAATTCTGAATTTCAGGATTTTTTCGGTTTGCTTGTAAATTCAATTCCCACCCAAGGGGTGGCTGATCAAATCAGCTGGAACCAAGAAGAGTGTGCGCAGTTCTCGGTTAACTGTTTTTACCGGGTTTTGTTTCGGAACAAAATTCCGGTTGGGCCGGAGAATAAGTGTGATAAAGTGTACGATTTGGTTTGGGGGTCGGGCACCCTGATGAAAATTAAAGCATTCGGGTGGAGATGCCTCATTAATAGACTCCCGACATTGGATTTATTGGAGCGTCGAAGTATTCATATCTCTTCTTTTGGTTCCAATTGTGTTCTTTGTCATAACCATGCGGAATCGGTGGATCATTTGTTTTGGAATTGTTGGGTTGCTTCAAAATTTTGGTTTGAAGTGGGGGAGTGGTTGGGAATTTTGGATGAAAAAGGTATTGGGTGCAATGAGGCGTTCTTGTTTTGGCATAATGCTTGTAAATGGAAGAAGTTTAAAGAAAACAAATTAGATTTCATTTGGATGACTATTGGGTGGAGCCTTTGGTCTCTTAGGAATGATGTTATGTTCAAGTCCACAAAGTGGATTGTTATGGATATTGTGTGGAAAGTTAAATTTCATATGTGGAGATGGTTGTTTATAGGGAAAATTAACCAATCCAATTGTAGTTTGTATGATTTCGACAAAAATCCCATGTTGTATTTGTCGTAAGTTCTCAATTGGTAGTTAATTTTCTTTTTTTGTTCGGGCCATCCCGTTTTTGTATCAAGAGGGAGTACATTTTGTACTCGATATTAATATATTTCTTGCTTACAAAAAAAAAGAGATACAAAGGAATTCAACGACTACATTGACATGGTTATGATAGTTGGTGAAACTATAAAAAAATGAATAGAAGGCTTGGCTATATGTGTTTGAATATTCAAAAAATTATAAAGTACATTATTAGAGTGATTGAATACTTGAAAGAAGATACATTTGGTGGAGTAAAAGTATTTGGAACTTAAGAATAAATATGGCAGGATAGGGTTTTCCTCGTAAAAAAACATATAACATATATGTGTTGGAATGCATAATTATGTCTACATTTCTGATATAGTCTACCTATACGAGAATGAAACAAGGTCGCTTCATAAAGTTAAAGGGTTTTACTCTTAAATTCTCGTGAAAAGGGTACGTGACGTAAAACCATATTAAATGTGTCAATTTCTATAACTCTTTTGATAGTATCGAGATCTATCAATATATTCGGGGATGAGTAAAAACTTAATTTACTAAGTAATAGTTCAAATCGTTAGATATCATTATCTGAAACCATAAGTTTTCCAGAAATATGAGATTTATTTATATTTTGTAAATAGTGGAGGATTATATATATATATATATATATATATATATATATATATATATATATATATATATATATATATATATATATATATATATATTGTTGCCTAAGATATTAGCAATCAAACAATGTGGTTTAGTGGTGATAGATGTTTTCTTTGAGGTAATGCTTTGTGATTTGACACTTATATATTGAAGTCATTTTGGAATAAGTTTTTATTATTAATAGTAACAAAATTGAATTAAAAAATAAACAGATCGAACACAGACCTTCCAACGAGATGCTAACGCCCTTGCCAATAGAACCAACGCGTTTGCATGATATATTTATCAACGTTAATTAATATAAACCTGATTTTTAGGTACATATTTCCTTTTATTTATAAGTTGTCTCTCTTCATCGAATGTCACAAATTTATTAAAAGATACTTGTTAAACACAAAAGAGACATGAAAATAGAAATATACACATTCTTTTTTCACCATTTCAATTATTCTAAAATCATCTATTACATCATTATTGCATGAGTAAAGTGTATGAAACATTTTTTTGTAACCTATTATCAAAAGATAAGTATAGTGTGTTTGTACAGTTCACATTGAGGTATTCAAAATATACTGAAAGGAATTTGTCGTTAATCCTTATTACATCCGATATATAACAATTAGTAGGGATGATTTGAACTTAAAATTAGTGTGAAATCCACGCGCTTTAAATTTTCAAATGCAATGTCCATCAACAACTTCTTTGTTCTAGTGTTACTACAGATTTCAAACAATCACATATATCAACATATTTATACAAAAAGAACAAATGGATCAATGATGTTCTCAACATCCATATAATTCACACTACTGCCAAAGCGTAAGACATTTATTCTCCTTTTCCTTTTAAGTCCCCACAAGATAAAAAAAATATCGAGAAAAAAAATCAAAAATCATCTCTATCAATCCCTACAAATAAATAATGATGACTAGGATATAGTGGGAGAGCGGGGCTATTATGTGGAAGAGTTATATGAGTTGAGACATGATCGAGGAGTTCAAACTAATAGAGAAGAGGAAAGTTGGTATTATTTGGATGACGGTGGTGTGGAATCTTTGGAAGATTAGAAAAGCTATTCTTTTCGATGGAACTTTTTGCGACGTTTCAGATTTGTTTTGAAATATAAAATTGTCGGCATGGAAGTGGTCTTCTATAGGAGAAGATTCTCATCCCAATATAACTATAACTATTTTGATTTTGTCAAATTCCTTAATCTTGTCTAATTTAGATTCAGTTGGTTTGAATTTTCTCTTCCTTCGTTTTGTTACAACCTCGTTTTCTCTATTGTAAGAAGGGTTACAATATTTCTAATATTCTTTTAATATAATTCATTGCTTAAGAATATATATATATATATATATATATATATATATATATATATATATATATATATATATTCTCAAATATATTTGCAAAAATTGTATATACTCTTAACATTATTATATTTTTTAAAGCATCAACTTGGAAACAAAATCCAACACCTTCAACTTATCAAAGAAAAATGATTTTTTAAACCAAAATATCCAACATTTTCAACTTTATTAGTCTAGTTTCTAGACTAATTTTCAAGATACCTATTTTTCAAACACAATATTGCGATCACTACAAGAAAAATATTTTTTAGCATCAATATATTAGCGTCGGCCACCACACTGACGCTAATAGTGTCACATTTGTGTCTTTTTAAACCGACGCTAACATTAAAAACCAATTTTTATTTGTTTTTTAAATATAGCGTCAGCCAAACCGACGCTAATTCTGAATTTATTTTATTCTATTGTAAGTAATTCATTTGATTTTTATTTAAAAGCTAAATAGAGTACTAATATCTTTGTAGCGTCGGCCAAGGCGGACGCTAATATAGGTGCGAAAATTTTCTCTTCCCCCATAAATTTCGTTTGCCTCTTTTTATTATTGATATAGAAAATCATTTTTTTGCTGTTAGCGTCGGTTATGACCGACGCTATATTTGGGTGCGAAAATTTCCAATTCCCCACCAAATTTCATTTTTATTATTTTTTTAATTCAATTATAATATATAAATGACATTTAAAAATATATTTAAAAAATATAGAAAACATGAGATATAAATTATATAACTTAATTAAATTAAATTATTAAAATAAAATATAAATTATAAATTAATAAATTAAAATTAATATTAAATGAAAATTAATACTATATATAAAATCATAAAATAAAATAATAGAACTAAATAATAGTATAATAATGAAAATGAATACTATTTTTTTTTATTAATAGTATAATAAAATGATAAAATAAAATAGAATTAAATATAAATTAAGAAAATTATAACTTAATTAAAAAAATAAAAATAAAAGCTTGTTTCTTCATTAAAATAATAAAATAATAAAATAAATTAAAACATTAAAATTATAACTTAATTAGAATAATAAAATAATACAATAAAATTAAATAAAAATATAGAAAACATGAGATATAGATTATATAACTTAATTAAATTAAATTAATAAAATAAAATATAAATTATAAATTAATAAGCTAAAATTTATATTAAATGAAAATTAATACTATATATAAAATAATAAAATAAAATAATAGAGCTAAATAATAGTATAATAAAGAAATTAATAATGAAAATGTATACTATTTTCTTAATTAATAGTATAATAAGATGATAAAATAAAATAGAATTAAATATAAATTAAGAAAATTATAACTTAATTAAAACAATAAAAATAAAAGCTTGTTTCTTCATTAAAATAATAAAATAAATTAAAATATTAAAATTATAACTTAATTATAACTTAATTAGAATAATAAAATAATACAATAAAATTAAATAAAAATATAACTTAACTAAAACAATAAAATTAAATGAAAAAAAAATGAAAATGAAAAAGAGAGAAAATGAATACCTAAATTGATTTCACAAACACATTCTTCCGTGTAAACGCAAACTCAGTAATCGTCCTTCAATTGATTTCACACTCCGTTCGTCTTCGTTCATCGTCCATCTTCGTTCATTCTTCGTCCGTCCGTCTTCGTCCGGTAATGTGGTTTTTCATTCTTCGTCCGTCTTCGTCTCGTTCATTCTTCAATTAGTGATTTCGTTTTGTTTTGCCACAAATTTGAAGAGGAAAACCTAAATTTCGTTTTTGGTTTTGCTACAGATTTGAAGGAAGATTTTGTTTTGAAGGAATATTTCGTTTTGAAGGTATTCTCATCACTGCTACGTTTTGCTTATTATTGTTGTGTTTCTTGTTGTTGTGTTGTTATCGTCGAAGTCGATTACTGTGTTGCTTGTTGTTGTGTTGTTACTGTCTTGCTCGGTTGCTTGTTGTTGTGTTGTTGTTGTGTTCTTCTTCTCTCAATTTTGTTGAGCAATATTTGTTGTAATTAGAAGTATCACTATTGTTTATTCATCTATGTCCAGTTTTAGGAGTTCTTTCAGTATATCAGTTGTAGTTAGAAGGTATTCTTTCAATTTTGTTGGTTGCTGTCAAATTTATTATAGTGAAGAGATATTAAATGTTGTTGATGGCTGATAATCAATTGAGTAATGGTGAGCGTGGTTGCTGTAAAATTTGCTCATGAATAATATTGACATATGTTGTTCCTTATGTGTCTTTTATTTTCTGTTTATGTTTGTCTTGTAATATACTGAGTACTACAGTAGGAACATACTAGCTTATTGATTCTAAAATCTATCAATTTTCTTTTCCTTTTTTGATAGGCATTTGAGGAAGCAATTGCTGAGCTGGACACATTGGGAGAAGAATCCTACAAAGACAACAGTTGCATATTGTCGCTCCCGGGATTTTCATCCTAGTACAAACGCGAAAGTGGCGCGAAAAAGGTTAGAGTCGCCAGACAGACATTTTTATCCCAAAGGAATGGGAAAGGTAATGTTGCACAAACCTGAGGAAGAAGGAAAAGGACGAGGCCTTTGCGAACCAAAGATCTGGATACGGGAGTCGGTTACGAATTGAGAAGGTATTAGCACCCCAATCCGTCCGCCGTACTCGACGGGATCCACGCTTATAAGTCTGTTTTCGAAGGGTGCGAAATAATATGCTGTTCGAATGAAAGAATAGCTATCTGGAATGAAATGGAAATGAGAAAAGAAATGAAATTGGAAAATGGGAATAAAGGGAAAAAATGTAGGGAAAATAAAGATTGTGCTCGAATGGGCCCTACCCCACTGCCTACGTACCTCATCGGGATAAATGAGGATCAGAGACGCCGTAGTTCGTCTAACTAAGGCTTACACTCGTTTGTGATTTTTAGGATGACGTTGCCATAGCTCTAGCTCAGGTGTTACCGGCTCTGACTCGAGGGTGTTTACCATATCGCTGTTTGAACTGTCGAGACAAGTCATGTTCGTCCGCAAAGAGTATGAGATGAGATGAGAAGACGTGACTTCTTGGTTTGTTGTCTTTTATAAGAAATGTTTTGAGTTTGTGTTTATTGAATGTACAACACTAAAGACTATGACACAGGAGCGAATACCTTCCAAGATCGCCCCCAATGGAACGTTTGTAAAGCATCCTAGAAGAGTGAAGGAGACCTCCACTAATCATTTCCCGTATAGCTTAAGGCTCGTGGCGCATTTGTACACCTTTTCCTTTATTAAGTGTTTTTGATTTTCTTTTAAGATGAGAAGAGACTCAAGTTATAAAAGGTAAACATTCTAAGGGAAACTAGACTTACCCTAAATCAGTTGAATTCATGGATAACCTATGGTTAATGAGGTTTGCAATTGAATCTACCTAAGAGATATAAGACTAAACATGCAAGTAAAATAAGTCAATAATGAGCAATAGGGTCCTCCTAAGTCATGGTAGGTAAGAACGTATATGAAATGTAAATGGGATGAAACAATGGATCGGGTGGGTCGGTTGCGTGGTGCTGAGACGCACGACTTATGGTGTGAAACATACAAGGCTTGATTTTGGTTGAATGGAATGGAACGATGGTGATCGAAGAACCCTATAGTTACATGCAACTTTATTTATTTATTTAAAAATATACTCGACGTTGGATCGAATACTTTATTTGTTTTTTTGAAATTTTGGTTTTCTATCGATTCGTTTTATCTTTTCTATCCTATTTATGGAAACTATACAAGCATACAAGTATTACACTATTACATCACAAAGTACGTAAAGTATAAAACACAATTGAAGCATAAAAAAATCCAAGTCCAATAGCCAATCCTTGAAAACATACCTTGCACAAAAAACAAATAGTTAGTGAATGATATGAACCATGAATATGCATAATATGATGGAAATGAATTAAAATGACCAAAGATATTAAAAGTCATGAGAAAAATATGAAATTAATTTCCTAAGGTCTTGAACCTGATTATAGCATTGTGTAAAAAAATCTCTAATAAATTCTCATTATAACTAAGGCAAATGGTCAACTAATTCTATGTAAAGTTCCATCATAAATTTACACAAATTACACTATTAAAACAGTAGAAAAAATGTCCTAAAAAAATACACAAAAAATATTATAGGTACTCCTATTTGTCCTTTAATCATAGCAAAAAGAATGGGTCAAAAATATTGTGGGAAGTGGCATAAATAAATTGTACAATTTTATGTGTCCACATGAGAATTCAATAGAAGTCAATTAAATGGAAAAATCGAAATTAAATCGAAAGATGCAAAAATTCAGAAAGTAAAAATATGGAAAGTTTCCAAATTGTATTAAAAAGCTAATATAATTTTTGTAAGATTTTAATATGTGTTTTTTCTATTTATTTATGAATTAAATTAAACAAGCATAAAATAGAAAACATATAAAGAATGGAGGGGGTGCAGTAGAAATGTTATTAAGTTAAATATGAATTGGGCTCAAATAGGGGGTGGGAAAAGCAAAATACTCTAGGCCCACACGCAGAGCCTGAAGGTGTACTGATTAAAAAGCAACCAACTTATCCTCATACTAATCAACGTGATTGGAGATATTAACCACGTTTATGACTCTTAAAGATACTAATCAATGCAATTAATTTATTTATGAGCTTTTAATATAATTTAAATCAAATGAATTAACAATATCTTAAATTATTATCAAAAACTAATGAAAATATATTGAACATTACCAGCAACACGTTCTTCTCCTCTCAAACAAACTTTCCCCCTTTCTAGAACCCTAACGGCCGCCGCGCCGATTTCCCGTGACCACTCGCTTTCTCCATCTCAGACTCCCCCTCCTTGCTCCTCCGTATCGTCATCGTCATCACCTTCTTCTTCTTCATAAAAAACGACCGAAGCCTCTTCTCCGCCGCGCCATGCCTCGCTGATTCTTCTCTCCGTCGTTCTTCGGCCGTTCTCCTTTCGAAGCTCTCCGCCAACCTTCGTTTTCGTTTTCGGCTCCGTCATCTTCTCGCCGTTTAGAAACTTGCCTTGTCCTGTTCAACAATCGTCAATGAAAACAAGACAACACATGCGAAAAATAAAGTATCGGAGCTTGCTGGCGTCCGATTCAGGTATGAATTGTCTCCTGCTCTTGTTGCTACTTCGATCCTTCATTTCTTCCACTGCTACGAATGCTCGATTGCACACTGATGTTGAACTTTATGATTGTAGAGAAACAAGCCGGGGGGATGAAGATACATTGATGAGGAGCGATCAGGTAGCGGATTACTGAAGCTGTTTTGCTGAGGAATTCTTACGGGATTTTGCGGAGTTGTCATGATGTATTTTTTGCCCTGTCTCAATTTCTGAATCTGAATTGATGACATGATCTGAGTTTTTGTATATCTTTGACGGAGTGGTTCTTGAAGCATTGAACATGGAAGTATTATTGATTCTTGAATCGGTAGCTTGCTGAAGGTTGAAGATATGTCCTTTGATTGACCCTGCATCAAGCTGGTGGTAGTATTTGATTGCTGATTGACGAAGACGATGGTATGCGGAAGATGAGTGTCTCTTGGTTCAGAGAAATGATCCAGGTCGAATTTTGGGTAAGGTTATGTGTCTTGTGCGCTGCATATTGATTCTGATTTGCGCAAGACTCACTAAACTCTTCGATTTATTCTTAACTCAGAATCTGAATTATTGTTGCCTACTTGAGGGCTTTGTTGAAGGTGACAATGATGATGCAAGTTGCGATGTTGCAGTGTAATCCTCTTCTTCTGAAATTTGAGATTCTGTTTGTTTATGATGATGCAGGTTCAGTCTTTGAATGGATGAGGAAGAAAAATCGAGGAGTATGAAGAATGGACCCCGGAAATGGAAGAATGGTGGAGCAATGATGAAGATTGAATGAAGAAGGATGTGAAATGTAGAAGATGGAGCAGTCTGGGGAAAAAATGATCCCCCCCTTTTTATGAAATCTCGACTTACTTTGGTTGAACCGTTACGATTGATTTTTCGCAGTCCTGTTTTTTGGCAATTCTTGAACTGACTTGTTCTGGTGCAGGTTGATGAACATTGATCGCTGCCGATCTTGATGATGGCTGAAGTTTATGGAGATGTGTTGACGAGCGCTCAAGGATCTGAAGACGTCGAAGATGGTGATTGCAGCTTTGGATTGAAGACTATGATGATGACTGGTTGCTGATTGAAGAATGATCGAAGATTGTTGGAGATTATGGATTCACTTGTCAGCTTGACGTTTCGTTCGGTAAGCGTCAAACTTCGATTTCATTCTTCTTTTCCTCCCATCTCTGAATTTGTTGGAGTCATAGATCTTCTTCCTCCAATTCTGGTTTTTTATCAATGGTTCTGAATTGCTTGAAAACGTGTTATGCAGGCCTAGTTGTAATGATGATGGTGAAGATGTGAAGGGGTGAAGTATGATTGATGCCGGTTTCTAATGGAGAAGATTGAATGAGGTTAAAGGTTGATGGAAGCAGATGATGCAGAATGAAGTTATGCCAAAAGAATGATGGAGCTCAAAAGAAAAATATGGCGAAGATAAGTACTAAGAGTCGTAGTCGGGAAGGAAAAAAAAGAAGTGGATGAATCCTGGTTTATATATGATCAAATCTGAAGCTTCCGGAAGCTTTTTTCGGTTAAAAGTTTGTTGGAGTTTGTTATGGTTTGTTAGAGATAGTTAGAAAAATATTTGGGAGATTTTGCTGTAATTAAAACTTCAAGCATCTTCCTCTCATGTAATTTTCCGGTTTAGATAGGAAGTGGATTATTATATGTATATTACTTATTATTTTTGCAAATTGCTTAATTAACTGGTTGTGACATTGCATTAATAGTTTTAATGAATTGATTAAAATATAGACACTTGAAGTGTTTACCATGCGAATGTGTGCATGAGAATAGAATTTTGAAACTGATTTATGAGGTGATTGAAACTTGAGAATGGGTAAAAGTTTGTAGAAAATGGTTTGAAAGTTAGGTTCTAGACAAAAAGCCAAAACAAGGATTGACAATATGATTAATAATGATAAGTATCAAAAAATGGATTTTTTGGACTTGGATAATTGGGATAATGAATTTTAATTGTTTTTTGTAGTTTTTTTTCTCTTTTCCAAATGAATTTGAATTTTTGTGAGATAGGGAATAGATTATAAAAGAAATTGTTTATGGATAGTGGGCTTGAAAATGATCATGAGTTTAAGATAGAGATGGTAATAATGGACCGAATTTAAAAAGGGCTTAATAGAGTACGGGAAACGGATAACTGGGTTCAAGGTAGGCTTGAACCATGCCTTCCAAGTAAATCACGACCAATGTACTTTTTTTTTATCTTGACCACAGACCAATTCTCAAGAACTTTATGATACCATGATGAATCCCCGAATCAATAATACCTCAAATCAAACTTCTTAAATCGCTTGGCAACACCATTCTTGAATCAAGTCATAAGCAACAAATAAAGTGCCTTGACCACAACGATGGATGATATGGATGAACTCGTAAGAGATCAACTTTTGCTTCAATTTGGGCGTAATACCTAGATAAATCCTCTGAATAGAAATAAGCAAATTACAAGAACATGCTTCAATCCCAGGTCTTCAGAGCCCAAAATATATGAGTGCAAATGTTTTTTTTTTCTTTTTTTTTATTATTATTATTATTTTTTTTTAAAAAAAAAGGTTGATGAACATGAAACATAAGCCAGTCGAAGTAATAAATTAAGAGGGCAAATTTTGGGGTGTTACAGCTGCCCCTATTCAATCACTGTAGACTTGAATGGATGATAACTGTTGCTTTCAGACGTTTGAAGTATGCAGGGATTGAATACTAGAAACAACCAGAAAATTTGCACTCTGTGGCAGAAGAATAGAGAAATAAACTCAACTGAATGAACTCTGCTTGGATATAATTACGATGTGAAGAAAAGTAAACATGGGATGCCTTTTGAATGATGTCAGATGGCTACTGACTTGCCACACTGCGGGTAGACTTGTGATATGATGCCACCCTGAGGATGGACTTTCGCCAATCTGCGGTTGGACTTCAAAATACTTTGCCACACTGCGGGTGGACTTTGGAAATTGCCACGCTGTGGGTGGACTTGAGATATGATACCACCCTGAGGATGGACTTTCGCCAATCTGCGGTTGGACTTCAAAATACTTTGCCACACTGCGGGTGGACTTGAGATATGATGCCACCCTGAGGATGGACTTTCGCCAATCTGCGGTTGGACTTCAAAATACTTTGCCACACTACGGGTGGACTTGAGATATGATGCCACCCTGAGGATGGACTTTCGCCAATCTGCGGTTGGACTTCAAAATACTTTGCCACACTGCGGGTGGACTTTGGAAATTGCCACGCTGTGGGTGGACTTGTGATATGATGCCACCCTGTGGATGGACTTTCGCCAATCTGCGGTTGGACTTCGAAATACTTTGCCACACTGCGGGTGGACTTTAAAGAGTTGCCACACTGCGGGTGGACTTTTGATATGATGCCACCCTGAGGATGGACTTTCGCCAATCTGCGGTTGGACTTCAAAATACTTTGCCACACTACGGGTGGACTTTAAAGGTTTGCCACACTGCGGGTGGACTTTTGCTCGCTGTGGGAGATTTTTGAAACTTGCCACGCTGCGGGTGGACTTTTTGGAACTTGCCACCCGAAGATGGACTTTGGCCAGTCTGCGGCTGGACTTTTGCTCACTACGGGAGACTTTTGCTCACTACGGGAGACTTTTGCTTACTACGGGAGACTTTTGCCCACTGCGGGGGACTTTAGAGATTTGCCACACTGCGGGTGGACTTTTGCTCACTACGGGAGACTTTTGCTCACTACGGGAGACTTTTGCTCACTACGGGAGACTTTTGCCCACTGCGGGGGACTTTAGAGATTTGCCACACTGCGGGTGGACTTCTGAAGCTTGCCACCCGAAGATGGACTTTGGACAGTCTGCGGCTGGACTTTGAAATTTGCCACCCGAAGATGGACTTTGGCCAGTCTGCGGCTGGACTTTGAAATTTGCCACCCGAAGATGGACTTTGGCCAGTCTGCGGCTGGACTTTGAAATTTGCCACCCGAAGATGGACTTTGGCCAGTCTGCGGCTGGACTTTGCATATGTTGAATTGCATGGTATGTTGCCCCATGACACTGGGGATATTATGTCTTGAGTATTGTTAATGAACTGGTGTGAATGTAAAAGAAATTCCTGACACGGAAGTAATAAGTCCCTGCTAACTCTGTGGGGAAACACAATGATCGCGAATTCGATATCAAGAAGCCCTGTGGGGATAACATCTCTGTCAGAGAGGAGCGTGAATAATTCATCTGTCCGAATCATCACCTTTGCCAAAAATAAATTGGACTTTTAGATTTGAGGGTCGTGCTCGAGGATACCTTGATTATTGAGGAATATCCACTCTTATGGACCTGCTGGGGAGGAGAATGATTTATCTGAAATCTTCTAGGGGAATAAGAATTGCCTTGGATCTGATGAGGAATCAGGATCAAGGAAACCAACTGAAAGAAAAAGTGCTGACTTTAGTGAGGACAACTTCCATTTGCCTGTTGGAGATGACAACACCGAGACACGTCCTGCTGAGGAGGAAAGATTTCAAATTGTCCCGGGCTGGGGATCAGCTGCTTCCGTATGGATTTTACCTCAAGAGGATTTTACAAAAAGACTTGGCGTCTTTAAACTCTTAGGTATTGTAACGACTGCATGAATCAATGTAATAACCTTGCTGGGGAGGTAACCATTGGCAATGCGGATGAGTTTGTATCTGTCAGAAGTGTTGAACGAGATAGTTGGCTTGACAAGTGACCACGGTATTCTAAACTCCGGGTAAATGCTTTCGATCGTCTATCTTCGGGAAAGAATGAACTTTTGTACTGTTGGGGTGGCCTGCCCCAGTACGAGTATTTGACTAGCTTTGCGCCTGACTGACTGATCTTCGCTCTTGGAGAGATCTGAATCTCGAAGTAATTGCCCCAGTTTGACTGAAGTTTGAAGAGATTGCTCGACTTAACTGCCCCGGATTGGCTAGCTCTTACCATGACTAACTGGGAAAGTCCTTGCTCAATGAAGCTTTTTCGGAAAAGTGCACCTCGACGTGACAGTCTTTCAGAAGTTTTAGACTTCTCAACCTGGCAAGCTTGAGCTTCTGGATTGAATTTCCGCATGTGAACCATTTATAATGCTCAACGAATGTATGCAAGTGAGAAAATGTTTATTCTTAGAATGAAAATCCTAATTCAACAAACATGTTAATCTTGAAGTTTTGAAAATGGATCATTAACCTTCGTGAGCGAATCACTGGTTAAGATACGACCTTTATTTGAATGAAAGTATGTACATGCAATACCAACAAACGTTTTTTAGCACAACTCGTAGGAGTCAGGAGCGCGGTCTCGTGGTAGTACGCTCTCAAATTAACCCTGTTTCAGTTAGGACTTTTAAGGGTTATATCGTGGCCTGGTTCACGGTTATAGCAACAAAGGATATAGGCTGGAAATTTATTTGTGCCCACCCACTCTTCGTGATGTTCTCCATTCCTACATTCAGCTAGTTTTCACAAACATTCATCTTTCATAAGAGTTTCGTGTTGATTGAGGAACCATTGCTGCTATTAGTTCAAACACCAATCAGGTTATTGTCGAGAGTCAGTCACTCCTCTATCTTTCGTGTTCGTGTCGCACGACTTTGTTCTTATTTGAGGATCTTTCTTATGTAATCCTTTCTATCTTTCGCTTTTTTGCGTTATTTTGTTTATCCCTAACTTTTGCCTGGACTGATTCTTGTGAATCTTTGACTGTGGAGTCCAGCGGGATGCCCTAACTTTTGCCTAAGTTGCTTGTTTTCAAGTTTCGACTTAGCGGGCTTTTTTCTTTTCTTTTTCCTTTTGTACTTTGAACAAGTCGCGTGACATTGTTTTCTTTGATTGCTTCGCGAGGGTTGTGACTGCCTCATTCCTTGGTCGACGAAGGATAACCATTGTGGTTTTCAATCTTTGGACCTTTTGACTTAGATAACCATTGTGGTTTCGGGTCTTTGGACCTTTTGACTTGGATAACCATTGTGGTTTCGGGTCTTTGGACCTCTTGATTAGCATAGTAGGATGCAACGGATCTTCAAATACACTTCTTTATGGAAGTCTGAACGCTTGGTCTGACTAGCTGACTTCTACCCTGCCCCTGGGTTAGATGTGAGGTTTTTTTTATGTGAAAAGAAACTCCTACTTCAAGGCTCAAAGGGGTTAACGAGGGTCTATCTTCCTTATATCTCCAGTGTTTAGGATTTGAAACAATGCCTGTACATCGTCAACAGGGTCTTACTTGAGAGCACACAATTAGAGATTTTGCGTTTTTGTTTCGTCATTCTCCCTCATAGAATTTAAGCATGACAATTGGTATTGCGATATACATATGCAAAATTACAAGGGAATGCAAATGAATTTACTTCAAGAAAAACATGTGAGTTTTATTATTTCTAACATTCAAAAGCAAACAAATTTCATACATGTAGACAAATGTTTAACATATAAAAGAAACTACAAATGGAAATGCAGTAAAGAAACTGAATATTGCCGTAGTTGAGGAGACTTGGCCCCGTCTGGACCTGTCAGTCTTGGATACTTTCAACGATCAATAGCTCTTTTCGCAGACTCGTAATCTTCAATTTGCAGTCGTATACCTAACCATAGCAGTTATACTTCTTCTAGCTATTCTGACTCTGACACGAGACACCTGAAGGAAAGAGTGAAGCTGGGGAGTAAAGTTGCCCCATAAGTTTGCTCGGAAAGACCTGACAATCTTCTGCCTACGTATCTCCATTGACTGATGACCAATGAAGAATCAGAGCGACGTAGTTCCCCTCAATAGGGATGAAAATGAACAATGAATAAAGGCAAACACATAAATGCCGTCACTGAGAGTATTTGAATACTGCTGGCTTTATTTGCTTCATGAATACCCTGGCGTCCTGGGTGATTAACTCGAAGACTTCAGCCTAACGTGGACCATCTGGTAGAATAACCGTGACATTGGTTCCGTCGTGATTAGGCATCAGACTCTGGAGTACCTTTGGATGAGGAGAAAAATTGATTGTCTTGGACTCAATTAGGTCTTGCACCTTGTTCTGAAAAGCCCAACATTTCTCAATACTGTGCCCCTGGGCACCTGAATGGAATTCGCACCTGGAGTTTGGATCAAAATTTGGTGGTAGGTTATCAGTAGAAGGAGCCCTCATGGTTCGGAGTTCGACCAGGTTCAACTTCAATAGCTCCGGAAGTAATACAGCATATGGACATGGGATAGGATCAAGTCTGCGGTTCCTCGCTCTTGTTCTTTCCTGAAACGGTCTCTGTACCTGTTGTTGCTGACCCTGTGGTCGTGATTGAAAACTTCGTTGTTGACATTGCGTTGGACGCCTGACATGTCCCTGTACTTTCTTACTCATACTCGGCCGAGGAGTGAATGAAGATTGTTGATGCAACCCCTTTGAAGACTTGGCTTGAGTAATGATTCTAGAAGAAGGAAAGTCGACCACTTCTTTTGTATTCATGCATGCTGAAGGAGGAGTTAGCTTGTGACACTCAATCAACTCCATTTTGAACAGTTGAGGACATAATTCAGCATAAGACACGGGTGTCGGATCAATAACCCTTTCTTGCTCATGTTGATGACAGGTTGCTAGCAATGGAGGAGCTATAGCCGAAATCGGCTGAAATATTTCTCCTGGAAACCAAGGCGTAGCAGCTGAAGAGGATCCCTGATAAGGAAAGAAAGTGCTCATTTCTTTGGTAACGATTGGTGTAGGATCATTCAGTTCACATGTGGAGTTGGTTCCTATCTGATGCTCTTCCTGACTGCCGAGTGGAGATTGCTGGTGAAGAGATTCGAACTGTAGAGGAAATCCATCTAAAGAACCCTGATTTATTGGACATCCCAAAGAGATGGGAGAAACATGACCTTCTGTTTGAAAAGCAGACACACAACTATTTTCCTTTTTCGATATAGCATTCATGATTCCTGTAAGCAACTTTATCTGAGTCTTCATCAAGTTGAATTCTTCTCTTAGCAATTTCTGATCCTGGGACAACGCTCGAATGCCCACTATAAAATGCCCCAGTTGGGCCTTCATTTCAGTCACCTCCGCTCGGAGTTGTTCCATGTCTAAACCTTGACAGTCGTGATTCAAATTGACCATTCTGGAGAGAAACCAGGTCAGGATAAGAATTTGTCTCTGAACACCTGTAAAAAATGTAAGGATGTATGCAAATGCCATGTTCGGTTATTTCCAAGGAATCCATTTGTTTTGATCCAAGTTTTAATGCAGAAGAAAATCCGACATAGTTCAGATATGGGATCCTTAGAAGTAACTAAACACGTATGCTAAAATGCCATGATGTCATGTATGCAACTGGCATGCGGTCAGCGGTCCGACGCTGGTGTGGATCAGATAACCAAGTGTTGGTGAAGATCATGATATCAGTATCTCTGCGCAGAAGTTCCAGAATTCTCAACCAAGTATCATATAGGACTGGATCATATCATTGAGTAACACTGGCAAAAGCGGGTATGTTGGAAGTTTTAGGGTTCCTGCAAACCTGTAAACCCCTCCCAATCTCACGAGTATGCTACTACGGGTCAACATCACGGACTCTCAAAGCCGAATAGCAATAATACGTTCACTATTTCTGAGAAATGGCTCATGACCAAATCAGGGAATCGGTTTGGCATTATGTACTACTCAGGGAGGCCTCAGCTGAATTCCGGAAAAAGCAAGCATCCCTCATAAGTTCCCGGCTTCAAGCACTGAAGTCGAGAAACAATAGTACATTCATCCCGAAGGGTACAATACTACCGTCATACGACCAGTTGCTTTAACCAGGTTCCTATGAGAGAACAAGGTCATCCTATGCGATTTCCTAGTGGGCCCTCGGGTGCGAATGGGTTTGCCACGAAATGTGGTCTGCCACTGCCACCACTGGAGAGGGTTGTTTCCACTAAGGTCCTCGATGATCGGTTCCCAGTGTTAGCAGCTCAGGTGAGAATATTCTATGGTCTGCCTAGGCAGTATAGAACATATCCCAAGAGAGCCTGATCTGGGTGTGGGACTCGTGAAAACTACACGTGCTCAAGACCACGCAAGCCACACGACTGCCCACTCTAAATCCTATGTGTATACTCAAGCCGGGTATTTGGCTTATCTCACAATAATCCCATCCCGCCAAGGAAAACCAGAACAGCCAGTACAATATATGCCAGTATATGCGACAGCAAAGTAAAGTGCAGAAAGCTGTAAATAAAGCTGTAAAGGAAAGCGATAAACTGTAAACAAAACAGTAAAGCTAAACTAAAGCATAACAACGAATGAATAAACACCCAACGAAAACAGCAACAGACAAGCGCTAGGATTGACTCTCAAAGGGGAAATCAGAATTTCTAAAACTCCCCAGCAAAGTCGCCAGCTGTCGCTCCCGGGATTTTCATCCTAGTACAAACGCGAAAGTGGCGCGAAAAAGGTTAGAGTCGCCAGCCAGACATTTTTATCCCAAAGGAATGGGAAAGGTAATGTTGCACAAACCTGAGGAAGAAGGAAAAGGACGAGGCCTTTGCAAACCAAAGATCTGGATACGGGAGTCGGTTACGAATTGAGAAGGTATTAGCACCCCAATCCGTCCGCCGTACTCGACGGGATCCACGCTTATAAGTCTGTTTTCGAAGGGTGCGAAATAATATGTTGTTCGAATGAAAGAATAGCTATCTGGAATGAAATGGAAATGAGAAAAGAAATGAAATTGGAAAATGGGAATAAAGGGAAAAAATGTAGGGAAAATAAAGATTGTGCTCGAATGGGCCCTACCCCACTGCCTACGTACCTCATCGGGATAAATGAGGATCAGAGACGCCGTAGTTCGTCTAACTAAGGCTTACACTCGTTTGTGATTTTTAGGATGACGTTGCCATAGCTCTAGCTCAGGTGTTACCGGCTCTGACTCGAGGGTGTTTACCGTATCGCTGTTTGAACTGTCGAGACAAGTCATGTTCGTCCGCAAAGAGTATGAGATGAGATGAGAAGACGTGACTTCTTGGTTTGTTGTCTTTTATAAGAAATGTTTTGAGTTTGTGTTTATTGAATGTACAACACTAAAGACTATGACACAGGAGCGAATACCTTCCAAGATCTCCCCCAATGGAACGTTTGTAAAGCATCCTAGAAGAGTGAAGGAGACCTCCACTAATCATTTCCCGTATAGCTTAAGGCTCGTGGCGCATTTGTACACCTTTTCCTTTATTAAGTGTTTTTGATTTTCTTTTAAGATGAGAAGAGACTCAAGTTATAAAAGGTAAACATTCTAAGGGAAACTAGACTTACCCTAAATCAGTTGAATTCATGGATAACCTATGGTTAATGAGGTTTGCAATTGAATCTACCTAAGAGATATAAGACTAAACATGCAAGTAAAATAAGTCAATAATGAGCAATAGGGTCCTCCTAAGTCATGGTAGGTAAGAACGTATATGAAATGTAAATGGGATGAAACAATGGATCGGGTGGGTCGGTTGCGTGGTGCTGAGACGCACGACTTATGGTGTGAAACATACAAGGCTTGATTTTGGTTGAATGGAATGGAACGATGGTGATCGAAGAACCCTATAGTTACATGCAACTTTATTTATTTATTTAAAAATATACTCGACGTTGGATCGAATACTTTATTTGTTTTTTTGAAATTTTGGTTTTCTATCGATTCGTTTTATCTTTTCTATCCTATTTATGGAAACTATACAAGCATACAAGTATTACACTATTACATCACAAAGTACGTAAAGTATAAAACACAATTGAAGCATAAAAAAATCCAAGTCCAATAGCCAATCCTTGAAAACATACCTTGCACAAAAAACAAATAGTTAGTGAATGATATGAACCATGAATATGCATAATATGATGGAAATGAATTAAAATGACCAAAGATATTAAAAGTCATGAGAAAAATATGAAATTAATTTCCTAAGGTCTTGAACCTGATTATAGCATTGTGTAAAAAAATCTCTAATAAATTCTCATTATAACTAAGGAAAATGGTCAACTAATTCTATGTAAAGTTCCATCATAAATTTACACAAATTACACTATTAAAACAGTAGAAAAAATGTCCTAAAAAAATACACAAAAAATATTATAGGTACTCCTATTTGTCCTTTAATCATAGAAAAAAGAATGGGTCAAAAATATTGTGGGAAGTGGCATAAATAAATTGTACAATTTTATGTGTCCACATGAGAATTCAATAGAAGTCAATTAAATGGAAAAATCGAAATTAAATCGAAAGATGTAAAAATTCAGAAAGTAAAAATATGGAAAGTTTCCAAATTGTATTAAAAAGCTAATATAATTTTTGTAAGATTTTAATATGTGTTTTTTCTATTTATTTATGAATTAAATTAAACAAGCATAAAATAGAAAACATATAAAGAATGGAGGGGGTGCATTAGAAATGTTATTAAGTTAAATATGAATTGGGCTCAAATAGGGGGTGGGAAAAGCAAAATACTATAGGCCCACACGCAGAGCCTGAAGGTGTACTGATTAAAAAGCAACCAACTTATCCTCATACTAATCAACGTGATTGGAGATATTAACCACGTTTATGACTCTTAAAGATACTAATCAATGCAATTAATTTATTTATGAGCTTTTAATATAATTTAAATCAAATGAATTAACAATATCTTAAATTATTATCAAAAACTAATGAAAATATATTGAACATTACCAGCAACACGTTCTTCTCCTCTCAAACAAACTTTCCCCCTTTCTAGAACCCTAACGGCCGCCGCGCCGATTTCCCGTGACCACTCGCTTTCTCCGTCTCAGACTCCCCCTCCTTGCTCCGCCGTATCGTCATCGTCATCACCTTCTTCTTCTTCAAAAAAAACGACCGAAGCCTCTTCTCCGCCGCGCCATGCCTCGCTGATTCTTCTCTCCGTCGTTCTTCGGCCGTTCTCCTTTCGAAGCTCTCCGCCAACCTTCGTTTTCGTTTTCGGCTCCGTCATCTTCTCGCCGTTTAGAAACTTGCCTTGTCCTGTTCAACAATCGTCAATGAAAACAAGACAACACATGCGAAAAATAAAGTATCGGAGCTTGCTGGTGTCCGATTCAGGTATGAATTGTCTCCTGCTCTTGTTGCTACTTCGATCCTTCATTTCTTCCACTGCTACGAATGCTCGATTGCACACTGATGTTGAACTTTATGATTGTAGAGAAACAAGCCGGGGGGATGAAGATACATTGATGAGGAGCGATCAGGTAGCGGATTACTGAAGCTGTTTTGCTGAGGAATTCTTACGGGATTTTGCGGAGTTGTCATGATGTATTTTTTGCCCTGTCTCAATTTCTGAATCTGAATTGATGACATGATCTGAGTTTTTGTATATCTTTGACGGAGTGGTTCTTGAAGCATTGAACATGGAAGTATTATTGATTCTTGAATCGGTAGCTTGCTGAAGGTTGAAGATATGTCCTTTGATTGACCCTGCATCAAGCTGGTGGTAGTATTTGATTGCTGATTGACGAAGACGATGGTATGCGGAAGATGAGTGTCTCTTGGTTCAGAGAAATGATCCAGGTCGAATTTTGGGTAAGGTTATGTGTCTTGTGCGCTGCATATTGATTCTGATTTGCGCAAGACTCACTAAACTCTTCGATTTATTCTTAACTCAGAATCTGAATTATTGTTGCCTACTTGAGGGCTTTGTTGAAGGTGACAATGATGATGCAAGTTGCGATGTTGCAGTGTAATCCTCTTCTTCTGAAATTTGAGATTCTGTTTGTTTATGATGATGCAGGTTCAGTCTTTGAATGGATGAGGAAGAAAAATCGAGGAGTATGAAGAATGGACCCCGGAAATGGAAGAATGGTGGAGCAATGATGAAGATTGAATGAAGAAGGATGTGAAATGTAGAAGATGGAGCAGTCTGGGAAAAAAATGATCCCCCCTTTTTATGAAATCTCGACTTACTTTGGTTGAACCGTTACGATTGATTTTTCGCAGTCCTGTTTTTTGGCAATTCTTGAACTGACTTGTTCTGGTGCAGGTTGATGAACATTGATCGCTGCCGATCTTGATGATGGCTGAAGTTTATGGAGATGTGTTGACGAGCGCTCAAGGATCTGAAGACGTCGAAGATGGTGATTGCAGCTTTGGATTGAAGACTATGATGATGACTGGTTGCTGATTGAAGAATGATCGAAGATTGTTGGAGATTATGGATTCACTTGTCAGCTTGACGTTTCGTTCGGTAAGCGTCAAACTTCGATTTCATTCTTCTTTTCCTCCCATCTCTGAATTTGTTGGAGTCATAGATCTTCTTCCTCCAATTCTGGTTTTTTATCAATGGTTCTGAATTGCTTGAAAACGTGTTATGCAGGCCTAGTTGTAATGATGATGGTGAAGATGTGAAGGGGTGAAGTATGATTGATGCCGGTTTCTAATGGAGAAGATTGAATGAGGTTAAAGGTTGATGGAAGCAGATGATGCAGAATGAAGTTATGCCAAAAGAATGATGGAGTTCAAAAGAAAAATATGGCGAAGATAAGTACTAAGAGTCGTAGTCGGGAAGGAAAAAAAAGAAGTGGATGAATCCTGGTTTATATATGATCAAATCTGAAGCTTCCGGAAGCTTTTTTCGGTTAAGAGTTTGTTGGAGTTTGTTATGGTTTGTTAGAGATAGTTAGAAAAATATTTGGGAGATTTTGCTGTAATTAAAACTTCAAGCATCTTCCTCTCATGTAATTTTCCGGTTTAGATAGGAAGTGGATTATTATATGTATATTACTTATTATTTTTGCAAATTGCTTAATTAACTGGTTGTGACATTGCATTAATAGTTTTAATGAATTGATTAAAATATAGACACTTGAAGTGTTTACCATGCGAATGTGTGCATGAGAATAGAATTTTGAAACTGATTTATGAGGTGATTGAAACTTGAGAATGGGTAAAAGTTTGTAGAAAATGGTTTGAAAGTTAGGTTCTAGACAAAAAGCCAAAACAAGGATTGACAATATGATTAATAATGATAAGTATCAAAAAATGGATTTTTTGGACTTGGATAATTGGGATAATGAATTTTAATTGTTTTTTGTAGTTTTTTTTCTCTTTTCCAAATGAATTTGAATTTTTGTGAGATAGGGAATAGATTATAAAAGAAATTGTTTATGGATAGTGGGCTTGAAAATGATCATGAGTTTAAGATAGAGATGGTAATAATGGACCGAATTTAAAAAGGGCTTAATAGAGTACGGGAAACGGATAACTGGGTTCAAGGTAGGCTTGAACCATGCCTTCCAAGTAAATCACGACCAATGTACTTTTTTTTTATCTTGACCACAGACCAATTCTCAAGAACTTTATGATACCATGATGAATCCCCGAATCAATAATACCTCAAATCAAACTTCTTAAATCGCTTGGCAACACCATTCTTGAATCAAGTCATAAGCAACAAATAAAGTGCCTTGACCACAACGATGGATGATATGGATGAACTCGTAAGAGATCAACTTTTGCTTCAATTTGGGCGTAATACCTAGATAAATCCTCTGAATAGAAATAAGCAAATTACAAGAACATGCTTCAATCCCAGGTCTTCAGAGCCCAAAATATATGAGTGCAAATGTTTTTTTTTTCTTTTTTTTTATTATTATTATTTTTTATTTTTTAAAAAAAAAGGTTGATGAACATGAAACATAAGCCAGTCGAAGTAATAAATTAAGAGGGCAAATTTTGGGGTGTTACACATATGTGTGTTTACAGTTGGATTGCGGTAGAAGCTTTTTAGAAGGGTTCTTCGCAAACCACAAATTTGCGGTAAGTTGAGAAAGGTAGGGATATAAATATAGTGTAGAGGACTTTGTTGAATTGTAGTTGAGCCCATATCTTAATGGAGCTCCAATGCTGATTTTTGTGTGTGATTGAGTCTGTTTTACTGATTTTTGTGTGTGATTGAGTCTGTTTTTGTGTGTGATTCAGCATCTATGCTTTCATTTGATGCTCAAACATGTCGCCACATACCTTTTCTTGTCTCTACTCACTAATTTCAGAGCAGCTGAATAGTTGATATCCTTGTTTTTCTTAGTACATATATACTGCTTGTTTACTTTGGGTGGTGGGTGGTTTTTGAAAATGAATTCTTATCTGCTAATAAATCTTTGTGGCCTCCCAGCTGCCCTTGTTCCTTGTACTGTATTATTGTTCTTAAGGCTATTAATACATACTAGTAGTTGATTAACGATTTTATGTTGAATTGTAAATACTTCTTCTTTTACATTGTTCTCTTGATTCATGTGCAGATAATATTGAAAGCAGAAAAATTGACTGAAAAGGTTCTGAAAGTGTTTATAGCAGAAAAACTGACTGAAAAGGTCCTGAAACTGTTTTAATTTTTTCCTGACAATGTGTATAGATGCAAATATTATGAATATATTAATTTTCTTTGTATATGTATGTTGTTATGAATATATTAACTTCGGAATTCGCAGTTATGTTGTTCTGATGTTTTTGTCTAAAGTAGGTTTCATTTAAGTGATTGCTTCAATTTTGCTCAGTCTCTGGCTTCTAAGCATATTCATCTCTTTAACTCATATATTTAAAGGTTAGTTCTCTACGCATATTCATCTCTTTTGTGAGTTCTGTCATTTTCTGGTTTTGTGATTTGTAGTGATTTGTGTCACTGTGTATGTTTGACCAATGACTATGTGTATATGTTCAACCATAACAAATCAAATTTAAAACATGAAGCTTTATAGTGATTTGTATCACTGTGTGTATGTTTGACCAATGACCATTGTCCCACGAAAATGACTAGTCAAGTGTTATATATATCGAAGTGTTATATCACTGTGTGTATACAACTATTAAATAGATAATTAATTAATCTCTCCTAATTTCAAAAAATACTTTTAAAAATGACTAGTCAAGTGTTATATGTATCGAAGCTACCTTGCAAATCACAACAAGATATTACTTTGAGTGAATTAAGAAAGAAAAGCCCTACTATAGCCTTCAGAACACCTAAAAATAGTGAATATTAAAGTTAATATAAAAGTTAATTGTAAATTATAAATTTGTTTTGAGAAAAGCCATGCTATAGCCTTCAGAACACCTAAAAATAGTCCACTGATGTTTACATTTGCCTTAATATATTTGGAACACCACTCTGGCTTACATCCATGTACATAGTCTATTCTTCATAACCAATACGTGCCAAGTTAGCAATTAAAACAGCCCAAACAAAGTATCCTGCAGCAAAGTAGTCAGCAGACATAACACAAGCAGCTGATACATTGGCAATTAGAGTCCCGAATGGTATCTATTTTGATTGCAGTTTTGTAAGCTTGTGATTACCAATTGGTTTTATTTGCTGTTGTTTTGAATCCACTACTCTTGAATTTTTGTTCATTTGTATACACTTTGATTTGTTTAAAAGTCGTGCATTATAGTCACGTCGGTTTAGACATCGTTACGAGTTTGTGTATGTTCTCGACTGGTTTTCTGTTGCGCATATTATTCATTTGCTTATGTTGCTTCTCTCTTGTCAACTATTGTATGTTTCTATAATGGTTCGACTTAAACTTGTTTTGATATAATTAAGGTCTGCTGTTTTGGTTATGTTGTTACTACTGTAGTACATCTTTCAAAACTCAGTAGAGGGCTTTTGATTGAGAGTGAAAATAAAAGTAGTGACAGGAAAACATAGCTGGTGAGAGGAAGATAAACAGTTTTTGGAAAATATATGTAGGTTATGAGCTTCTATATAGTGACAGGAAAATATATATAGTGACAGGAAAACATAGCTAGTAGAGGCTTAATTGGCGAGGTTGAGCCAATAACAATGACAATTGACCCAATGACTCAAGATTGAGAGAACATTTTATGTTTTAATTTTAGATTTTTATGCACTTGTTCAAATGTGTGTTGTAACATAATTCCTAAGGTTATAAATAATTCAATTCAATTACTCTTGTAACATATATTTAGATATGTACTTTCATGTTATAAAAAAAACATGTTATATTTGATGTATTTGATGTAAAAAAAACATGTTGTATTTGATGTATTGTAAAATCATATGCACATCTTTTGATTGATATAAATAACTATTCTGCACTAATTTGTAAAAGCATATGCACATCTTTTGCACGTCTCATGTATGAATATTTCTTGGTGAGTGCATAGATACATAACCTTTAACATTGCCATTTCTTGATGAACATTTCTTATTACTCAGTGTTGGTAGCTTTGAGATGACTGGACAAAACTGAAAGAGAAAAGCACCATCGAGCACATCTAAGTAAGATGACTAAATTTTTTCACCTATTTGATTTTTTTTGTATTTAAACTTATTTATTTTTGGATTTTGATTTATTTGTCTAATGGTTTCTTTGTAAAAGAGTTATTGACAGGTGATGTCGTCAAAGACAGATTCCACTTGGGACTCTTGCTATAAACAACTCTCGTAAGGTCCATAGCAAACCTGGTTCAACGTACCCACCACAACCTACTAAGAGAAACCCACCACCACCCACTAAGACAAACCCACCACTGACCACTCAGCCTCCACCGATTCAAAAAAATCCCACACCATCAGATACTCAACCTCCACCACCCACTCCAGATTCGACACCTATTCAGCCTCCACTGACTTCTGAGGAGTTCACATTCATTCCTACTCCAGGATATACTCAGCCTCCGCCGCAGCCTCAGCCTCAGCCTCAGCCACAGCCTCAACCTCAGCCGCAGCCGCCTCCTTCCCATCACACCACAGACGAGGAAGTGCAGATGGACCAAACACTGGCTAATGAAGGGCAACAACACGACGGAGGGCAAAAACCAAAGATCTGTATTGTGGAAACAACTAATGCGTAAGTGTTTATTCCTTGACTTTTAGTTATATTAATTTATTAATTCTATTTCAATCTATAAAAGTCAATATTAAAGATTTGAATTTTATGTTTGCTGAATTGTTAACATGTGCAGGTTACATCCAGGTGATCTTGTTGCCGCAATGATTCGAAAAGTTATTGAAAAGAATTACCGTGGAACCTTCGTTAATTATGGTGAGCTTAAACGTGACGGAAGAGAGGAGGTGAGAAAGGAATGGTTCAACGATTTTAAGGTAAGACATAAAAATGCACAATATATATATATATATATATATATATATATATATATATATATATTTAACATATGAATCTTATATTATTCTATGAAACATCATATAATCATGTGAATATCATATGAACATGAAATTTCTTTTTTAGTTGTGGTTGATGATTATGTATACTATTGAGTTTTATTTATTATTTGTTTATTTTTTCAGAGGCTTGTATCTTGGGATCGTTGTGATGATGCAAAAATGGAAGAATTGTTTCATCAGAAATGTGGAAAACGGCTGTCTGATATACAACGAAAGGATAGAGAAAAGGGGCAGAAGCCAGGTTGGATGGGTGTAGATACATGGACGTATCTCCTAGACAAGTGGAAGACAGATGAATTCAGAGTTGTATCCCAACAAAATAATATTAATCGATCATCTAACAAAGGTGGGGCAGTCCATACAACAGGTCGTAAAGCTCACCATGATGTTGCACTTGAATTGGTATATATTTTATAATTACAATGCGTTAATATATACTTTATAATTACAAAGCGTTAATATAATTATATTTGATATAAATTTTTACCATATATATTTGATCTAATATAGGCTAAAAAACTTGATCGACCCGCACATCCAGATGAGATTTTCATTGCCACCCATAAAAAGAAGAATGGGGAGTGGGTTGACGTTCGTGCAGCGACAACACATGTAAGTTAACATTTTAATATACTTTGTTTGAAATATTATACTTTGTTTGGGATTTGTGTTAAAAACTTCCACAAAATATTATACTCACGTGTTTTTCTATTTATATGTGTATATCTTATGGATATGTTTAAGAACTATTTTGGCTATATGTTTATATGTTTTTGGCTATTATTCTCAGTTTTCTTAAATACTTGTGTACAGGAAAAATTCTGCAGCAGCTTGCAACAAGTTGGTGATGAAGTCGAAGGATCAACAAGAATACAAATTTGGAAAGAAGTTGCAGGGGGTAAGACACGGGGGCGGTGTTATGGCACAGGACAATTGGCACGTAACATAAGATGTGGAGTAAACTTCTTGACTCAGGTGTCAATTACAAACCCACATAGAGAAGCAGATAACCAGGCCATTGAGGCTGCCAGAGCTGAAGCTGCTGCTACACGTGGAGAGGATGCACGGGCGAATGCGCGGACATATGAATTGGCAAAGAAATTTGAAGAATTGTCAAGGAAATTTGATATGTTGCATTCTCTTCAGGCGGGTCCTTCTAGTGCTCATGCGAGTGTTTTTGGGTTTGTTGTGGTTTATAATAATGGGTTTGTAGTGGTTTATAATAATGATTGGTTTATTAGTTTCTTTTTAGGAGGGTTTTTGTATTGGATTTTGTTGGGTTTGAACATTGTAGATTGGCATGTGCGCAAAGTATCACATGCTTGAGCGTATTTTTTTAGCGTATTTTTTTAAGCTAATTAATGTGTCTGACTCGTGACTATTTATTTTGGATGTTGCAGGAGGAGGAGGAGGATGAGGATGATGAGGAAGTTGATGTTAGTTATTATGATTAGTGTGTAGATTATTCAGGACCTGTTTTATGTGTTGATATTTTGATGTTGTATTTTGGAACTGATTAGAATTTTGATGTTGGTTTTTTTGGAACTGATTAGTATTTTGGTGTTGGTGTATTTTATAACTCATTAGAACTTATTAGAATAACATGTTGGTGTATCTTAGAACTCATTAGAATGACATGGTGTATTTTGGATCACTTGAATTGTTGATTGATGATTTTCTTTTTGCAATGCCATTGGCCTGTTAGAGATAAAATAATAAACAGATTTGAATTAATAATAAACAGGTATTGAGTGGCAATTGGATAAAGGGAAGGTGATGATTTCAAATAAAATCTGCACTATTAAATAATTTAGTGTCGGCCAAAAGGCCCACGCTACATTAATTTATAAATGATTCATGAATCCACTAGAGGCGGCTTCAGACCGAGGCTAATAAAATTTATGTCAGTCTAATAAATATAGTGGCGGCCACGTGGCCGACGCTAATAAAATATATTTGTCTGTCTAATAAATATAGTGGCGGTCACGTGACCGACGCTGACATAAAATAATTGGGTATCTAAAAAATGTAGTGGCGGCTCTAAGGCCGACGCTAGATCATAATAATATGTTGACCAACCTGACAGTCAATCCAATTAAAAAGTGACAGATGGCATTCCGTAGCGTCGTCCAATAGCCGACGCTAAGTCATCATTTAGCTGCGCATTTTGGGTCAAGATTTAGTGACGTTCTAGTGTCACACTTAAGCCGACGCTACTCAAGTGTCACCAGAAAAGCCGACGCTAATACTATTAACTTCCAACTTTGGAAAGGCGGCCCGACCCCCATGCTAAGCCGACGCTAACCCTGTCTAGTGTCGGTTTTTGTTGTGGTAGCGAGGGCTTTTTGGCCGACGCTAAAGCTGGTGTTTCTTGTAGTGGATGTTAGTGCAACCGACGCTTCTTACACTTTTCACATGTGACACCACTGTATTTTTTATTTATATTTTATGTCATTGTAGAAATTATTTTTTACGAAATTTTCTAACAAAATGTTTTTAAAACTTCGGTCTTGAAAAATACAAATTTTGTTAAAAGATGTAGAAAATAGTTTTTTGCAAAAAAAATGAAATATCAGTAAAAAATGGTGAGGCCAATTGTAGTAGCATTGGTCCTAATTGCATCGACGTGACTCTATACCAAAAATTAGAGGTGAATTAATTAAAGAAGTAGGATAATTTAATAATAAAGTTGAAAACATTCGACATTTTAATAAAAAATTCTCAAAAAAAATTAGTTGAGCATCCTGAGTTTTGATTTAATATCCGTAGATGTGAATTTTTTACTTTCTATAAATATTTGATAATTTAATTATGAATTATGATAACAAGTGTTTTAATGTTGTTTTTGTTGGGGCGATTCAAGGGGGTTAACGAGAGAACATTTCTACTTGGGACACACCTTTGTGAGAGACACACCACATATCTCCCTAAAACCTTAAGGTGATAGATGTGTGAGTTCTCTCACTTATATAGTGTTCAATCTTCCATTTTCTAATCAATGTGAGACTTATTCCTCACACTTGATTCTCAACACTCTCCCTCAAGTGTTAGTCTATACGCAATGCTCCCCTTGAAATGGAAACTCTCTCTTCCATGTATACTTGTATCACCGTTGAACTCAACGGAACACCTTCTATCCACACCTGCGAGAAGTATTTCGATACAAGTAACTGGTCCCTTCACTTGAACCTAAAGGCTCATGATACCAGTGTTGGGGCGATTAGGGGGGTCAACAAGGGAGCATTTTTACTTGGGATCTCTTTAACTAGATCTCTAGATACCAGATGTTGGAATTATCCCAAAACTTATGGGAATTCCGTAGCTATCACGCAGTAGAAACGTTAAAAGAAAGAAGAAGAAAAATAGAGAAGAAAATTAGGGTTCTTGAGAAAATTGAAAATATGAATGTTGTTGCCCACAAACCGTGAGACTTTCTTTCTCTTATTGCTACTCGCTCTGCAACTGCAGAACTATGAGTGAAATCATGTTTGATGTTTTACAATGAGGGAAACTCCCTATTTATAGAATTAGGTTTGCTTGCATCTCAAGACAAAGCCCAAAACTATAAAAGCCCAAAATATCTATTTTGAATTAAATCTAATCTAATCTAGATCAAATCAAATATTTCCTTCTGTCGAGCAATCTGCTTCGACACAAGGAATTAAAATTTAACACACCACCTAATTCATTGTGTCTAAGCTATCTACATTCCATATACCTTAGTTTCTGGAATACTTCGACCTGCACTCCTTTTGTCATGATATCTGCAATCTGATTCTCAGTTCTGCAGTGTTCCAAATTCATCTTCTTATCCGCTACCTGATCTCAAAGATAATGGAACCTCATTTCGATATGCTTGCTTCGACCATGTGCTATCAGATTCTTCGCCAAATTGATAGCTGACATGCTTTCGTTCTTCATGGTGATTGCTCCATGACTCTTTGATATAATCTTTTCGACCAAGTTCACCATCCATGTTGCTTGACATGCAAAAAGAGAAGCAACCATGTATTCTGCTTCGCATGATGATAATGCCACTATTGGCTCCTTTCTCTAACTCCAAGCAACTGGTGCACCACCTAACATAAACACATATCCAGCAGTGGATTTTTGATCCTCAACATCACTACACAAACTAGAATCTGTGTATCCCACTAACTTGCATTCATTTCCTTCATCAGCTGCTGGAAATAAAATGTCATAATCGAGAGTTCCTTTCAAATACCTTAGTATCCTCTTCGTCGCTGCTAGGTGTGATACCTTTAGCTTCTGCATCAATCTACTCACCATACCAACATTGTATGCTAAGTCAGGCCTTGTGTGACAAAGGTATCGAAGTGACCCAATAAGTCTTATGTATTGGGTTAGGTCAACATTATCTTCTTCTGAATCCTTCGACAATTGCAATCTGGGCTCAACTGGAGTCAAAGTTGGGTTGCAATCTTGCATCTCAAATCTCTTGAGTATTTCACCTGCATATCTTCTTTGATGCATCATCAAACCTCTACCACTCTTGTAGAATTCGATGCCAAGGAAATATGAGAGTTTTCCCAAGTCTGACATTTCAAACTCCTCATTTAGGCCATGTTCGAAATCTTCGATCTCCTTTTTGCAACTTCTTGTTATCATCAGGTCATCAACATAGAAACATAGTATAAGCAATTCACCATTTACATATACTTCATGCTCAGTTGTGCACTTCACAAATTCCTTCTCCCTTAGAAAGTTGTCTATCTTCTTATTCTAAGCTCCTGAAGCTTGCTTCAGTCTATACAAGGATTTATTCAGCCTGTACACCTTTCTCTCTTCGCTTTGTTACACAAAACCAACTGGTTGTGCAACATAAACTTCTTCGTCTAAGGGGCCATTTAGGAATTCACACTTCACATCCATCTGACACATCTTCTAGATGTTCATGTTTGCTAGACCACCAACCAACTTGGTTGTTTCGATTCTAGCAACAGGAGCAAATACTTCGTCAAAGTCGATTCCTTCCTTCTGAAGAAAACATTTCGCCACAAGTCTGCCTTGTATCGAGTCACTTCCCCTCTGGGATCCAGCTTCACCTTGTATACCCACTTCACATTAATTTCCTTCTTGACTTGAGGAAATTCGACAAGTGACTAAGTGTTATTGACTTCGATGGACTTTATCTCCTCATTCATTTCTTTCACCCACTTCGAATCTTGCAATGCCTCAATTGCATTGATAGGTTCGACATCTGCATAGAAATCATAATGTACCAGCTCACCTTCTTCATCGACCATATCATATGATGTAATCACACATTATTGCTACCTTGCATGCATGTGTCTTGTTCTTTGAGGTCTTCTTGGGCCTGCTTTACCTCTAACATCTTCTCGTTGAACATCTCTTTCGACTTCACTAGCTGGTTCTTCACAAAATATTTCAACTAAATCTTTCTTGACATTTTCGGTCCAAACCCATTCTTTAAGCTCATCTATGATTACGTCCCTACTGATCATAACCTGCTTGTTTACTGGGTCGAACAACTTGTAACCTCTAGTCGAATGATATCCTATTAGAATCATTTGACTAGACTTGTCATCAAGCTTCCTTTTCAACTGATCTGGTACATGCCTATGTACTATAGATCCAAATACCTTCAGATGACCCAAACTAGGCTTGACACCACACCAACACTCTTCTGGAATAACTCATTCTAGCTTCTTCGCCGGACATCTATTTAAAATATATGTTGCAGTCGACACATCTTCTCCCCATAGTTCTTTGGGTAGATGCGTGGCATTTAACATACTTCTTACCATGTTCATAATGGTTCGATTCTTCCTTTCTGCAATTTCATTCTGCTGTGGAGTGTAGGGTGGCACCACCTCATGCACAATCCTTTCTTTTACACATAATGCATCGAAATCTTTTGACACATACTCTTCACCACCATCAGTCCTCAAAGTCTTGAGCTTTCAACCACTTTTTCTTTCGACCATAGATTTAAACTTGGCAAATATATCGATCACTTCACTTTTCTTCTTGATCAGGTAAGTCCACAATTTTCGACTAAAATACTCTATGAGTGACAAAGTACCTTTTACCTCCAATCGAATCCACCTGGATAGGACCAGATACATCAGAGTATATGACTTCAAAAATTGCCTTCGACCTGCTTTCTGCATCCTTGTTGAAGCTATTCTTGTGTTATTTCGACTGAACACATTCTTCACACACTTTATTTGGGATGTCAATTTCTGGCAATCCTGAAACCATATTTCTTCTCTTCAAATCTCTGATGTCTTTGAAATTGAGATGACCAAGTCTATAATGCCATAACCATTCATCTTTTCTAACTGCACTTGCAAGGCACCTATGCTCCATCACATTTTGTTCGATCTTGAAGGTTCTATTCTGAGACATTGAAGTCTTCAAGTTCAACCTACCTCATACGTCGACGACTCTCATCACCTTATCTTCGACCGACACCTTGTAGTTCTTTTTGACCAACTGCCATATACTGAGCAAATTGCTCTTCATGCCTGGTATGTACAAAATGTTGGAAATTATTGACCTCTTGCCATCCTTCCTCTTAATCAGAACATCACCAATACCTTCAGCTGCTAGAGTATTGTCATTTGCGACTTTCATTTCATTCTTCATTGAGGGCTTCAAGTTGACAAACCAATCTTTCCTACCAGTCATGTGTAATGAACATCATGAGTCCAAGTACCATCAGCAATATCTCTTGTTTTTCATGTTTTGCTAGCTTAGCATCAGAATCTTGATGGATTATTAAGAGAGCTTTATAATCTTTCTTCAATTTTTTGTACGCAACTTTTTCCTCTTCTGTTGTGTTCTTTGCTAGTGTTGTTACTCCTTCCTTCACAAGATCCCATAAATCTTGATAACAGAAAACAACTTTGATCTGCTTGCACCAATTTTCATAGTTATCTTTCTTGAGAATCAGAAGACTCGTCGAAAAATGCCCATTCGGATGATTCATTGACATCGCGTTCTTGCCCTTGAATCTCTTTAACCAGATCTCTAGATACCAGATGTTGGAATTATCCCAAAACCTATGGGAATTCCGTAATTATTACGCAGTAGAAACGTTAAAAGAAAGAAGAAGAAAAATATAGAAGAAAAATTAGGGTTCTTGAGAAAATTGAAAAGATGAATGTTGTTGCCTACAAACCATGAGACTTTCTTTCTCTTATTGACACTCACTCTGCAACTGCAGAAATGTGAGTGAAATAATGTTGTGATGTTTTACAAATAAGAAAAACTCTCTATTTATAGATTTAAGTTTGTTTGCATCTCTAGACAAAACCCAAAACTATAAAAGTCCAAAATATCTATTTTAAATTAAATCAAATCAAATCTAGATCAAATCAAATCTTTCGTTCTGTCGAACAACCTGCTTCGATACAAAGAATTACAATTGAACAGTTTTTCTTCATAAAAAAAGTTTGTTTTGAAAAGACATTATCAAGCATTTAAAAAAGTAATAAAGCCCGTAAATTTTAATATATAAATTAGTTACTTCTTTTAATTCTTTAAACAGTGCCATAGGTTTATTAGGTTTATTAGCACTTATTTATTATTTATTATTTATTACTAAATTATACCCTAAACATTGTAATTAAATTTCACCGAAGATATATGGCATGAAATAAGATGAGTGATTTTTCTAAAATAAAATAAAGTAAAATAAAGTGACTGATTGATTTGAGTTGATTTGCATTATTATTAAGTTATCTGTCTCCTATTATTGGAGTACAGTTTTTATGTTTGATTGAATAGAAAGTGCGTACACCACCTGCCTCCCTAATTTTGTTCCAATGTGAATGCAGCTTGAGCAGAACCGTTAATTGCATGCCGACGTGAAATAAAGTGAATTCAGAACATTTAGTATTTTTGTTAGAAGGAATATAAAGAGTGGATTTGTTCAATAAAGACAAATTACATAATTGTTTTTTTGAAAGATGTTGTTGAAAAGTTGTTTCAAAGAATAATCTTCTTTAATAATGTGTTAGTGATAATATAATGTAACAAAATAGGTTTATTGTTTAACATTTAGAATTTTTTTTTACTAAATCATATGAAATCTACCGTCATAAAAGAGTTATATAAAGATGTTAAGAAATGATTTTAAGTTTTTGTTTTTTTAGTATTGTTTATTGAGTCTTATTTTCAATTGCACATCTTTGAATTAAATTTTGAATTCAATCATTTTAGCATTTATAATTCAATGTTTGTGCTTGAATGTGATCATTATGTTTTATGTCATTTGATTGAGTTAATGGAACAAGAACCCTATTTGATGATGGTTCAAGTATATTGGCAAATGGAATAACAAGTTGCACCTGATTCGAATCACACAATTCTTATTAGCCGCTGAAAATTTTGAGTCGAATCACACTTTACACATGACTTGAATCACAAAGTTTTTCACATTTTCCTATTTGGCTATGTCAAAATTGATTCTAATAAGAGTTTATATATGACTCGAATCATGACCATTCATGACTTGAAACATAGTTAAAGTTTGTCTCGAATCACAAAAAATTGGTCTTTTCTTTTATGTTGATCTTGTTCCACTCTATTTGCTCACTTGACTCAAACCAACAAATGTTTTTGACTCGAATCTAACAACCATTTTTCACTTATTTTTGTGCTTAATCACATATAAATTATTTTTGTTATCTCATAACCAAGTGTGTGAACACATAATAACAACAACTCTCATTTTTGAAAACTCAAAAATCTCGCAAATAAATTTCTTTCATCTTCAACCTCTAGTTTGGATTTATATCTTGATTATGAAGATATGTAATTGTTGTGTGTGTGTGTGTGTGTGTGTGTGTGTGTGTGTGTGTGAGAGAGAGAGAGAGAGAGAGAGAGAGAGAGAGAGAGATGTCTTGAAACTAACACTTGAAGATTTATTAAAGATTTTTCATGAGGTTTGCAAGATTGTTGTTGTTATGACTGATGGTAACAAATTCCACTGAAAAGAAGAAGGTTATTCTCTCCAGGATGATCATTATAGTGTTGTCTAGAAGCCTACGTACAATGTAGGACTTCATCTCAATCTTTGGACAATTCATCGATCAAGAAATCAATGGGATCAAGGGTGATTACCACACATGAAGACTTGGATCAGATTGATGAAGTTGGAAGATTCAAGAAGCAAGAAACAAGTAAAGATTTCATATAGATTTTGACATCAAGTCTGTATACAAATCAAGATTCAGCTAAGAGATTTAATTTTCTCAGCATTATTATAAATTCTGCGATTTTATGAACTCATGTAATATTTTTCAAACATAGTGGAAGAATAACTTTCAATTTAATTTTTATTGGTTATTGCACGTTTAGATAATCGTTTATAAGTGTAGTTTACTGTTAGTTCCTATTAATAATGATTAATTACATAAGTTTATATTTTGTTAGAATCAACCTATTTGTGTTTTAGTTCTAATTATACTATACAAACTATGGTGTTAGAATTTTGTAATAATTGGATTTTCTAAAGAACACATCTAGTGTAATTTGCAAAGTATCAACAAACTAAACAACTTAGGTAAGTTTATTTATAACAAAGATTATGCTAGCAAAATATTAAGGTCTGTGTACAAGGAATGACATCTGAAGGTTACCTCTATAAAAGAATATAAGGGTCTTAATACTTTGGACAACACAAAGTTGTTTGGGAAACTTGTTGAACACGAAAATGAGATGAAACGACTCACAAATAATGAAGTAAAGTCGAAAAAAGAGAAAGGTAAATAAGAGAAAAGGGATCTCTCTTTGAAAGTATTGTCATCTAAAGCAAATAAATCAAAGTAAGAAAGTGATAATTCTGACGAAGAATCTACAAAAGAATAGGAGATAGGGTTATTCCTTATACGCTACAATTAATACTTGAAAATAAACAAGTTCAAGCATTTTGATAAAGGTTTGGTAAATTTCAAAAAGTCTCATCCACCTAAAAGATAACATAAGAAAAAGGATGAAGACAACACATGTTACAAGTGGAGAAAATTGGGACATTATAAAACTATTTGTCCAAGTCTCAATAAGAATAATAAAAATAAGGATAAGGAATTCTAAAATACAAAATGAAAAATAGCCAAAGGTCATAGTGCCTATATCGCATGGAAAGAATATGATGAGAACTCCTCATCAGATTCTTACTCAAACTCAAGTGATGAATGTGCTAACCTATGTTTAAAGAAATGTATGTGAATTAAATAGACACTTCTAAGAAAACTTATCTAAAGAAGATAACCATTTTTAAAGTTTGAAAAATAGATTAATGATCTTAGTAGCTCATTGGATTCCTTAAAGGATGCATATACATCTCTAGTTGATTAGTGTTTTAATGTTTACGACACCTTAGTTGAAAAGGTATAAAAAAAGTATATTGTGTTACTTGTCCTACTTTAAAATTAGAAATTGAAAATATCAAAAGAAAATTAACACATGATATTTCACTATATACTACTAGTTTGACTTCTTCAAGTGATATAGGGACCATTTTTAAGAAAAACACTCACGGGCTAGAAAAAATAGAAAGAAAGTTTCATCTAAAGTTGAATGTCATTATTGTGGTTATCAAGGTTACATTAAGCCTATTTTTTACATTAGGAATGTCCATGTTCCTAATGGTAAAATGACATGGTACTAGAACGGAAAACACCTCTTATAACATTTGTAAAAAAGATACAATCACGTCCGACCAATTATTGTAAGATAAGGTGTGATTGTATGTATGATTCTTTTCATCATGGCCGTACAAACATGATTATAAGTTAAGTAGCGTGCAACCTATCACATCGGTTACTTTAAAAAACCATTGTTGTATGTCTCAACCTATAATAATGGTTACTTTAAACAACCGTTGTTGTATGCCTTTTAATAAACTAAAATTAAAATGCAGCAGTAGACAAATAAAAACAACATCAACAACAATAACAACCACAAGAATAAAAAGAAGACGACGACGACGACGAAGAAGAAGAAATTGAACAACAACAATAAAAACAACAACAACAACAACAAAAACAACAATAAGAATAACAACAAGAACAACAAGAATAACAACAACAAAAAGAACAATAAAAACTAACATTGCTAACTTGAATTTAGGTTTTCCTTGTCTCATTCAAGTTGGAGAATAGGTGGTGGAGTTCTGAAATTTGTTAATTCCTCATTGCACATGAGGATACGTAGGAGCAGGACTCGGAAACTTGTCAAGCACCCTAATAAAAACCTTTTTGCAACCCTTTTATTTTCCTTTTTCACTTCTATAATTTGAAGAAAATAAGTAAGATAAGCTAACATTCGATCGCAAGTTTAACTAAAAGGTTCACATTTAGTACAACATACGTGAGTGGTGCTAATACATTCCCCTTGCATAATCGACTCCCGAACCCGAATTTGGTTGTTACGACCATATTCTCCTTTTCATTTAAGGGTTTTATCGTTATTTTCCATTTCCTTCTTTGGAATATGTAGATGTTAAGAATTGGCAGAATTTTTGGACAAACAAGAAGTGTTGAACTTAGTTCAGGATGTCACACCAGATGTTTTGACATTGTCAAACAGAGTAAAAGTTAATGAATTAAGTCAAGACATCAGGATGTCACACCAGATGTTGTGACATCGTAAACCTGCTATCAGACTTAAATGATGCACAACAGAAGTAAGTAAATTCAGGAGAATTTATCTGGAATAAATTGTGAATAGATAAACACTCCAAGGCGCATCATTAGGGAGCTTAGTTATCTGACTTAAGTGAAACAAAATAACTAACACACCTTGTATCAAGGAGGTAACAAACTAACTAACCCTAATTCTCCTTGATGGCAGTGGGATTTATCAGGACTGGATAATTTACAGAAAGCCCAAAAACCAAGCATCTATTTAAGGAACAGAAACTCTCAGAATAGAGTACGAAATAAAGAAGACTGTAAAGGGTGTTTGTGTTTAATAGCAGGTGTTAATTGTTTGTCACTTTATGAGCTTTTAAGCAAAAAGTGAATTGTGTCTTGATTGAAACTTTTAAGTAAGATCAAGCTGTTGTGTTTGAAGTGTGACTTCAATTTTATTAAACATTGTAAAATATCACTGTGTGATTGAGGGGGAGTGAGTAGGTACTCATATCTAAGTTGTGTCTTAGGTAGAAATTGCCTTGGGTAGATATTAAGTGAAGGATTAAACTAGTTGGTTTAATTCCAGAATTAATATTACTTATATTGGATTTCCTTTTTGGCTTGGTAGCCCCCAGATGTAAGTGTGGAGATACACTGAACTGGGTTAACAATTTCCTGTGTTATTTAATTTACCTGCACTTTAAGTTTTGTTTAAGTCTTCAAGTGTTTAAACATCTCATTCGACATCACGTACCTGATCCCAGAATTTCAATTGGCATCAGAGCAGGCACCCTGCCTGTTTAACTGGGTGAGATCTAGGGACTGCAAATTTTGGGAACATGGACAGAGATATAGGATCTGTGAATAGACCACCTATATTGGATGGATCCAACTATGACTACTGGAAGCCAAGAATGGTAGCATTCTTAAGATCTCTTGATAGCAGGGCTTGGAAAGCAGTCAACAAAGGATGGGAGCACCCTGTCCAAGACAATAAGGATGGGGCAAAAGTGTTGAAGCCTGAAGAAGAGTGGAGCAAGGAGGAAGAAGATTCAGCACTTGGAAATTCCAAAGCCTTAAATGCCTTATTTAAGGGCATTGACAGGAACATATTTAGACTTGTACATCACTGTGAGCTGGCCAAGGATGTTTGGGACACTCTCAAAACCACTCATGAAGGAACATCAAAGGTGAAGATGTCAAGACTTCAACTTCTCACCACCAAGTTTGAAAACTTGAGGATGAAGGAAGATGAGACCATTCATGAGTTTTACATGAACATCCTTGAAATTGCTAATACTTCTGGTGCTTTGGGAGAGAAGATGAGTGATGAAAAGTTGGTAAGAAAGATTCTCAGATCACTGCCAAAAAGATTTGACATGAAGGTTACTGCAATAGAAGAAGCTCAGGACATCTGCACAATGAAGGTTGAAGAACTCATTGGTTCCTTTCAAACCTTTGAGATGGGAATGAATGATACAATTGTGAAGAAAAACAAAAGCATAGCCCTGGTCTCAAACACTGATAAAGAAGAAGAAAGTCATGAAGCAGACTCTGAGGACAACTTATCAGAAACAATTGCTATGCTTGGAAGACAATTCAACAAAATTCTCAAAAGAATGGAAAACAAGTCCAGACCAAGTGGAAGAAACTCAACATCTTCTGAGAATAAAAGACCTTATGATTCTAATAGAAGGTCAAATTATGATGAGAAGACCAACCAAGGAAAAGGGATTCAATGTCATGGATGTGAAGGATATGGACACATCAGAAGTGAATGCCCAACCTATCTAAAGAAACAAAAGAAAGGTCTCTCTGTGACCTGGTCAGATGAAGACTCGGGATGTGAGTCAGAAGAAGAATCTGCAAAGCACATCACTGCTCTAGCTGGAGTATGTGAAACTGAAGGTGGATCCAGTGATGAGGAGCTAACATTTGAAGAGCTTGAAGAATCTTACAGGATGCTGTGTAAAAGGAGCACTGAAGTATGCATGGAGAATATACAACAGAAGAAGCAAATTGAGGAATTAAAGGCTGAAAAGACAAGTAATATAGAGATCATTGACACTTTGAAAAGTGAAGTAAGCCTACTCAACTCCAAAATGGAGCATATGTCCAAATCTGTCAGAATGCTGAACAGTAGCTCAAACACACTGGATGTCATTCTCAACAACAACAAGCACTCAGGGGATAGGACTGGGCTGGGATTTAATAAAGCTCAGAAGTTTGAGGCTAGCACCAGCCAAACAACTCCAAATTCCATGAAGTCAAACAAGATGTCCAAGCAGATGTCTCAACATCATGACAAGAACATGATGAAAAAGAAATATCAAAGATGGAGATGCCATCATTGTGGAAGGTTTGGCCACATCAAACCTTTTTGCTACAAGCTGCATGGACATCCAAATCAGAGGTCTCAGCAACCCCCTAAGCAGAAGACAGAGGTCACCAAGAAAGTGCTTCATGGACATCCAAATCAGAGGTCTCAGCAACCCCCTAAGCAGAAGACAGAAGTCATAAAGAAAGTTTGGATACCTAAAGCTAGTCTTCATGCTGATCAAAGCTACAAATACATGCCCAAGAACAAATTCAACAGACAACCTTGGAACTCTAAAGATGGACAATACACAGGGCAGATGCATCAAAGGAAACCTCACAACAGGCACAAATGGTCCAAGAAGGTTGTTGCCTTTATAGCTCATACTTCTCTCAGAGTATCTGCTAAGGAAGACTGGTACTTTGACAGTGGCTGTTCAAGGCACATGACTGGACTGAAGAATCTGCTGGTAGACTTAAAGCCACACTCATCCAGATATGTAACCTTTGGAGATGGAGCAAAGGGGGAAATCAAGGGAGTTGGGAACCTGGACTGCTCAGGTGTACCAAGTCTAGATGATGTGTTGTTGGTAAAAGGATTAACTGCTAACTTGATCAGCATAAGTCAATTATGTGACCAAGGTTGCAGTGTAACTTTACCAAAACTGAATGCATAGTTTCTGATAAAGAACAGAAAGTTTTCATGAGAGGAGCCAGATCAAAAGACAACTGCTATATGTGGGAACCTCAAGATTTCAACCTCACATCAACTTGTTCCTTAGCCAAAGAAGAAGAAGTGAAGCTGTGGCACCAAAGACTGGGTCATCTCCATCTCAGAGGAATAAAGAAGATCATATCTATGGAGTCTGTAAGAGGAATCCCAAGACTGAAGATTGATGAAGGTAAAGTGTGTGGTGAATGTCAAATAGGCAAGCAAACCAAGATGTCACACCCAAAGCTCCAACATCTGACAACTTCCAAAGTTTTGGAATTATTACATATGGATCTTATGGGACCAATGCAGGTTGAGAGTCTTGGTGGAAAAAGATATGCATATGTGGTTGTTGATGACTTCTCAAGATATACATGGATAAGTTTCATCAAAGAGAAGTCTAATGTGTTTGATGAATTCAAAGATCTGTGCTATAGAATTCAAAGAGAAAAAGCAAGCTGTGTGGTCAGAATAAGAAGTGATCATGGAAAAGAGTTTGAGAATAAAAAATTCTCAGACTTCTGCTCTTCAGAAGGGATCAATCATGAGTATTATTCTCCTATCACCCCTCAACAGAATGGGATTGTTGAGAGGAAAAACAAAACTATTCAGGAGTCAGCAAGAGCCATGATTCATGCCAAGAAGTTACCCCTGTACTTTTGGGCTGAAGTTATGAACACAACATGCTATATCCACAATAGAGTCACACTAAGAAAGGGAACTTTGTCCACCATCTATGAAGTCTGGAAGGGCAGAAAACCTACAGTCAAGTACTTTCATGTTTTTAAATGTTACATTCTGGCTGATAGGGATCAAAGAAGAAAGATGGACCCTAAAAGTGATGAAGGGATTTTTCTTGGATACTCCATAAATAGCAGAGCTTACAGAGTATTTAACTCCAGAACCAAGGTTATAATGGAGTCAATAAATGTGATTATTGATGATGCCTCTGCAGATGTTGCTGATGATGTTGGAACATCTGCTGACAATCAAACTGAAGATAAAACAGAAAGTGATAATCTTGATTTCACTTTAACTGAGGCAAGGGCAGAGCAATCCAACAAACCTCCCTCCATCAGAATCCAGAAAGATCATCCTAAAGATCTGATAATTGGTGATCCCAACAGTGGTGTCATCACTAGATCAAGAGAGATGATTTCAGGCTCCTGCTTTGTTTCAAAGATAGAACCTAAAAACATCAAGGAAGCTCTGAATGATGAGAACTGGATCTCTGATATGCAAGAAGAATTAGGCCAGTTTACAAGGAATGAAGTATGGGATCTTGTTCCCAGGCCGGATGATATTAATATGATTGGCACTAAGTGGGTGTACAAGAACAAGTCAAATGAGCAGGGAGTAGTTACAAAGAACAAGGCTAGACTTGTAGCTCAAGGATACACACAAATTGAGGGAGTAGACTTTGATGAAACCTTTGCACCAGTAGCAAGGCTTGAATCAATCAGACTACTTCTAGGAATTGCTTGTATCCTAAAGTTCAAGCTATTTCAGATGGATGTTAAAAGTGCCTTTCTAAATGGGTACCTTAATGAGGAAGTATATGTGGAGCAGCCTAAGGGATTTGTTGATCCAAGCTGTCCAGATCATATATACAAGCTAAGGAAGGCTCTGTATGGTCTAAAGAAAGCCCCAAGAGCATGGTATGAAAGACTGACCACTTTTCTCATTAAACATGGGTACAGGAAAGGTGGAATAGACAAAACCTTGTTTGTGAAGGATGAAGAAGGAAAGGTCATGATAGCTCAGATATATGTAGATGACATAGTGTTTGGTGGGATGTCAGACAGGATGGTTAAACATTTTGTTAATCAAATGGAATCTGAGTTTGAGATGAGCTTAGTAGGAGAACTAACCTACTTTCTTGGACTGCAAATCAAGCAGATGGAAGACTCCATGTTCATATCCCAAAGCAAGTATGCAAAGAACACAGTCAAGAAGTTTGGGATGGACAATGCAAGTCACAAGAGAACACCTGCCCCCACTCATTTAAAGCTGACAAAGGATGACAAGGGTGAGAATGTGGACCAAAGCTTATACAGAAGCATGATTGGAAGCCTACTATATCTGACAGCTAGCAGACCAGATATAGCCTTTGCAGTTGGTATGTGTGCAAGGTATCAAGCTGGGCCAAAAGTAAGTCATCTAAACCAGGTTAAGAGGATTTTGAAATATGTCAATGGTACTTGTGACTATGGCATAATGTATTCTCATGGTTGTGAACCAATCCTCACTGGATTTTGTGATGCTGACTGGGCTGGTAGTGCTGATGATAGAAAGAGTACATCAGGAGGATGCTTCTTTCTAGGAAACAATTTGATTTCTTGGTTCAGTAAGAAACAAAATTGTGTATCCTTATCCACTGCTGAAGCTGAATATATTGCAGCTGGTAGCAGTTGTTCACAGCTGGTTTGGATGAAACAAATGCTCATAGAATACAATGTCCCACAAGATGTCATGACATTGTACTGTGAAAATTTAAGTGCAATTAACATCTCCAAAAATCCTATCCAACACAGCAGAACTAAGCACATAGACATCAGGCATCATTTCATTAGAGATCTTGTGGAAGAGAAGGTGATCACATTAGAGCATGTAGCCACAGAGCTGCAATTAGCTGATATATTTACTAAAGCTTTGGATGCTACCCAATTTGAAAACCTAAGGGGTAAATTAGGAATCTGCTTATGTGAAATATAGCAGTTATGGAGAAGTGCCAACATGTCTCATGACATCGTGTGGCATGATCACCAGATGGTAGCATCAGTCTGGTCAATAACTCTGTGTATTCCACTCTTAAAAATTCCAATAGCAACTGTTTCTATAAATGCACAAACGTGCTCTCAGCTCCTCACCTTCTCACTATCTCCTCAAAATGATTTGCATGCTAAAGCTGATTTTCTAAGCTCATCAAAATCAATCAAACCTAACTCCTCTTCCACTACATTCGAAAAATGTCTCAACATCAAAACCCTAACTTCATTGATGAGGGTCTCAATCAAGAAGATGTAGTGCATGCAACTCCAATCTCTATAGTACCAATGGATGCTACTCCTATAGACAAAATCAGAGGAAGTGTCCCTATTGCTCAAAATCCTAGAACTCTAAATGTAAGAAGAGCAAAAGAGCCTGTTTTTAGCAAAAGCAAGGGGACTCCTTCATCTACAAATACCACCCCCAAAGCTTCTGACTATGTGGATGCATCCATCAAGCATCTTGTGAACAGGATTCTTTCTGAACAAAGAGTGGTGCGTGGGGTATCTGTTCCCCTGAACAACATGCCTGCTCCAAAAGAAGAACCAAGTAACTAGGCTGAAGAGGACACTCTTGCTCAACAGGATGTCCCAATAAATGTTGAAGCATCTGAGGACCAGAACAAGGCCTCAACTAATGATGAAGCCACTGATGATCAAGCTCATGTTGATCAATCTGCTGAAAAAGAGGCCTCCCAACCTCCTCCTATTGAAACTCTAGATGATGACTCTGACACAGAGATCATTGCATCTGTTAACCGTAGCATAGCCAAGAGGCTTAGGGCTAGGAAGGAGAAGAAGCCTGCTGCACATACAACACCTGAAAAGAAACAATCAACTCCAAAGAAAGACAAGGTCAAAGTTGCATTTGGACCTACTAAGCAATGGAGCAAGGTAAGCACCCAGAAGAGGAAAGCTGCAACTCCACCTGACTCAGATGTTGAGGAGGATGTCCCAACATCCCAACCAAGGAAGAAGCCAGCACCTCCCAGGTATGCATCTGCTGTTCCTGAAGCACCTCTGGACAATGTGTCCTTCCATCATGTTTCCAGTGTGAGCAAATGGAAGTATGTCTACCAAAGAAGGGTGGCTCTGGAAAGAGAGCTGGGCAGCAATGCTTTGGAGTGCACTGAGGTAATAGACTTAATATCCTCTGCTGGCTTATTCAAGACTGTTTCAAATTTTTCACCCTGTTATGAGCTGCTAGTCAAGGAGTTTATTGTCAATCTGCAAGAAGGGTGTGCTGATGGAAAGTCAGAAGATTTTAGGAAGGTTTATGTGAGGGGGAGATGTGTTGATTTCTCTCCTAGGGTTATAAATCACTACCTAGGGAGAGAATCTGATGGGCCAAATGAGCTGGGCAAAACTGACAACCAAGTCTGCAAGATCATCACTGCCAATCAGGTCAAAACATGGCCAGTCAAAGGCAAACTATCTGTCAGCCTGCTAACAAGGAAGTATGTTATGCTGCATAGGATTGGAACTGTCAACTGGGTCCCCACCAACCATACTTCTTCTATAGCTACTGGACTGGGAAGATTCATCTGTGCTGTAGGCACCCAAACAAAATTGGACTATGGGGCTTACATCTTTGATCAAACCCTAAAGCATGCAGGAACATCAACAACCAAGCTTCCAATAGCTTTTCCCTCTCTGCTCTGTGGTATAATCCTCAACCAATATCCAGGCATTCTTACTGATAAGGATTCTGTCTGCAAGAGGGAGAGTCCACTGGCCTTCCACAACAAACTATTCCTGAGCCATCATGCTGCAGATGTTGAAGCTCCCAGTGGGACATCTATTGGACCATCAAATGTCAAGACTCCTATATCCAAAGCAGCCTTGATTGCAGAACTCAAGACCACTTGCAAAGAGCTGGATGCCAGGAAGAAAAAGCTTGAGGAAATAATTCAAAGGCTGGAGCTGGAAGAGGTTGCTCAGAATGCTGATGAATCTGATGCTGAGTCTGAGGAAGAAGAAGAAGATACTGAGTATGATGAGTCTGAGTGAAGCTGGGTGTGATGGAAGTTGTATTGCCTGTTCTGAATTGTATTCTTGTTTTGTAATTTTTCTTTGTAATGTTTTGTTTTTCTCTCTGCATATGTAATGTTTGGCCCCAAATTTCTGTCTAACAAGGGGGAGAAGAGAAGTGTACTGAACACAAGAGAAGTGTACTGAACACCAATGTCTGCTGTTGTTTAATGAACAATGCTTTCTGCCTTCTGAACTAAGTTTTTTTTCTGAATGCTCATTGGTATATCAAATTCTGTTGAACAAGTCATAGCAGTATACATACAGGTTTGAGGGGGAGCAAATTACTATCTCTCATATGATTCAACAGAAAAGAACTCTGCTGCACTCTGATAAAAGAACTCTGTTGTACTCTGATAAAACCAGAAGATTGTGTTAGCCAAAAATTAGCCAAAGGGGGAGTTTATAGATGTTAAGAATTGGCAGAATTTTTGGACAAATAAGAAGTGTTGAACTTAGTTCAGGATGTCACACCAGATGTTGTAACATTGTCAAACAGAGTAAAAGTTAATGAATTAAGTCAATACATCAGGATGTCACACCAGATGTTGTGACATCGCAAACCTGCTACCAGACTTAAATGATGCATAACAGAAGTAAGTAAATTCAAGAGAATTTATCTGGAATAAATTGTGAATAGATAAACACTCCAAGGCACATCATTAGGGAGCTTAGTTATCTGACTTAAGTGAAACAGAATAACTAACACACCTTGTATCAAGGAGGTAACAAACTAACTAACCCTAATTCTCCTTGATGACAGTGGGATTTATCAGGACTGGATAATTTACAGAAAGTCCAAAAACCAAGCATCTATTTAAGGAACAGAAACTCTCAGAATAGAGTACGAAATAAAGAAGACTGTAAAGGGTGTTTGTGTTTAATAGCAGGTGTTAATTGTTTGTCACTTTATGAGCTTTTAAGCAAAAAGTGAAGTGTCTTGATTGAAACTTTTAAGTAAGATCAAGCTGTTGTGTTTGAAGTGTGACTTCAATTTTATTAAACATTGTAAAATATCACTGTGTGATTGAGGGGGAGTGAGTAGGTACTCATATCTAAGTTGTGTCTTAGGTAGAAATTGCCTTGGGTAGATATTAAGTGAAGGATTAAACTGGTTGGTTTAATTCCAGAATTAATATTACTTATATTGGATTTCCTTCCTGGCTTGGTAGCCCCCAGATGTAAGTGTGGAGATACACTGAACTGGGTAACAATTTCCTGTGTTATTTAATTTACCTGCACTTTAAGTTTTGTTTAAGTCTTCAAGTGTTTAAACATCTCATTCGACATCACGTACCTGATCCCAGAATTTCAGAATAAATAAATTTTGATGGCGACTTTATTCAATCATTTCCGTAAGCGCACGAACGCTTCACGAATGATCGCATTTTTCAAGATGCGACAAAATCCTAGAGAAGACACCCTATGAGTTACTTAAAGGTAGGAAACCAAAAATTTCTTACTTTCTAGTTTTCGATTGCAAATATTTCCTTTTAAATAATGGAAAGGACAATCTTGATAAATTTGATGCTAAGTATGATGAAGGAATACTCCTAGAGTACTCATCTTTGAGTAAAGCATATAGAGTTTACAATCATAGAACATCATAAGTTGAAGAATCTATTCATGTTGCATTTGATGAATCATCACTTCAAAAGACAGTGCTTTTAGAAAGTGCTTTATAAGATGACACTTTAGAGAGCGCTTTTACATAAAGCGCTTTTTAAGGTAATGTTTTAGAAAACACTTTATTTTAAATTATTTTTCAAAAGACCTATAGCAGCGCTTTTTAACAAAAATGTTGTCTTTTTTGCTTGGCACAATTTTACTGAACAATATCAAGAATCACAAAATATGGCAAAATGAGTGATCGAACCCACACCCTTTAGGTAGGGAAAGGAATTTTAAATTATATTAATATATCAAATTATATTTAATATATTTAAATCATATTAAATTAAATTTTAATTTATTTTAAATTATATTTATAAGTATTCAAATATATGTTTTAATTACAAACATTTTAATTTATTAAAATTATATTTAATATTGTGGTATGTAAATGACTTGTGGTATGTAAATGTTTATATTGTGATTTTCGGTGATAAATACCGAGAATATTGATATGGTTTATGTTGGTTTTGAATGGATTGAAATGAAATGGTTTATATGTAAATTATGAAATGGTTTGAAAAAAATAGTTTGGAATGGTTTGAAATGGTTTATACAGGTTTATAATAATGTGAATTATATTGATGTTTGCCTAAAAAAATTACACAGGTTTTGCATAAAAAAATGGATAAAATGAGATTTTAAAAAAAATAATTAAAATTATAGGTACACTTTAGAGAGCGCTTTCTCTTAAAAGCGCTTTCTAAAGTCCATAATAGAAAGCGCTTTCTCCTAAAAGCGCACTCTAAAGTTATAGAAAAATAAAATTAAAATTATAGGTAGACTTTAGAGAGCGCTTTTGAAAAACGCTGTCTAAAGAGAGACCAAAGAAAGCGTTTTTGAATAAAAGCGCTCTCTAAAGTAATGTAAAAAAATTATTAAAATTTAAACATATACAATAGAAAGCGTTGTCAAATAGACACACCTTAGAGAGCGCTTTTTACGGGAAAAAAGCTTTAAAATGCCTACTTTAGAATGCGCGTTTTCTTTAAAAACGCTCTCTATGGGGGGGCCTTTAAAGGCGTTTTTTATTATATAAAAAAACGTTGTCTTTACCTACGACAGCGCAACCTTTAACAACGCTTAAAAGCGCTCTCTAAGGTAAAAAAAATGCTCTCTAAGCCCTTTTTTGCCTTGGTGCCAATAGAGGGTCATTTCCTCTAATCATGATAAAGTGTGTGTGCTTTGCTTCTTGGAAAATGAGAGCATGTTTCATGTGTTATTTACATGTCTTAAAGCCGTCTTGATGTGGGATAAGGTTCGTTGATGGGTTAGTTTACCGCGGATGGATGTTCAAATCTGTTGTGAGCATGCACTTTCTTGGTTTTGGCTTTTGAATGGTAGGTGCAACGAGAAGTAGGTGTGTTCGATATGGTTTATGTCGTTTTGGAGTATTTGGTGTTCGAGAAATAATATTATTTGCAACGGGGAAATTTGTAATGTGGATTTCATTTTCCACTAGATTATTCTTATTTCTTGGCGTTGGTTGACTTACGGTTTAATTCTAGAAGGGTCTGTAATCTATATGATTGGACTAAGTTCCCTTTAAATTTTTTGTAGTTCTTTTTTTGGGCATTTTATTTGGTTCAATTTTGTAATGGGTTAGAAAATCCTTTTTTATCTCTTTTATTGATTCCATTGAGAGAGAGAGAGAGTATTTTTGCCCAACGTACCAACCAATAACCTCAATCAATATACAACTTTCATATTAGTAGTAAGTCGGCATACACTACAACAATTAGATAAGATGTATGACACATTTTGTATGGTTTAACAACATTTTAAAAATTTTAAATTATTATCATACATATATATTTTATTAATTCTGTTTTACCTAATAACTTAATAATGAACTAATGGACTGATAATTACTCTTTGTGGTTAATTTAGGGAAGGACGCCTGAGTTATAAGGATAATACTAATATTATGAGTTTAACCCATCCACGGACAAGCTAGCTAGCAAGTAATAACGTTTGTTATTTTGAAAAAACATATCTTAATAATAAATTTTATTTAACTCACAAATTATGCTAGCCCTACTCTTTTATAAGTCCCATGAGATAGATATTTTGAGCACCATAGCAATTTTTTGTATGAAACACGACCATAGAGAAAAATTCCATCAAATATTGCAATAGGAGTATGCACAATGTCTAATAAGATAAAATCTAAAATCAATTTTAGGGAGGGTGTGTGCTTTTTGATTTTTTTCCCCAGAGGTTTAGTATGTATTAGAGGAGATATTTTAATGAATTGATATTGGTATTTAAACTATTTAGAAATTTCGAAACAAACTATTTTTTAGGTGAAGAGGACATGGAAGATAATTGTATTTTTCTCGTGATATTTAGAGAGGTCGTCAAGTTACTCATACTTTCTGTATGTGTCTTTAAAATCATATTCTTTACTTGAGTCAATAGCGGCTCAGGTGTTTGTGAACGAGATCCTTTGGGTTGTGTTCTTTCCTAGTATTTTTGGAGGAAGATGTTTTATTGATTGTTGTATTAGTTTTCAAGCTCAACCTTGTTTGTCATTGGTGGAGAGGTAATTTGTTTGAAGTTTTTGATCCTTCTCTCTTTGCTTTTTGTTTTTTAGGTGTTGTATGATTTTCTTTTTTCTCTGAGAATTTGTTAATACATTCTATGAGTTTCTTAGCAACCACATAAATTTTTGTTTTTGTCCTTTGATTTTGGATGTGCACATCTAGACGCACCATTTATTTAAAAAACGTTGATTTCTTCCCGATGTGCAAATCAGGAATGTTTCTGGATGTGCACATTTGAAAGAATTTCTAAAAACTTCGCGCCCAAAGCCCTTGTCCCCCTCATTCTTATATATCTTTGGTAAATTATGACCGTTCAAACCGCCATAATTTTTAAATATTTTATGAAAAAAAAGGTAAATTAAACTTGTGCTATATTAAACTTATACTATATAGTCTTTATTCTAATTGGTACTAATAGCTTAAGTTTAAGGAATAATTTAGTTAATATAAAAATAAACATGTAATAGCCTTAGTTAGAACAATATATTGTAGTTTTAGTTAAAAATGTTCTAATTGAATATAAAATCATTAGTTTAGTTAAAATTGAATACATTAATTAGGTTAGGTGTAGAAATTTCAATATGTCAGGAGTTTTAGTCTTAGAAAAGATGTATTAATAGTTTGGATTTTAATGTAGCACAAGTTTAATTTATCTTTTATTCATAAAATATGTGAAAATTATGGCGATTTGAACTGCCATAATTTACCAAACATAAGAATGAGGGGGACGAAGGATCTGGGCGCGAAGTCTTAAAAAATTCTTCTGAATGTGCACATCCGAAAACACTCCTGATTTGTACTTCTGGAAGAAATCAACGTTTTTAAAAAAAATGGTGCGTCCTAATGTGCACATCCAAAATCAGGGGGCAAAATCAAAATTTTGCGTGGTGCCGAAGAAACCCATGAGGTGTATTAAGAAATCCTCTTTCCTTTTGCATTTTTTGGATACTCTTTTTGTCTAGTTTGTGCTCTTTTGTAACCTTTTTAGCGAACATTTTTATCTATATATTCTTATTTGACTTTAAAAAAAATAAAATACCTAAAATAAAATCAACCTGCTTATTTTAAAATAATTTGTCATTCACATTTATAAATTCAAATGTTTTATTGGATGTCCAAATTCCTAATCATATCCACTACTACGGATAAGTAATTTTACATCGGTTAAACAATGAATTTAGCCTCAGTTTGTTGATTGATTTAAAGAACGGTGTCATGAAAAGTGCATAACTTTTTTCTTCGGTTAAATTGACAACCGAAAAGAAAAGTGAATTGATCATGGGTTTGATCCCTAAAAACAACATTTTTATTTTATTTTTAAGCGAGCTCCAAATATTCCTCTTAGTTATATTTATTAACTAGCGAATAAATAGATAATTTTTACCTCGTTTTTAAAAGAGAGAGATTACTAAAAGCTATGGTTTGACTCCACTTCTGTTTTCATAGCTTTCTCTTCTTTCAACCATGACATGGTTCCTTGACAATTAAGAAACATGTGCCTTGTCTACATCAGTTATATTTTAGATATATCGATAATTATTTAGAATAAATTTAAAGAAGAAAATAGTTATGTGGATTTGTTTACTAATATAGACTGCACATGTACGATCTTCAATTCTTTTGATTCTTTATCTATATATATCATGAAAGATTATGTAAAAAATAGACTAGGTTTATCTCTTTTAGGTTTAAATCTTGAGGATTTTTTTAACACACCCCATATATTTCTTAAACACCTGTCATACCCTAAATTTTGATCTAAGATACCCACACACCCATTAGCTCAATGGACAGTGTTGAAGTTTACCGGCTCACATCCCCGTAGTGAATCAGGATTTCTGAGTCCCTCAGAGGATTCAGGAAAATGATCAATCATAAATTACTAAGATTTTCAACCTTTCAAACATCCTCAAGGGATCAAGGAATCTCAAATGGTGAAAATTCATGCAAAGATTGCACAAAATTCCAGTTATTTGAGCCCCGAGGCCTCATTGTCACAAATTAGGGTTTTTAGTCGATTGTGCACTTTAGAGGAGTATTTTCATGGTAAAATGAGCCAAGACCTCCACATATAATTCAAGGATCTCAAAAAAACTCTAATAGACCATATACAAGTGTGAATCAAGTTCAAGAGATGTAGAGATTAAGAATCCCAAAATTTGGGTTTCACAATGCATAATTAGGGTTTTGACTAATTGGGGAACCCAAAGTTGAAATTTTCATTTGGACATGAGACAATACCATAAGGAATGGTTTAAATAGATCACATATATATCTTATGAGTTCATTCACAAGTTTAAAATTCCTCATAGGATGCTCAGTCAAATAAATCAAAAGTCAAGGGTATCTAGTGTAATTTTCATCTGAGTAAAAAGTCAAAGTTTGACTTTTTGACCTAAAATGATCCCCATGACCTAAATTACAAGAATATATGATCCATAAATGCATTTGATCCTAAAAAATCAAGAATTTTGAGGTAACTTGTAAAAGGGGCTAACTTAGAAAATTTGGAAATTTTTCTAAGTTATGGAAAAAAATGTGCATGTACCCTACTTCCAAGCATCATAACTTATGATCCAAGCATCATATTTTTTTGAACCAAAGCTCAAATGAAATATATAATCACAAACTAAAAAATATTCAACTATATCAAACTCCAATTCTTCATGGATTTTAAGTTGAAGGATGATAAAAAAAATGAATGTTTCAACACTTAGACAAAAACTGTCTAAGTTAAAAAACAATCAAAACTTGGAGGCTTTTTTCACATAGTTTCAAGCTGATTCAGATCCTTGTGAAACACCAATGTTGTCACAAATCATTCTAACAATTAAAAGAACCAATTGGCATGAAAAGATCTCCCTTGAGCATGAAGAAATCCCTTGCCAAACACACCATGTCACAACTGTTTTGGAAAAATCATATTTTTGACAAAACTTGAAATTGAGATTTTATTAGTCAAGGATAAGATCAGCTCGTCGAGAGCATCTTAATCATCATTATAAACCTGAGCTAACCTGCAAATTCATGATTACAGCCAAGAAGATTCCATTTGCATTCATGAATTTCAACACCTATCACATGATCCAAGGACCAAAAAGCTTCAAAAAGGGATATGCTAAAATCTTATGAACTTCATCCAATTTGCATTCATCAACAAAGATTTAAATGCCTGCAAAATGTGAATTTGTCCAAGGCTATACTGATCTATTTGAGATAACAGCAATGATGCATATCCATGACTAAACTCCAAGCCTTAGCCCTTAAACTCTAGCTTTCTCTTCATTCCTTCAAAAGACTCAACACTTGACATTTTGAGCAAACAACATTGGTTTTGAGTTGTGGCCATTATCAACTCAACCCAAACACTCAAACACATCACATATGATGTATATGATGTGTTCAAACACTTATATCACCCTTCAACCAACCATTATGCATCAATTCTGCAGCTGGGATACCACATCTTGATCGAAATTGTTTCAAAGTGATTCAAAGCTTTCAATCCATTCAATATCATCCAAGGAATTTGTTCAAATCATCACAACATCTCTATAACACCTCCATCTCAAAAATTAAATTGCTCTTGCAGCTAAGACATTCAAGTAAGCCTAAACTTGGTCATCTCATAATGCATGCATATTTTCTCACACAATAATTTTGCCAAATGTTAGTTATCATGTTTCTATTAACTCCCCTAAAACAATTGCATCAAAAACACTTTGTATGAGATTTCATGTTAGTTTTTGCAAAATAAAGTTCTTCAGTGTTCATCACTGATTTCTCACTCCACACACAAAATAAATGAAATTAAATGATTCTATTGTGTTCATGGGATCAAAACACACAATTTTGATGTTTATTTCATCTCAAATGGATGCCTTTTCCATGAGATACAATTATATTTGCAACATCTCGGCAAACTGCATGCACGCGTGTTCTTGAGCATGTTCTTGGTGCCCTTTTTTAAATTTTCAAAATTTGAATTTTATCATTTGTTTTAATTTATTCAAAAATTAATAACTTTATGAATTTTTGGAGTTTTTGAATGATTCTTTTTTCATTAATTCACAAAAACGTTTAAATATTTTATTCCATGAAAAAATCACAAAAAAATATATTTTTAATATATTTTTTTTTATAAAGAATTAATTTTTATTTGTTTTTCAACATTTATAAATGATTCTTCTTCTTTATTTTCAAACACAGTTGAATTACAAGTTATTTCATGGATGAAACATAATTTTTCAAACATTAATCCAAGTTTATAATTTGTTTTTATTTATTTATTGGAAATTTCAATCATTTTATTATTTTTTATTCAAAAAATAATCTTTAAAAATATAATATAGGGTTTGAACTCATGGGCCTCACATTCATTTGTTTTTACACTCACGGGCCTCTATTTGAGTGTAAGACCCAATTCATTTTTGAAATATATACCATTAGAGTTTATACCGGCTATTTTCAAAAACTCGGCGTGATTGCCTTTTTCACTGAATTGTAAATTTCATCTGTGAATTTATTTCGATGAATTTTTACACATACTTTTTGTTTTATAAAATGAATTTTCAAATGTATTATGGGGAATCCTTTGTGTTTAGGACCTATTATTTTATTTTAAACTTTCTCCGGTCTGTTTTAAAACTTCTACAGGCTTCCGTATAAGTCCTGATTCCCCCAACTATTTTCTCAAACAATTTTCAATCTCCTAAACAGAGATTTATGGGCCACTTGCTTACAAGTCCCATTCCTTTTTCATTTTTCATCTTTATAATTAAAGATCTAATACACCTGCTACTAGACTGAGCCCACAATCAGGTGGAACTACTTTCTAAGCGGTAGGTAGCTTTTTAGCACCAAGTTCTACCCTGTGTATGAAAACATCAAGATAATACAAACAAACTTCCATATGCATCCTTTTGTATAATCCCTATTATTGGCTTATGAGTCATCTCTTCTCTCTCCAACTTCTCATTGTTTTCTTAAATTGTTGTTTGCTTGTTAGAGTAGATGTCTGAATCAAAAATATCTTTCTTTATCTCATACTAAAGCAAAAATAATAAAACATTTATTAACCATCAAAGAGGATACAATAAAACTTATCTATAATATCTCTCCCCCGATATTTTGGGCCTCTGCTTCCCAGTGTAACTTCCAACATCATTCTTAAAAATTATTTAGGAATACTCAAACCATAGCAAATGACTTACTAAAAAATGTTCAACACGTTCACTGACACATTTATTTGTCTACATGCATCTTTTACTATATATATTTGCATCTGCTAGAATCTCTAAGTAACGAGGTATCCTCAATCACCAGATCAACCTCTGAACCATTTAGAACTCTCTTTGACAACTATATCTAGGGCAAAACATAGCCTCCTCTTGGGCTTATTTCAAGGACCCTCAGGCCTCTTAAAGGTGCCTTCTCTTAGGCTTAGAAATTATTTATCCTCCCCCAGCCTCCTCTTGGGCTTTGTTCAAGGACTCATGGTCCTCTTAAAGGTAACCTAGCCTCCTCTTAGGCTTAAATTTAAGGACCCTCAAAGGCTTACTAAAAGAATATGAACATATCCTTAGAATCAAACACATACAATAGTCTCCCTCTCCCTGATGGATGACCAAGACAACCTCCTCTTGGGCTCTAAGAAATTGAACCTCCCTAGACAAAGGAAAGTGATGACCTCAACTTTTACAACAAACAGACAAACACTCTTCATCAAGAGCCAGTCTCCTACAAATTTTCAGCCTCCCATCTTGGGCTTCATACAGGGTACAGATAAATTAAGAGTTAGTCTCTCTCAAATAAGCTTCACACATGGGCTTCTAAATCAGGATACAGATAAAACTTTCCCCCATAGAGTCTGTTTTATTTGTTTAGCTTCAACCTTGGGTTTCAATCAAGGCACATATAAATCAACTCTTCCCTTTTTAGAGATGAAAAATTCTCTCTACCGAGTCTTTCAGCTTCAACCTCGGGCTTCAATCATGGCACAAAAAAGTCAAACACCATCATAAAATTAAAATTATAGTCTTGGACTCTAACTAAGCTAAAACAATTACAATCATAGTCTTGAACTCTAACTAAGATAAACCAATTTAGTCATACACTTGAACTATAACTAAGATCACTCATTACAGTCATACACTTGGACTATAACTAAGACATCCACCCAAATTAAGATTTACTGAGCTAGGCAATTCAGGTCAACATTCAACCTTTATTGAGCTATGTAATTCAAGATATATAACCATTCAATCCTCTTTAAGCTATGAAGTTCAGGGTACCCATTCATCCTTTCTTAAGCTATACAAATCAAGATACCATATTCAGCTTATGCCTTGAGCTATGTGTCGCTCCCAGGATTTCCATCCAAGTACAAAAGCAAAAGTGGCGCTGAAAAGAAGAAGAGTCGCTAGCCAGACATATTTATCCCAAGAAAAGGGAAAGGTAATGCTACACAAACCTACGAGAAAGTAAATAACAAGATCTTGCAAACCAAAAATACTAGGTAAGGGAGTCAGGTACGTGAAAGGAAAGTCTTAACACCCCTTCACGTCCGCCGTACTCGACGGGATCCACGCTTGCTTGAACTGTTTCAAAGGGTAAGAATAATCTGTTCTTGAACTGGAAATAAAGAAGGAATGAGAAAAATGTAGTGAAAATAAAGAATGTGCTCGAATGGGCCCTACTGTACTTCCTACGTATCTCATGTGAAGTGAGAATCAGAGTCAACGTAGTTCCCCTAACTAGGAAGGATATTTGTTTTGTTTGTATTTTTTTATGATTGAACTGTTTATGCCTATGCTCAGGTGTTGCAGGCTCACCTTGAATGGGTGCATGTACCGTCTTGCAAAAGACAATTCGAAGCGAATTCTTTCGTTTAAAGTGAAGATATGAGAAGATAATTCCCGTACGGAAGACGCTTATTGTTGGTTTGAAACTTTTAGAAGCTCTTATTTGAGTTTTGCATGAGAAAGTGTATTCAAGTCCTTTTCCATGGAGTATGTACTTCTTACATCACTCCAAGATGGAATAAGGAAGAAGCACACCCAAGTAAGGAGAATATCCTAAATACTTGGTTCCAAAGATTAGGGCTTAAGTACATAAGCCCATTGTAGTTATTAAGTGTTTTTGTATTTTGAAGTGAAGAAGTACTTTTTTGGTTTTCATTGTGAGAATTACTTCAAGTTTAGACTTGTTCATCATGCTAGACAAGTTCACATTACTCTAAGATGGGATATATGCAAATGCCCCATGGAATAAGTCCATAAAATAAGAAGTCATTTAAACCTTTATTAGGTATTTTTTAGTTGTTTTAAGATGAGAGAGAGAATACTCAAGTTGAGAAAGGGAAAACACTAAGGGAAACTAAGAGTCACCCTATGTTATTATTCAAAGGAGATCCTAAGGTTAATGAGGTTTGAAGAACTCTAAACCTAGAAGAAGAGATAAGGATAACAAGTTCTAACTCACTTCAAGGATTGAAGATGAGATAAGAACTCAAAGGGATGAAAGGAAATGAAATGTCAAAGAAGCATAAAATGCTTATAGCAATCACACAAGAAAAAGCTTAAAAGAGGAAGGAAAAAGGTATAATGTGGATGCACATCCACATTCTTCATACTTACCATTAGCTCCTGAAAACGTTAGTAAAATTCATGATTTATGAAATAAAAAATGATGAAGAAGAAGGCAATTAAGTACCAAACATCTCCTAAAATGATTAGGATTCAAACTAAACTCAAACCTAAACCTAAGGGTACCTAAATGCTAGATAAATCCCAAAGTCAGAAGCTACAATAGTGCTTTAGCACAAAATTAGCTATCACATGCAAATGACATACACATAACCTATTACAGCTACCTAAGAACATGGCTATAGGTGTAAAAAGTGCAAACACAAGGCAAGGCTACATACATTTAACAGCTACTGTTTAGAAATGCAACAGTGGAATGTGTGACAAAATTAAGTCATTCAAATTGTAAATGGATGAGTAACAATACATTATATTCACTAAATAACAACATCAAAAAATGCAACATGATTGATATGAACATGGACATATGAATGCAAACATTTCCAACACCTTACACCAATGGATTTTTACAAAAAGATAATGCAAATTTTTAATTTAATGCAAACAAAAGCCACATAATATGGACATTTATCACCATACATTCTACCTAATGAAAACATTAACAACATCATTCAAACATCAAGCAAACATGCAATCAAGAATGTGTGCAAAGCATACATGGGTCATGTACTTTTATCAATCAATATGCAACATATTTAATTATGTGTGTGAGTGTTCAAAACATGCATCGAACATGAAAACAATGCAAAACAGAACTTTAATCCATTATTATCATGCCAAAAATGAGGTTCAAACATAGGAACAATATTCACAACACACCATGAGCACACGTACATAATTATGCCAAAAAATAGAAAGTAAGCAACACACGTGTTGAAAGATGTCGAAGATACATGCACCTGCACCAAAACAACTCCTAAAAACTCCCTGAAATGATATCTTAATGGTCCATGATGATTAAGGATGGAATAGTATGCAAACAACTATGAAAATGCACAAAAAACATAATATGCTTCAGTATTAACCGGTTAACCAATGTGTTAACCGGTTAACGGACCCAAAATCGGTAGATTTGTGCAATATTGCACAGTGTTAATCGGTTAACACGGTTAACCAACGTGTTATCCAATTAACCAATGAGTTAACCAATTAACACTAAACTAGTAGCAAAAAAACATGCATAAAAAGCACTTCCAGCACCAGTTTATTTCCAAAAGTTTCTAATACAGTCCCTATCAAGTGAGCACAAAATTTACACATAAATGTACCACTACATCATCAATTGGAATCACAAACACATCAAGATCCTCAAACCTAATGATCCAAATAATCAACGCATCAAAAATCAACAAAATACAATGAACACACATGTCGAGAAAATGCGAAATAACTTAAAACACAAGTGATTATGAGTTTCACCAACCTACAAAGTGGAAGTTTGCTTTGGTAATCGTTGCAAAGAAAGATCAACACACTATTGACGATAAATCTATATATCCGATGCTCTTATGCAAGAATACGCAAAATAAATGCAATTTGACGAAAACCTTGATGAACTCTTCCATGAATCACTTTCAAGATGTGAATTCAACACAAAACAATAACAAATCCTTCAATAATCCATGAAATCAATGCAATGATTGAGGTTTAGCTTCAAATTCTTCAAGTTTCAATGCAAAACTTGAAGAATTTTGAAAGATAAAGCTTTGTGTGGGGTTTTGGAAAATGAGATAAAAGTGAGAGAAAATTGAGAGTGATGAGATAATAATTTGAAAAATTAAGTGTTGTTATGAGGTTTGGAGGGAAAAGTGATTATATACATCCTAGACTTGGAGTGAGCTTTGGGTTAGGAGTGAGGCTTGGACATTAGCTTAAGAGTTAGGTTTGGGATTATGGTTAGGAATTAGTTAGGAAACTTCTAGAACCTTACCCATAATTCCACATTTAAATGAAATCAAATAAATAAAATCAAATAAAAAATGGAAAAATGGCCAAAATTCGCTCATGCTGAAAATCTGCATTTTTTGGCTGAAAACACGCCTTAAACGGTTTATGCATGCCAAATTTAAAATTTCCCTTCTTTTGGTGGGAAACCTTGGAAATGCATTCGCGTTGTCTGTTATGAGCTTATTTTTCTTCAAAGACCCGATAATTGATAATATCACTAAATAATCCTTGATCACACGACCTGGCGTCAACCAATGATGTATGCTTTATTATTTTTATTATTTTTAATTTAAATGCAATGTATGAAAGGATATGCTAAATGATGTGGAAATGAAGCATAAGCTACTTGAAATTGGTAATAAATAAGTAGGCAAATTTTGCGGTGTTACAACTGCCCCTATTCAATGAACTGTAGACCTGAATGGATGATATCAATGGCTTTCAGACGTTCATAGTATGGAGGGATTGAATACCCGAAAAACCAGAAAATTTGTACTATGTGGGAAATGGAGATATGTTGGGAAGAATGTCATTCTTGGATGACAACTCACAGAAACGAAACCAGACTTGGGTGGGATCGCAAGGCATTTACCAAACTTGGGTGATATAGCAAACAAGACACACCGTGAGTGAGCTTGAAAAGAGACCATCGTACTTAGATGATAATTGAAAGATACGAAACTGGACTTGGATGGGATCGAAGGCATTTACCACACTTGGGTGATAAAGCGAACAAGACACACCGTGAGTGAGCTTGAAAAGAGTCCATCGTGCTTAGATGATAACTCAAAGGAACAAAACTGGACTTGGACTGAATCACAAGACATTTAGCACAAGCAAACAAGACACACTGTGAGTGAGCTTGAAAAAAGACCATCTTACTTAGATGATTACTCAATTGGGGATAACAAGTATTGTAAAATGAGACTATAATATCATTCGACTTGCGACTCAAATAAGGAAGAGAAGTAACATCGATCAATTTACAACTCAACTAAGATCAACTGATCTGACAAAGAAATGGTATCAACCGATCCATAACCTGGGAAGTGAGAACGTAACATCATTCAATTTATGTCTCAAAGAAAAAAGAGTAATATCAATTGATTTACAACTCAAATAAGATCAATCGATCTAACAAGGGAATGGTATCAACCAATCCATAATCAGGGATGTGAGAACGTAATATCATTCGATTTACGAATCAAAGAAAGAGAAGTAATATCAACCAATTTACAACTCAAATAAGATCAATCAATCTAACAAGGAAATGGTATCAACGAATCCATAACCAGGGATAAGAGAACGTAATATAATTCAATTTACGACTCAAGGAACATGAGTAATATCAACCGATTTACAACTCAAATAAGATCAACCGATCAAATAAGGAAATGGTATCAACTGATCCATAACCAGGGAAGTGAGAACGTAATATCATTCAATTTACGACTCGAAAATACCAAGAGATAAACAAAAGGAATGACTCTGCAGGGAGAAATATTGACCTCGACCAATAAGCTGAGAATGATCTAATATCCTCAAATGATATCCAAAACAACAAGACCAACCTCAGAAGGACTTGAAGAAAGAATGCCATCCTCGAATGACAACTCACAATAAGATCCTCGGATCTAACACGAAACCATCCTTGAATGGGATCGAAATGGTATACCGGTCTCATATCACTGTGAGATATTATACCCCCAATATTTTGAACCCTTGATAGGTGCTTCTGATTGACCGTCTTCTGGAGAGAGTAACTTCTAGTTCTCTTGGGATGGCCTGCCCCATTACGAGCCTTTGAGTAGTTTTGTCCCTGAATGAATGACCTTCAAGTGAATAACTAGATTAATTGTTCTTGGAGATACTTCGGAAGTTTCAAACTTCTCAACTCGACAGGATTAAGCTTTCAGACTTAGGTTCTATATGTGAACATTTTTTGATGTCAAACAAATGTATGCAAGCATAACATGTTTATTCTGAGAATGAAAATTCTAATGCAACACACATGTCAATCTTGAAGTTTTACTGAAAAGATGTCGCCAGCCTTTGTGAGTGAATCACTGGTTAAAATACGACATTGATTTTTTTAAATAGAAGAAAGCATGCACATGCAACACCAACAAAGATATTTTAGCACAACTCATGGGAGTCAGGAACACTATCTCGTGGTAGTATGCTCTCGAAATAACCCTGTTATGATTAGGACTTTTAAGGTTTGTATCATGGCCTGGTTCACGGTGTTAGAAATAAAGGACATAGGCTCGAATTTTATTGGTGCTCACCCCTCTTCGTGATGTTCTTCATTCCTATGTTCAACTAATCTTCACAAGCGCTTACCTTTCATAAGGGTTTTTTGTGTTGGTTGAGGAATCATTGCTGCTAACGATTTAAGGACCACCGAGATTGTTGTTTTGAGTCAGTCACCCCTTTTGTCTTTCGCGTCCGTATCACACGACTTGTTCTTGCTTAAGGATTTTTCTTGTGTAATCCTCTTCGCATTTTTTGCTTTTGCTTTTCCCTAACTTTTTCCTGGACTGATTATTTTGAATCTTTTGCAATTTGAGTCCAGAGGGATGCCCTAATTTTTGCCTAAGTCGCTTGTTTTCAAGTTTTGACTTAACAAGCTTTTTCATTTCTTTTTTTCGATTCTCTATTTTTTTTGAACAAACTGTGTGACACAGTTTGTCTTGATTGCTTTACGAGGGTTGTGACTGCCTCATCCTCTAGTCGATGAAAGATAACCATTACGACTTCTAGTCTCTGGACCTCTTGATTGGGATAACCATTGTGGTTTCTGGTCTTTGGACCTCTTGATTTGGTACAATGAAAGGTAATGGATCCTCTGATGTGCACTCCTTTATGAAAGTTTGAACACTCGGTCTAACTAGCTGACACCTACCCTGCCCCTGGGTTAAACGAAAGGGTTTTTTCATGCGAAAAGAAACTCCTACTACAAGACTCAAAGGGGTTAGACAGGGTCTATCTCCCTTATATCTCCAATTACCGGGATTGGAAGAAATTATTGTACATCAACAATAGGGTCTTTTTCAAAAGCACACAATTAGAGATTTTTGCGTATTCATTTCGTCATCCTCCCTCGTGGAGTTTAAGCAAAACATTCGGCATTGCAATGCACATACACAAAATCATGAGTAAATACGAATGGATTACTTCAAGAAAAAAACATGTGAATTTTATTATGACTAACATTCAAAACAAACAAGTTTCATACATGCATATAGATATTCAAACACAAGAAACTACAAATGAAAATGCAGTATAGAAACTGAACATTGTCGTAATTGAGGAGAATTGACTCCGTCTGGACTTATCTGTCTTGGATACTTTCAGTGATCAGTAGCTTTTCAATGAACTTGCAATCTTCAATTAAATGGCGCATGCCTAGCATGGCAATTGTAACGCCCGTATTTAATTAATTAATTAAATTAAATATTATCGCGTATTTTTGCCGATTATTTTGTTGTTAGGTGTTGTTTTGTCGAGTATGTCGTTAAGTTGTTTAAGTTGATGGTTAAGTCGTTGTTGGGTTGGTCGAGTTGATTAAGTCAAATAATTAATAGCATTATTAATAATAGTAAGATTGGGCTTAGTTGTAGTTTGAGAGTAGTAAAGGTGGGGGTGTTATTTTAGACCCATTAGTAATTGAGCTAATTAGTGAGATTTTAGTAATATTAGGCTGAAAACCTAATTAGGGAGTTAATCAGAATTTTGGTGAGAAGAACAAGTCTTGAGGAAGAACAAGAGGCTATGTTTTGAATTTTTGTAGAGATTGTTGTTGTGAATTCGAGATGCCTTCAATCCAAGGTAAGAGTGGGGTTCGAATTATATAACCGAGATTAGGATCATTCGTATGTAGGAGGGGAATTTCGTATAATTTGTTGTTGTGTTTTTATATGAGTTGTTGTTGTTGATTTTCGTATGGATTTGTCATATGTTGTTCTTATTGTGTTGTTGTCATAAGATTTCTCTTATTGATGTATTTTTTGTTGTGTTGTTGGATTGGTTTTGTTGCAGGAAAATCGTGTAGAGGAGATTTAGGACTTGTAATCGATTGAAGAATTATTAGATGAAGTGTATACAAAAGGATTTAGGTCTAAAATCAATGTAGAAACCCAATTAGGCTTGAATTGAGTGATGAAGTTGTGTAAATTATAGCAGAAATGGGATTGGTGTTAAGTCTGGTGAATCACGTAGCAGATTTGGTGATACGCGTAATAAGGGAAGCCTTACGCGTAACACGTGACTGTTACGCTGGCGATACGCATATGGATAGGGTTGTGGTAAGGCCCCCTGGCCATTTAGGTAGGAGACACGTAGGGAGCGCAAACATTATGCATATTGGAAGTCTATACGCATAATGGGTGGAGTAGGAAGAAGAGTGATACGCGTATGAGCAAGTCTATACGCGTATGGACAGAATGGTGTGCAAAAAATGCAGTTTTTGGCGATTCGTCCTGTTTTCGCATCTGAGTCGAGCTGAGTTAATTCCAGAACTTAATTAGAGATGAAATAAGTTAATTTTAGTAGATTAGAGGATTAAAATAATCAATTTATAAATTTAATTAATTAAGTCGTAATTAGTTGGTTTTCCATGTTTTGGTCGTATTAAGCCGATGTAAGTTGTGTTGTCCTGATCTTGGGAATTATTAAGTTGCATGTCTATTGACCAACTTTGATACATGTGGTTGAGTTTTTAAGTCTTGGTTTATGTTGTTGTTGTATGCCATTCATAAGTTGTATACATTTTCTTATTTTAAAGTTGGAGCGAATGCCTAAATGAAGTTGGTCTGGATTAGCAAATATGTTGTTGTTGCCTCGATAAACTAGCAAGATTTCAAGTTGGGAGTTTACTCCAAATGGTACCATATGCATATACCTAAGTTGAGTCGCATTTTGTATATGTTGTTAATCGTTGTTGATTGAAGTTATACGTTGATGTTGCTTGTTGTGTGAAGTGGTGCGATTGTATGATTTCTCGCTTACGTATTGACTATCATACTCTTGTTTATGTTATTTGATATCTCACCCCTTCTATTTGAATGTTTCCCTTATGTTGGTAACGTGCAGGTAATCAAGGGTCGAGTACTTAGTAGCTTCGAGTTGGTGTTTGTCTCTCTAATACGTAGCACTTCGGGGGGATGAACACATGTCTTGTCTTTTGTGTTGAATTATACTTAGTTGATGAATTTGATTAAGTTGTTTATTTTGAAAACCATGTTGAAGAAGTTTAAAGTTGAAAGAAAATGATGTTATTTTAAAGTTGTAATTTTGATGAATCCTCTGCGTTGTTTTCGAAGTATTTTATATTAATGAAGTTTATGCTATTTGGTTTTTAAGTTGAAAATGTGATATCCCATGATTGTGGAGAATTTTATAACCTTGATTTAATTTTAAAGTCGGGTAGAAATGGGGTGTTACAACAATCATACATCCTCTTCCAATTATTCTGACCTTAAGACTCCGACGTTGAACACTGACACAAGATGTCTGAAGGAAAGAGTAGAGCTGAGAAATAAAGTTGCCCCATAAGGTTGCTCGTAAAGACCTGATGATCTTCTGCCTACGTATCTCCATTGACCAATGAAGAATCAGAGTGACGTAGTTCCCCCCATTAGGGACGAAAATGCATTGAAGTAAACCAATGATTGCCATTACTAAGAGTATGGGGATACTTCTGGATTTATTGCTTTAGCTCTTTTCTTACAGACTTTGATAAGAAGGCTTCAAATCAAGACAAATGCCCTCTCCCCTATCTGTTTGGAGCAAAGTTGACAGGTTTCGAATCGATTAAATCATGTAACTTGTGGTCAAAAGCTTTACACCTATCAATATGATGTCCTAGTGCCCTGGAATAAAAATCACAGCGAGCGTTGGCATCCCATCCATCCGGTAGTGGAACAGGAGGTGGGGACAGCTTACAAAGCCCAATCAATTTCAACTGAAGCAAATGCTGAAGTAGATCAGTACGAGACATTGGTAAAGGGTCAAAAACCCTTTACCTTATTTGTTGTTGTTGGTTTCCCTGTGGAGGATTATGTTGGCGATGATTTTGCTGTTGTGTTACGCCTTGGATAATCACGGCTGTAGTCTGGTAACGTGAACCCTGATTTATCATTTTCCGTTGGGCATACACTGCCCCTGCTTCTCCTTCCTTTCTTTTATGTCTGTTCGAGAAAGGCTTCTTAGTTCCGTACGTGGAGGCACTATTGCTCTGGATCTTACCTTTCTTCATCCAGTTCTCAATCCTTTTACCTATCATTATGATATCAGAAAACCCGCTCAACAAACACCCCGCAAGGCGCTCCATGAAATTCCCTGGGAGGGTATCCATGAACAAGTCTACCATTTCTCTCTCAAGCAGGGGTGGTTGAACTCTAGCAACTAGCTCGCGCCAACTTTGCGCATATTCTTTAAATCTCTAAAAATTCTTTTGTGACAGACTTTGCAATTGGGTCCTACTAGGGGCCATATCAATGTTATAATGGTACTGTTTTAGGAATGCCTCTCCAAGTTCCTTCTAGTTATTGACAACAGTTCAATCCAGCTTTGTATACCACTCGAGGGATCCTTCTGACAAGCTATCTTGGAAGAAGTACATCCAGAGCTTCTCGTCCTTAGTGTAGGCAACAATCTTACGGTAATAAGCTTAAAGGTAGGTCTTGGGACAGGAACTTCCGTTATACTTATCGAACCCAGGAGCCTTGAACTTTAGTGGGATCGCCAACCCCTGCATAAACCTCATGTCTGAGACATCAATCCCTAAGGTATCCTTGCACTCGAGAGCCCAAACTTTCTCGGCCAACATCTGGAAATCATGGTGATTACCCCTAGCACCAAATCCCATGTCCTTATTCAGCATAGGGAACTGGTCAGCTTGGTTGTCTTCCACGTGATGAACTGGAATATGAATACCAATAGGAGTAGGAGGTCTTTCAACTACTATAGGCACCCCAATAGCGGTAACATGATTCCCTTGTGCATCTATGTTGACTCTGGAGCCTAGAATCTCTACCTATGGCACAACAAGCCTTTGAACCACAACTTGCAACTCTTGTTGCCCCATGGCAACTCCTTGCATCATGTTCATGAACTCGTTCATGCGTAGACGGAGCTCGACCAATTCAATTTGAACAATATCCATGACATTTCGTTGATTCTGTCTGGTGGCATACCTGTGAAGATGATAGTCCACAATCCTTCCTGAATGGATGATAAGTTAGGAAACCCGAACAACTTGTAGAAATGCAAAAATGATATGCATGCTATACAAATGTCATGTTCGGTTATTTCCAAGGAATCTATCTGCTTTGATTCACCTTTTGATACAGAAGAAATCCAATAACATGATTCAGATATGAGATCCTCGAAAATAACTGAACATGTATGCTGAAATGCTATGATGTCATGTATGCAGCTGACATGTGATCAGTGGTATGATTTTGGTGTTGAGTAGTGAACTAAGTGTTTATGGAGAGTCATAATACTAGTATTATCTCTATATAGAATCCCAGAATTGAGAACCAAAGAACCACATAAAACTGGATCACATCATAGAACAATCACTAATGAAGTGGGTATGTTGAAGGTTAAGGTTCCTGCAAACTTGTAAACAACCTCCCCGTCTCACAGGTGTGCTACTAAGGGTTAACATCACGGACTCTCAAGTTGAATAGTGTAACGCGCGATATTTAATTAAATATTTTCGAAATATTTTCAAATTAATTATGAAATGTCATGAGTTGTTGGTGTAGGACGCAATGTTGCTATTAGTCGATTAATCGATTGAGTAGTTGTGGAATTATTATTGGAATGATATGAGATTAATTATATGGGCTCAATTAAGTGTTGATGGTAGTAAAAGGTGGGGGTGTATGAATATTAGGCCCAATATAATAGAATTATATGATAAGAAAATTAGGTTAATTGGTAGCAAGAGAACATGACATGGAAGTTACAGAGGAAAACGTATTAGAGAAGAATAAGGGTTTTAGAGGAGAGAAAATATCTTGGAAGCAAAGAAGGAGAAAGAAGAACTCATGATCATATATCCATTTTCGCACTTACGATACAACCACCACTATATAGGTGATAATTTTTTACTCGTAATTCCGATTAAAGCGATTCTTGAATTTCTGTAAAGCTTATGAAATTCCCTTCAATTTGATTTATGATTTCGTGTCAATAAGTTCGGTATTGAAGGAGAAAAAAACATTTGAATTTTGAAAGTTCATACTGGGAATTGGTCAAATAGTTGTTACAGGATTGATGATGATGGAGGCTGAATTTTGGTCAAGATAGGAACTCAATTGCAACATGTTCATAATTATATAATCCATGGATGAAAGAGGAGAGGAAAATAGTCATAGAGGCAAAGGGTTGGAAATTCAATCGGAGAACTTTGGAGAGTAACCGAAAAATTATTAGAGCAACCGTTAATCCAAGGTAAGGGCGAGGTTCAATATCTATAACTGGGTTTATGATAAATTGTATGTTGGATTGAATTATATATATTATGCCATGAATTGTTGTTGATGATGTTGTCTATAATATTGTGTGATAATTGGGTTTTTGTTTGTTCTGTCATTATGTGGTTTATTGATTGAGAGGGAAAATTGATCATGTTGTGATTTGATCGTAAATTGATAAAAGTGTTCGATGTCGGAAGTTGTAATTATACTATGTGTAAACACCCCAAATTTTCCATCACTCTTTATCACACCATGGCTTGTGATCTTTCATTTTTGTTTCAACATAAGCATTACATCTCATATTGCATATTTGCTTCACTGCATAGTTCAATTTCATCTGCCACTAGGGTTTGTGATCTGAGCAATCCAAGAATCAATCTGAGCCATTCCAAAGGTCTTAAAGCTTTCCAAGAGGGTCCATGTGTGTTCTATGATCATATTATGCTCCCCAAAGTTCATGAAAGTCAAGGGATCACAAGAATTGGCAAAGGCATGGAAGCAGAGCTAGGGTTTTCCTACACAGATGACCAAAATTAGAGTTTTGGTTTCAGAGGCCTTAACTCCAAAATTCTTGGTCATTCTTGTTTCTAATGTTCTTAATATGTTATAAGGATCATGTGTACCAAGTTTGATGAAGAAATTCATTGTGGAAGTTGTCTGATCATTGGGTAACTTCTTGAGCAAGTTAAGTCAAAATCAGGGCATCTGAGGCCCCCAATAATGGAACCAAAGGGTCATATTCATCAAATGAAGTTCAATGATATTTATTTGATCTTAGAAGTGGTTGGAAGTTCACAAGATTGAAGAATTTTGAGCCAATTGCAAACTTGCCATTTTTGGAAATGACTTGTAATGGAAACTTTCCATTTTGGGAAAGATTTTCAACCTTCCCTTTCATGACCAAAAATGCTTCAAATGAAAAATTCTTGGACATGTCTTGATTCATCCTAGAACTCAAGATATGGCCTTTCAAAGTTGGCAAAAATCACATAATTTCAAGTTTCATGTCAAAGAGGGATTTTGCATACTGGCATTGTAAAGCTTTTAATTGACTTCTAATGTGCACAAATATGTTACAACATGTCAAAGCAACTTCTAAACATCAGAATTGGCCCATGGTTTCCTTGTTTTCATGACTTGATCTTCAAGAAATCTTAAAAAGGCCAAAACTCTCAAAATTTGCAAAATGCCTTGGATCCTTCCATCCACTTGTGCCAGCTGCATCAAACTCATTCTATGGCTCTCCATGAATCTTGCTGAGGCCAGACACCCCAAAAAGCCAGCTCTGCCATGGCCCATAACTCAAGTACACATAAGTTGACATTTTTGCATTTCCTCCCATACCAATCAAGCTGAGCCACCACCCACTCTCTGACCAATCACAACCTCTTATGCAAACCCTAAGGAGACCATTTCATAACTTCTTGGAGTCTGAATCATCCCACAAGTCAGACTTCACAAAATCACCTAAAAACTTCCCTTCTTCGATTCTCACACCTCAGCCATCAAAAATCCAAATTTCTTTCACCATTCAACCACACACAACCTAAGGATCATTTCCCACCCCTCACCATGGCCTGAAACCAGCTCAAACCAAAACACGATTTCTGTATACTCAGAACTAAAACTCCTAAACCAGCCATTAAAAACTTGTTCTAAGCATCACAACATCCTCAGGGGGTCCATTGGAGTTGGTTTGCACAAGGGAGGAGGCCAGAAAGCTCAAAACTGCAAAGCTTCATCTCAGGTATCATGAAGAATAATTTTTCCAGAACTCTTGTTTTAAGTTCCTAAATGATTCTATATGTTTAGTTGATCACTCTGATATGTTTAGAATTGAAAATGGTTGAGAAATGAGTATGTATGTTTGTTCTAAAACTTTTTGATCTAAAAATGTTTTTCTTCGATTCGTGCGTTTGATGCAAAATAAATGTTGTTTGTGGCATGATTCTTGTTTAGAATGATTAGGGGGTTGATTCTGGAGAGTTTGGGGGTTTGGGATAGCCTAGGGAAGAAGTTAGAATGAGTGACTCGCCGAAGAAGATGACCGGAGCTTGCTCCGGTCACCTGAAAGTCATTAGGGTTTGATTAGGGTTTAATCTTGCCAGTTTGAATGTAGGCCGTAGGATCTTACTTAGCGCGCATATGGAGTGTCCAGATGGATTCATTAAAACCCTAAATCTGATTAATTAGATTAATTAAGTTTATTAATTAATTTTTTCCAGATTAGATCCTAGCCATCAAAATGCGCGCGCAGTCAACCTTTTTCTCCCAAGTTCAAATCCTGGCCACTGGATCAGATTACTTTCATTTATTTCATTTTTAATTCATTTTTTTTCATTTATTTTGTTCATTTTATTTAAAATATCAAAACTTATCACAAAAATATGAAACTTTGCATTCTGATTTTAAATGTTTTTCTCAACCTGAAAATGATTTTTTTTTTTTTTTTTGCATATAAAAAGTATTTTTAAAATATTTAAATGTTATTTTTAATTAATTAAAGTATTTTAATTAATTAAAAATTCATTTATGTTTCTAAAAATCACCAAAAAAAATCTTGAACCATCCCAATACATTTAGAAACATTTTCAAACTCTTCATGCACATTTCTTTTTAGGTTTAATCATAGTTTCCCAATTTTCTTTGAATTAGGGTTCATTAAAATCACAATTTTTAACCCTAACTTTAAAAAATCATTTATGCCTAACCAAGAAGAGTTTGAACTTGATTCATTTTGCATTGTTTCACATATTGCATGTAGTTTCTAGGTTATTTTCCTCATGAATTTATCTTGCATTTTCAATTTGATTTGAATTTTCCCCTTTGAATCATCCAAAAACCCTATCCAACTTAGAAAAATCATAACTTTCAATAGGATTAGCTTCTGACCTTCACCTTTGGGGTTTGACCTAATATGGGATTAGGGTTTGTTTGAGCTTGTTTTCAAATTTTTGTCATGTTGTATGCTTCTGTTTTATCCATTTGCATCTCATGTGTTCATAAAACCCTAATTGCTCATGTTCATTTGCATTCACCTTGCATATTCATCATCACATGAACTTGCCATGACATTTCAAGCATTCATATGTCATCTTAGACATCTTGGGACATGTTAGAACCTTGCTTGATCATTTCTACATTCATTTGCCATGTCTTGCATTCATTTCATTTCATAAACATCCAAGCATGATAATGTTTAGGGCTGTGTTTAGTCCCCCTTAGCTTTTTACCTTTGAGTCTCCTTGAGTCTCTCTTCTCATCTCAATAATCAGAGACTAAACTCTTAAAGTTTTAGGACTTTGGAATTAGGGTTATTCCTGCATCCTTCTCTTAGGATGGAGTGTATAACTTTAATCCTAAGTGTTAAACCTTTAATTTTTTAAAACCTCTAAATCAAATCACATTAATAATCACCAAGACTTTATCTTGTAACTAGGGCCTTACATTAGGGTTCTAACTCTTCCTTATGGTTAAGAGGGTCTAACCCTAGTGTTTAATGGACAAGTCCTCCTCAAGTTGTCTTACAAACTTAAAATCCACTTCTTAATCTCATCCCTTAATTAAAATACATTTAATAAAGGCTTGTTACATAATGAATTTAATCCCTAACCATGGATTAAGTTGAGGTATCTTCCTCAGCTTAAGTGTTCTCATCTATTATCCTTCTATTAGGATGGTGTAATGAGCTCACTAATCTGTGATTAGAGATTAAACTCATTACTTAACACTAAACAAAATCCCAAAAAAACATAAATAATCACAAGTAGGTTAATGATCTTAATCCTACATCATCAACGTAATTAAGTTGAGATGCTTATCTCATACTTAAGTATGCTCATTATCCCTAATTAGGGAGGATAAATGAGTTTACAAATCCTTGATTTAGGCTTAAGCTCATTAACTTATGCAAAACACCAAAAACAAAAACAAAACTGAAAACACAAAAACAAATAATAACCGTCTCCTTCGGGGTTCTTTTCTCATCACACTTATTCATAAACGAGAACTTGCTTCTCCCGTCTAATGCAAGACAGTTAGCACTCGAGCCAGACGAGTCATACACTTGAGCATAGGCAAGTAAGCAGTTCACAGTCAATTTTATTTCCAGTCTCTTTGAGTCGAACTACGGTGTTCTTACTTCCTCATTGCACGAGAGGATACGTAGGTATAACTTAACAGTTATCGAACAAAAGTCTCTGTGTCTTCCCCCTCTTTCAGCATCCTTTAAAAGCCTCAGTTCTTGATCAATTCACCCTTTTTGTACTGAAACTTGTACATTCATTCTTAGCTTTTTCACACAGATAGCACATACACCTACCCCTTTTTTAAAACACAATATTGTAAGCGTGGATCCCGTCGAGTACGACGGAAAATCTGGGTGCTAATACCTTCCCAGGTTGTAACTAACTCCCTTTCTCAGTTTCTCTGGTTCGCAACCGTCTTATCCATCTTTTTCCAGGTTTATGCAACATTACCTTTCCTTCGGGATAAAAATGCCTAGCTGGCGACTCTATTCATTTCATTTTCATTTTATCTTTTCGCCGACCGTTCGCGTCTGCACCCTGAGACCCTGGTGTCTTTTCGGGGGAGCGACACTATGTTGTTGTGGTTGTTGTTGTGTATTATACTAGTCGTAAGAGAAAGGAACTGCAGAAGGAACGAAACTGGAACGAAGAGGAATCTGTATTTTGGGGCCGTGACGACCGTCACGATGCCACCATGACCGTCGCGCGTGCAAATTCTGCGTGGCCTGAGTGTAATGTCTGGTTGTTCTTGTTTATTGTACATGATATGTTCTCTTGTGTCCATATGAATTGTATGCTTGGACCTCATATCTCTATGACTATTTCTGAGTAACTGAATATTAACATTGGCATGGAAACAATTAGTTAGTTGGTAGCATGAGTTCATAGTAGTATATGTAAATAGCAGAATTGATATTAAAATGGAAGAGTTGGTGTGCATGTAGTAAGAAGTAAAATAGTAGAGGTAAACTAGTGGCAGAATAATGAGTTGGTAATTTGACAGAAGAATTACTTGGTCAATTTAATCAGAAATTATCGAAAGTTGTTATGTTGGATTAGTATATGTCATTATAAAGTGTAGGCAGTAGTAGTAGTAATTTAGTATAATGAAATTAATAGCAAGAATAAGATGAATTCCTAAGCGAACTACTAAATAGTAGTATGGAAAATAAGTAGCGGTATAAGATGAATTGACTACTATCGGCATTGTAGAATTATAATAAAGATATAAGAAGTTGATTGAATAAGTGGTCGTAGTAATCGAGCGTAATGAATAATTAACTAGTTGGTTTAGTAGGAAATTGTGTGAACAGGAATGCGATAGATTTTGGTTGTTCTCGTGTGGTGTGCCTCATATAATTTGTATTAGTTGGTGGTTTTTGCTTGAGGTTGTTGAGTTGCTAATTAATTATTGTGGTTGATATGATGTTGATGAAATATTAAGTTGTAGGCCTCTGGCCAACGTTGAATGGTTGCTAAGTTGCATGTCTTATGACCAATGTTGTTAAGTTGTTCTGAAGTTGCAAGTCTTGTGACCAATGTTGATTGTTGTTTATAGTTGTTGCTTTATGTCGTTATGTGTTGGGTTGAATAAGTTAATGTCACAGTTGTGGTTGCATACATTGCATTTCCTACGTTGGCCAGGATTGGAAACATTTTAAGTTGGAGTTGATGCTCACCATGTTGGCCTGGATTGGAAAAATACTAAGTTGAAGGCTTATGCCTTGTTGATGCCTCGATAAGCATGCATATTTTAAGTTGGGAGTTCTGCTCTAATGGTACCACATGCATGTGAATTTATCTAAGTTGCATAGTCGAGTCGCATTTCGAGTTGTGTGTCTAAGTTGTAGTTGTTGTTGAGATGTGATAAATATAAGTTGTATATTCCATGTTGTTATGTTGATTAATTAAAGTTGTTGTTGTTATTAAGTGGTGTTGATCTTAGTTGTTTGGCGTTTGTGCATAATAGTTGTTATAAAGTGGTGAAATCGTATGTTTATGATCAAATATACCGTTTAGCATACACTATTTATACTGGTTGATATCTCACCCATTTTGTTTGAACGTTGCCCCTATGTTGGTAACGTGCAGGTACCCAGAGTAGAGCTATTATCCTAGTAGATTCGAGTCGGTGTTGTTGCTCTGATACGTAACACTCGGGGGATTAAGATGTTAAGTTGTTTGAGGATGCTTTACAAGTTGACTAAAGTTATTATGACAATCAAGTTGAAATGATGAATATGTTATTTAGAAATAAAAATTGTTTCTTTTAAAGAATAAATATGTTGTTAATTGTGAATCGAAAGTTAAAGTGTTATGTATCAACGTGTATGTGTGATTAATATGTTGTTGTTGTTTTAAAGTTGAAAATGTGACACTTGTTTATAAGTTGATGTTTTATACTCTGATTTATAAATTTCTGTCGGGTAGAATTGGGGTGTTACAAGTAGCGATAATACGGTCACTGTTTTTGGTTTGGCATTATACACTAAAAGAGGAGGTCTCAACTGTGTCCTGAAAAACAAGCATCCCCTATAAGCTCCCAGCTTCAAACACTGAGATCAAGAAACAATAGTACATTCACCCTGAAGGGTACAATACTATTGTCATACGAAAAGTGCTTTGATTGAGTTCTTATGAGAGAACAAGGGCATCCTATGCGAGTTCCTAGTGGGCCCTCGGGTGCGAGTGGTTTTTCCAACAAATATGGTCTACCACTATCACCGCTGGAGAAGGATGTTTCCACAAAGGTCCTCAATGATCGGTCCCTAGATGAACATAACTATCAAGGTCGTATCCTGAAGTAGGGTGTAAACACCCCAAATTTGCCCTCACTTATATCACACCATGGCTTGTGATCTTTCATTTTTGCATAAGCATAAGCATTACACCTCATATTGCATTTTTTGATTCATCTGCATAGTTCAAGTTCATCTGCATCTAGGGTTTATGATCTGAGCAATCCAAGGATCCATCTGAGCCATCCCAAAGGCTTCAAAGCTTTCCAAGAGGGTCCATGTGTGTTCTATCATCATATTATGTCCCTTAAAGTTCATGTAAGTCAAGAGATCACAAGAACTGGAAAGGCATGGAAGGAGAGCTAGGGTTTTCACTACATAGATGACCAAAATTAGGGTTTTGGTTTCAGAGGCCTTAACACAAAATGTTTGGGCCATTCTTGTTTCTAATGTTCTTAAGATGTTATAAGGATCATGTGTACCAAGTTTGATGAAGAAATTCATTGTGGAAGTCATCTGTTCACTGGGTAACTTTTTGAGCAAGTTAAGTCAAAATCAGGGCATCTGAGGTCTATGCCAGATCTATGCAGACAAGGTGCATGTGCCTCCAAATCCTTTGAACGTGATGTCTTCAACTTGTCCCTTTGCCATGTGGGGCATTGACATGATTGGAAAGATCGAACCGACTGCTTCAAATGGCCACAGATTCATCCTGGTGGCCATTGATTACTTCACCAAATGGGTTGAAGCAGCTTCGTACGCATACGTCACCAGACAAGTGGTAGCCAAATTTCTGAAAAAAGACATCATCTGTCAATATCGAGTACCCGAGCGAATCATTACTGATAATGGTTCCAATTTGAACAACAAAATAATGGCAGAACTGTGTCGGGACTTCAAAATCCAACATCACAACTCTTCTCCTTACAGGCTAAAAATGAATGGCGCTGTTGAGGCGCCTAACAAAAACATCAAGAAGATTGTGCAGAAGATGGTGGTTACTTACAAAGATTGGCATGAAATGCTACCATTTGCCTTGCATGGGTACCGGACCTCAATCAGAACGTCTACTGGGGAAACGCCTTATCAGCTTGTGTATGGTATGGAGGCAGTCCTACCTGTTGAAGTTGAGCTACCTTCTTTACGGGTACTGATGGATGTAAAGCTACACGAAGCTGAATGGGTCCGGTCCCGGTACAATCAACTGAACCTGATCGAAGAAAAGAGATTAGCTGCTATCTATCATGGGCAGCTATATCAGAAAAGGATGAAGAAAGCCTTCGATCAGAAAGTCAGGCTTCGGGAATACCAAGTGGGAGATCTTGTGTTGAAAAGACTCCTTCCTCCTCATACAGACTACAGGGGAAAATGGACTCCAAACTACGATGGTCCATTCATAGTAAAGAAGGTTTTCTCTGGTGGAACACTGATGCTCACTACTATGGATGGTGAAGATTTCTTATCCCCTGTGAATTCAGATGCAGTTAAAAAATGCTTCGCATGAAATGACCCACTGGACATAAAAACAGAATGTAAGTCCAGGCTAAAATAGGGCATCCCGGCGAGTCAAAAACAGAATAAAAGACTCGGGCAAAAATAAGGGAAAATTGAAAAAATGTACACCCGCTGAGTTGAAAAGCCGCATTGGACGGCTCAAGCAAAAATGGGTATCCCGGTGGATTGAAAACCCGAAAGGGCGATCCACGTAAAATCAGGGAATAAGCGAACAACTGCATTCTGAATTCGTCTGTATCACTCACACCACGGCAAGCTTCGAAAGGATAAAGCATCGGTCAGAATCAGCCTTCTTCAGAAGGCAAGACGAGAAGAACGTCAAGGTCATACAGGTCATTGCCAACACTTTATTTTCTCAATTTTTAGCAATCTCCTCATTCCAAGGGATCTGTTTCTTTGACTGTATTTGCCAATTCAGGGCACCCAGATTAATAAAATCAGAGTTTTCAATCACACCTCGTTTTGTACATTTTTGTTTCGTTTGCAAAATGTCCAATATTCATGATACCTTACTTGCGTAAAACAAATGAGCCGTCTTTAATAAATGCGTGTAGGAAATATATTTACTTTCAGGAATATCTGACTCCTATGACAGAATCCGATAAGGGATACCTCGGGATACTTGTGTGTCTCTTTTGTCTTAACAAATTGCAGGTATTCAATACACAACATGGGGCATGCCAAGCACCAAATCCCCAACATGCCTCCTCCCCAAGCAGGATCTCCCAAGCAATATCTGAACTACTTTTCCCCAGCGGAGTGGTCAAAGCCTCCTCATCTCCAGCATGAGTCCATTCAACAAGAGCTTCCCCAGTCGAGATCCCCACCAGAGTGCCAGATCTCTCATCCTCATTAAGGATAAAAGAACAATCTCCCCACAGAAGTTTCCATTCTCTCCCCAGAAGAGCAATGCCTGAAACTCTTACACAACAAAGTGACGAAAGTTTCCTTCTCCCCAGCTGAGTTTCTCCCTATGGATAGATCTATCAACGATCTATTTTCCCAAGCAGAGCTATACCTCCTGGAAGATCTACCATGGATCTCTTCCCCAGCCGGGTTATTCTTCTAAGCAGATCAGCCATAGATCTTTATCCCAGCAAGATCCGAATCCCGGATCGGTTCCTCTTTTGCATAATCATAACATTTACATCATAATCACCAAATAAGCGTAGCATTTCGTCCAATATGGAGCATTACGGCAAAAATCAAACATTTGTATGATCACAAGCCAGGTTCGAGCCAAGTCACATGCAATTACCATCATTGGTCCATCAGTATATAAAACTCACATCCCCTGCAAATAAAAGTCAAAGCGTCCCCTTTGCACTCTCAAACACAAATGCCTGTTCATATTTATATATACTCTTTTCGACACTCGTCCGTATCGTCTTATCCCCACAGGTCTCCAGAATACCTTTTGCACTCTCAAATACAGATACCTACATACTCTTTTGACACTCGTCCGTGTCATCCTTCCCCAGCATGGTTGCCAAAACACTTTCTGCAAACCAAGCACTTATTTATAACACACTCTTTCGACACCCGTCCGAGTCCTCCTATCCCCACAGAAAAGCCAAAACATACCTTTCACAAATGCCTGTTTATATAGTACATACTTGACACTCGTCCGTGTCATACATTCCCCAGCACGTTGAACACCCGTCGGTGTCTTGCTCATACTTCACCAACAAATTAATACTTGTACACACTTATACAGAAGCCTTGGATACTCGTCCGTATCTTGTATATATATCACTCCCCAACAGATCCGACACTCGTCCATGTTCTTTGTTAACCATTTGGTACTCGTCCATATCATCATCTCTGAACACGCGTCAGCGTTTGTTTCTACTGATACTCGTTCGTATCGTGGTCCTAAGGATGCTCGTCCACATCTTTAATCTATACACAGCGTCAAACACATTTACCTTTTATTCTTGAGCGTAAGCACTCGTCCGTGTTTACCAATCCTCAGCAAGTCACCAACAGAACAAATTTTCTTCTATCCGACATTCGTCCTATGTCGTGATACTTTCGGCAGCCGTCCCCTGCCAGGTGATCGTCCTTCACCTTTGGATGACCATCCCTCATCCTTTCCCCAACGGAATCCCCGTTAATGGAACCCCTTTCCTATCCGACATTCGTCCTATGTCGTGATAAAGAGCAGCCGTTCCCTACTAGGTGATCGTCCTTTAGCTCTTGATGATCGTCCTTCATCATTTTATCCGATGGTCGTCCCCATCGTTGATCTTGTTATCCGGCATTCTTCCTATGTCGTGGTAAACCCCGAGAGCAGCCGTACCCTGCTAGGTGATCGTCCTTCACCTCTTGATGATCGTCCTTCATCATGCTTATCCGATGGCCGTCCCCATCGTCGACCTTTTCTATTCGACATTCGTCCTATGTCGTGATAAAGAGCAGCCGTCCCCTGCTAAGTGATCGTCCTTCACCTTTGATGACCATCCCTCATCATTATTTCATTTATTCTTTAAACCGATGGGCGTCCCCATCGTTGTTTACTTTTGCTTTGCAAACCTGATGGTCGTCCCCATCATTGCCTTTGCTTTAATCCCCAGAGAATCTTGTTTCCTTACCTGAAGTTCGTCCCCGTCATGGTCCCTTTATTCCCCCAGCTTGTCGGTCGTCCCCGTCATTGCTTTACTTACTGCTTTATCCCCATCAGTAGTCCTCCGCTCGATGGTCGTCCTCCATCGCCTTCATTTGATAATCATACTTTACTACCTCTTACAACTTATATCCCTTTTCTTCTTTTATCCAGCAAGTGCAAATTTTGGACTGTCCTTGGTATTCAACCACAAGTTATCTTGTTTGTCTGATAAGCCAGGCGCTTACATCCTGCACAGCTAACTCATGCTTGAATAGGGGCAGCTATAAACACCCCAAATTTTCCCTCACTCATATCACACCATGGCTTGTGATCTTTCATTTTTTCATAAGCATAAGCATTACACCTCATATTGCATTTTTTGATTCATCTGCATAGTTCAAGTTCATCTGCATCTAGGGTTTGTGATCTGAGCAATCCAATGATCCATCTGAGCCATCCCAAAGGCCTAAAAGCTTTCCAAGAGGGTACACGTGTGTTCTATCATCATATTATGTCCCTCAAAGTTCATGGAAGTCAAGAGATCACAAGAACTGGCAAGGCATGGAAGCAGAGCTAGGGTTTTCACTGCACAGATGACCAAAATTAGGGTTTTGGTTTCAGAGGTCTTAACACCAAATTTTTGGGCCATTCTTGTTTCTAATGTTCTTAAGATGTTATAAGAATCATGTGTACCAAGTTTGATGAAGAAATTCATTGTGGAAGTCATCTGTTCACTGGGTAACTTCTTGAGCAAGTTAAGTCAAAATCAGGGCATCCGAGGCCCCCAACAATGGAACCAAAGGGGTATTTTCATCAAATTGAAGTTCTATGATCTTTATTTGATCTTAGAAGAGGTTGGAAGTTCACAAAATTGAAGAATTTTGAGCCATTTGCAAACTTGCCAAAAATGGAAATGACTTGTAATGGAAATTTTCCATTTTGGGAAAGTTTTTCAACCTCCTTTTTCTCAACCAAAAAATGCTTCAAATGAAAATTTCTTGGTCATGAAAGTTGTAGATTAGGTCTTTCCCTTTTCAAAAAGTACAAGAACATGTCTTGATTCATCCTAGAACTCAAGATATGGCCTTTCAAAGTTGGCAAAAATCCTGAAATTTCAAGTTTCATGCCAAAGAGGGATTTTGCAAATTGGCATATTCAAGCGTTCTAATGACTTCAAATGGACACAAAAATTTCACAATAAGTCAATGGGGCCTCTAAACATCAGAATTATGCTTTGAACCATGCATTTTCAGACTTGAACTTCAAGAAATAAAAAAGGGCCCAAACTTTCAAGAATTGCAAAATGGTATGAAACTCTTCATCCACTTGTGCCGGCTTATACAATCTGATTCCGTGGCTCTCCACAAAGTCAGCTGAGGCCAGACACCCCAATAAATAGAACCTGCACCATGCCCATACCTCAAAGTACAAAATCTTTACTTTTTGCAAAAGCTCCCATACCAATCACACTATGCCACCACCCACTTTCTGAACACTCCCATTGGCCTATACTAATCTTATAGACCTCATTTCACATAACACAAGCCGGAAATATTCTACAAGTCAGAATTCCCAAAAATCCCCAAAACCTTCAAGCTTTCGAAACTCACTCCTCGACCACTCAAACTCAAAATTTCTTTCACCATTCAACTCCACATAACCAAAGGATCATTTCCCACCCTTTGCCATGGCCTGAAACAAGCCCATACACAAACACGATTTCTGCATCCTCATAACCAAACACCTCAAAATAATTAGGGTTAGTTAATTAGGGTTTAGTCAGGTTTAAATGTAGGCCCTTGGATCTTGTCTTTCACGCGTGCGTGTGTGGTTCAGATTAGATCATTAACATTAATTCTGGATTAATTAAATATATAATGGTTAATTAGTCAGATTTGATCCAGGCCCTTGATTCACGCGCCAGTCAACTCCCTCCACTTTTTTTTTAAATCTCAGCCCTCAGATGCGTTTACTTTCATTTTATTTCATTTTATTTCATTTTTATTCTATTTATGTTGCATAATTTATTTAAAATATCAAAACACTTTCAAAAAATATGAAACTTTGCATTTATGCTTTAAATATTTTTCTCATTTCAAAAATGATTTTTATTTTATTTTTTGCATTAAAACAGTATTTTAAAATATTTAAATGTTATTTTTAATTAATTAAAGTCTTTTAATTAATTAAAAATACATTTAGGTTTCTAAAAATCACCAAAAAAATCATGAATCATCCCAATGCATTTAGAAACAATTTCAAACTCTTCACACAAATTTCTTTTTAGGTTTGATCATAATTTGTGAATTTTTTTTTGAATTAAGGGTCATTAAAATCATATTTTTGAACCCTAATTTAAAAAATCATTTCTGCCTAACCAAGAAGAGTTTGAAGATGATTATTTTTGCATTGTGTTACATGTTGCATGTAGTTTATAGGACATTTATCTCATAAATTTATCTTGCATTTTCAAATTGATTTGCATTTTTCCCTTTGAACCACCCAAAAAACCTAGAAAACTTAGGAAATTCATAACTTTTGATTGGTTAGGCTTCTGACCTTCTCCTTTGGGGTGTGACCTAGTATGGGATTAGGGTTTGTTTGAGCTTGATTGCAATTTTTTTTATCATTTCATATGCTTCTATTTTGTTCATTTGCATCTCATACTTCCATATAACCCTAATTTATCATGTTTACTTGCATTCATCTTGCATATGCATCCTTACATGAACTTGCCATGACATTTCTTGCATTCATAAGTCATCTTAGACATCTTAGGACATGTTAGAATCATGCTTGATCATTTATTCATTCATTTTCCATGATTCACATTCATTTCATTTCATTAACTTTCATGTGTTTTCAAACTTCAAAGCATGCTCCCATTTGCATCTCATCTTTGTATGATCATACATATGCACTTTGTATGCCTTTGCATCATCTCATATGACATTAAAATTGCATAAGCACTTCTGAATTTGGTCATTTCATCTCATTGCATCTCATTTCATTTCATTTCCTAATGCTTTATACTTTATGCATTCATGCTAACATTTTCAGGTGGTAAGTTACTTTGAGAAGTGGATTTGCCTTCACTTCTCACTTCTATTTATCTCTTTCATTTGCATTTTGTTTGTCTCTTTAGTGAAATTGTTCACTTGTGTTCCATCTCTCTCACTTTCTTTCTTTAAGTTACTTATCTTCTTCATTGAAGTAAGTAACTTATTCTTCTGCTTCATCCTCCTTTCATCTGCTTCTTCCTTGGTGGCTTCCTTGAAGATCTTTCTCAAGCCTTACAAACCATAGGAACATCCAAGCATGATAATAATTAGGGTTGTGATTAGTCCCCCTTATCTTTTTACCTTTGAGTCTCCTTGAGTCTCTCCTCTCACCTCTTAATCAGAGACTAAACTCTTAAAGTTTTAGGACTTTGGAATTAGGGTTATGCCTGCATCCTTCTCTTAGGATGGAGTGTATAACTTTAATCCTAAGTGTTAAACCTTTAATTTGTTTAAACCTCTTAATCAAATCATATTAATAATCACTAAGACTTCATCTTGTAACTTGGGCCTTACATTAGGGTTCTAATTCCTCCTTTATGGTTAAGAAGGACTAACCCTAGTGTTTAATGGACAAGTCCCCCTCAAGTTGTCTTACAAACCATAAAAATCATTTCTTAATCTCATTCCTTAATTAAAACCCACTTAATAAAGGCTTTGTTATATAATGAATTTAATCCCTAACCATGGATTAAGTTGAGGTATCTTCCTCAGCTTAAGTGTTCTCATCTATTATCCTTCTATTAGGATGGTGTAATGAGCCTACTAATCTGTGATTAGAGATTAAACTCATTACTTAACACTAAACAAAAACCCAAAAAACATCTAAATAATCACAAGTAGGTTAATGATCTTAATCCTACATCATCATGGTAATTAAGTTGAGATGCTTATCTCATACTTAAGTATTCTCATTATTCCTAATCAGGGAGGATATAATGAGTTTACAAGCCCTTGATTTAGGCTTAAGCTCATTAACTTATGCAAAACACCAAAAACAATAGCAAAAACTGAAAAACACAAAAAACAAACAATAATCGTCTCCTTCGGGATTCTTTTCTCATCACATTCATTCACAAACGAGAACTCACTTCTTCCATCTAATGCAAGACAGTTAGCACTCGAGCCAGACGAGTCATACACTTGAGCATAGGCAAGCAAGCAGTTCACAGTCAATTCAACCAGTCTCTTTGAGTCGAACTACTGCGTTCTGACTTCCTCATTGCACGCGAGGATACATAGGCATAACTTAACAGTTATCGAACAAAAGTCTCTTTGTCATCCCCCTCTTTCAGCATTCTTTTCAAAGCCTCAGTCCTGAGCATTTCACTCCTTTTTGCACTGACACTTGTACATTCATTCTCAGCTTTTGCACACGGATATCACATACACCTGCCCCTTTAAACATAATCTTTTAAGCGTGGATCCCGTCAAGTACGGCGGACAATCTGGGTGCTAATACCTTCCCAGGTTGTAACCAACCCCCTTTCTCAGTTTCTCTGGTTCGCAATCGTCTTATCCATTTCTTTCCAGGTTTATGCAGCATTACCTTTCCTTTGGGATAAAAATGCCTAGCTGGCGACTCTATTCAATTCACCTTCATTTCTCCTTTCGCTGACCATTCGCGCTTGTACCGGGATGCAAATCTTTTCAGGGGAGCGACAGCTTGGCGACTCTGCTGGGGAAGATCTTGCAACCAAGGCTTCTGGTTCTTTTTGTGGGTTTCTCCTAGTGCTTGTTTGATTTGTGTCTACGGGGGTGTTATGTGCTACTTGTGCTTTTTTTATTGCTTTATTTATTGCTTTCTATACAACTTTATTTATTGCTTTCATTTAAAGTTTTATGCATTTCATACTGTTATCATCATGTGTGTTGGTTCTCTTGTCTGTTTTGGTGGGAGGGATCATTGAGTGAGTAAGGTTCCATACCATGGACCTGAGTGACACATAGGATAGAGTGGCTTCATATTATTTCCCATTCCATTTCGGTCTGGTGCGGGAATATGAAACACGATTCAGACATGGGTTTCTTCTTGAGAACTCTGTGCTACGGATTTCCTGTAGTACTAGGGCTATCTGGGAAGCCTGCTAAGTCTGGATGACCTTTTATGACCTTCAACATCTGAGGTGAATTAGAGGAGGATCCTTTATGATTATTGTAAACACTGTACCTCCGGGTTAGAAGTGTTTACACTTCTCATAACTGATCCAAGTCTGAGGATCCTTGTTCTAGAACAATACATGTGAGGGGGTTGGGATGTTTACAGGTTTGCAGGAACCCTTGGCCTCATCATACCTTGTTACTAGTTTTGTTAAGGTTGTATCATTTTGGAATGTTCTTGTGAAAACCCTGTACTTGTGATTCTTTATTTGAGTCCCCCACCTGGTTACTGGTTTTCTAAGCCTCCATCCGGACTTATGAACACACATGGACCCTATCAAGGCAGATAACAGATCCAACACTTGATCATAAACCCTTTGCATATCATTCTGCATACATCATTTTGCATCATTTAACATTTGTCTATTTGTTTTACAAGGTATCCACATCTTATCTTTGCTTTGGTTTTGACCTGTTCTGCTGCTCAGATTTCTTCAGCTACCTGCACCAGCTATCTTCATCAGAGATTCTTTACAGCTCTCTTAATCAGTTATCTTCATCAGAGACTCTTCTTCAGCACCTTCTCCAGTTATCTTCATCAATTTTCAGCAGTTACCTTCATCAGTGCTTCTCCTCAGTTTTCTTCACCAGCATCCATTGTCAGCATGAACACTTCCACGAAGAGCAACATCACATACAATTTCTTTGAGCCCACTCTGATAGGCATCAAACAGATCCAGTCTCTCATCACCCCTGATCATGTCCCTCTATTCAGGGAACATTATGGAGGCATTATGGACATGATCATGGATTTGGATGCATCCCAGAGGAGCATTATTCACACCTGTCTGCAGTTTTATGATTCTCCTCTCAGATGCTTCACTTTCCCAGATTTTCAGCTAGGACCATTGATGGAAAAGTTCTCTATGTTGTTAGGTGTCCCTATCAAGAGAGGGATTTCTTTCAACCCTGAGATGGTTGCTCCCAAGAATGAAGATATAACTAAGGCTTTGCACTTGGAGCCTACCCTCATTGATCAGAGCATGACCACTAAGGCTGGAATCCCAGGCCTTCACTTAGACTTCTTGGTTACTCAGGCCACCCTGCATGCTGCAGCAGGGAAGTGGGAAACTGTTTGTGCTCTCCTAGCCCTCAGCATATACAAAGTTATCTTGTTTGCAGAAGAGCCAAAGTTTGTAAGCAAGAGTGTTATTCACATGTTCTTACTGAGGAACCCAATTCCTACATTGCTTGGAGACTTTTACTACTCAGTGCACCAAAGGAATGAGAAGCAAAGGGGAAGGTTGGTCAGATGCTGTGCACCCCTCTTCTACTGTTGGTTGTTAAGACACTTGCCGAAGTCAGACACTTTCCTGAATCCTCATCAGCCAAGGAACTGGGCTAAGAGGATGATTGCCCTACATCAGAAGACATCAGATGGTGCACTCAGAGCATCAAGGGCAAAGATATCATTACTAGCTGTGGGTAGTATCCCAATTTTCCCTTGATTGGAGTAAAAGGTTGCATCAACTACAACCCTTTGCTTTTCAAGAGGCAATTAGGGTATGCTTTGGTACATCCCCCAAGAGGGCAAGATTTGAAAGAAACCCTATATTGTGACATCCAGCACAACCTTGCCATTGTCAGACAAGCTTCCTGGGCCTGGGACAACATTCAGACTAAGGGGACAACTATTCTTGACAAGTGCAACAACATAGCCTCAGCTCAGTATCTTGACTGGTCTCGTGTCAGGGGCCAAATCACCTATATGCCATTCACCTTAGAGGATGTACCTGGACCATCAGCTGTGGAGCCTGCAGCTACTGTCAGTCTAGAAGAGTTTGAGAAATTGAAGGAAAGGAATACTCACCTCTCTGAAGCTTTGAAGAAGACACTCTGGGAGAGGAATGACAGCCGTCTGAATAATGAAAGGTTAGAAAAGCTCCGGATTGAGTACTTGACCAAGATTGAGAAGACGGATGACTACATCAGAAAGGCTAGAGCAGGAGAGTTAGTGCTGAAGAATGCTTGTAAGGAAGCTAAGAATCAGAAGGCCAGAGCTGAGCATTACTTAGAGGAGAGTCAGGCTAGCTGGATCAGGATCACTGAGGCTCGTGCACAGGAAGATCATAAAACCCAAGCTAAGATAGAGCAGTTGAAGGCTAGTGAAAAGAAGAATCAGGCAGCTTTGTTAGCAGCACAGAAGGAGATCTCTGAGTTGAAACTCTGGGCAGGGTTGAAGAGGTCAAAGGATCAGGATAAGCACAAGAAGTTGACCAGTTCCATTGCCACCGGGAACCTCCTCATCAGGACCATTACAGAGCACCCAGTAGGTCCAGTGACTGAGGCTCTCCTGAAGGAAGTCAGAGAGGATGACTTTGGACTGGATGTTTGATTTCTTTGTATTTGTACCTCCTTTTGTTTGTACTTTTGATTTTGTTGTTGTATCTTAACCCACCATGAGAACTTTGTTGTAATCAAACTATGTATCTTCACTCTTTGTAATATATGGTTTGTTTTACTTCATGGGCTTTATCTCTCTACAACATCATCATTCCCCGAGGTCTGGAAAGGTCAAAACCAAAGAACCAAACTGGATACCCTTGGAAGACAAATAAGCATCCTGCATTGCATACTAACATCTTTTCTTTGTTTTGTAGGTTTTTGTTTTGTTGTTGTTTCTCACTTTGTTGTGATTTCAGGAAACATTGCTCGTAGAAGAGTGTTCCCCGTCAATAGAGTGCACCGGTATCCGACAAGAAACAACCTTCCGGGATTACAAATGGATCAAGTTCAACAGGATTTGACTGATGTGAGGACCCAAATGGCCAATGAGAGGACAGAGATGAGGGCCCAAATGAATCAAATTTATGATAGTGATGACTGGTTTGGCTCAGAGCCAGGACAGACTAAGAGAGTTAGTCGAGCGGCAAACTCCCGAGGAAAACCATCCAGGTACAGGGGGTACCAGCAACAACGATCACGTATAACCTCGTACTGGTCCCCCTGAGTTTGGGCCTCATCTGAACCCAGACATCAATGCTATAAGAAACACCCAAGGTAACACTGGAGGAAGGGCCTTGCAGGAGGACCCTCAGGAAGAGAAGTTTACTGTGGTCGGAGTTGGAGACGAAGTTTACGATCGTCGGTTGGATGAAATAGCGGAAAAACTAAGGTCTCTTGAATCCCAAAACTCTCTGGGTTTTGATGTCATGGATATGGGATTAGTGGAGGGGGTTAGAATTCCTCACAAGTTCAAACCTCCTTGATTTGAAAAATACAATGGCACATCCTGCCCACGTACTCATCTTCAGTCTTTCCTGGGGAGATTGAAAGCCTACACCATGGATGAGAAACTGTGGATGTTTTACTTTGAGGATAGCTTGACAGGGGCATCCCGAGAGTGGTATTCTCACTTGACCAGGGCCACAGTAAGGAATTGGAAAGACTTGGCAGAAGCTTTCATTCGTCAATATCAGTATAATCTGGACATGGCTCCAAACAGAACCCTTCTGATGGGAATGCCACAGTCTTCCCGAGAAAGCTTTAGAGAGTACGCCCAAAAGTGGAGGCAATTAGCTGCTGCCGTTCAACCCCCGATGTCAGAAATGGAGATGGCAGATATGTTCATGAACACTCTCCAGGGTACTTATATTGACAGGTTGGCTGTTCTTCCACCAGCTTTGCAAACGTGGTTATAGCTGGGGAAAGAATTGAGAGCTTACTGAAGATGGGAAAGATTTCTGACAATGGCGCCAGTTCAAGCAGTGCAAGGAAGCCATTTGCAGGCCCCGTAGATCCAGTGAAACAAATTATGTACATATGGGAAGAGGTAGACCCCAATATCCGCCAAGATCAGTTGCGGCCGTCACTATTCATGCTCCACTTCCTCAGTATACTCAACAACCACAACACTTTCCTCAACAACCACAGTTTCCTCAACAGAGATCCTACAACAACAATAACAACAACCAACAACAACGCCCTTTTCAGCAGCGGCCATCTCAGATCAACAGGGTGATTGACCCTATTCCAATGCCATATGCCACATTGCTGCCACAACTCCTAAAGCTCAATCTTATTGAGTTAAGGATATTGGCTCCACCGGATCCTCAGAACCTTCCGAGAAATTACAACGTCAATTCCAGATGTGCATTTCATTCTTATGCACCTGGTCACTCCACAGAAATGTGCAGGGCTCTGCATATGAAGGTCCAGGATCTGGTAGATTCAAAGGCCCTGAATTTTGCACCACCTCCCAAATTCACGAAGAATCCTATGCCCAGCCATGGTAGGCCCAGGATAAATGCAATAGAGGAGGGCTCACCCATGAGTTTGATTGAAGATATTACAAGTATTCAGACACCTCTAGCAGAGGTTAAAGCTCAGCTTTTGAAATGCCAAGTGTTTCCAGGCTGTGAGGCCTGTTGTGAATCTTGCGAGGTTTCCGAGAATGGGTGTGAAAGCTTGAGGAATAGCATCAATGGCTTGATTAAAGAAGGTATTCTGCAAATAACCACAACTGCTTCTACAACACCAACAACTCCTTTTTCAACAACAAGTGTTTCTCCTACAACTGCAAAGACAATTGTTCCTACAGACTCGTCTACAAAATCAGCAACCACTTCTTCCATCACTTCAACAAACAGTCCCATTGCATCTACTTCTACAACTACAACAACCACCAACAACAACGTCTCCCCTATCACTATCTATTATGACCCTACAACGGTCCCAACTCCAGCAACTTTCAACAACAATTTCAGCAACAGTTTCAACAACAATCAAGCTTCAATTCATCACAACCAACATCCACTAGAAGTCCTGTCACCATTTTCTATGATTCACATACAATAACGGTTCCAACCTATGCTGCAGTTAGCCCAGTTACCATCACGGTGCCAGGGCCCATTCCATATGACAAAGACAATGATGTACCATGGCACTATGGTGCAGACCTTTACTGCAACGGAGAAAAAGTCCTTCTTGATTCTTCAGTTCCTACCTCACAAGTGGATAATGTCGGGGGAGGAGGAGGCTTCACCCGAAGCGGACGCCTCTTTGCGTCACAAGCTCCAAGAACTAGTAATGAGGCAGAGGCTGTTGCCAAAGCCAAAGGGAAAAGTGTGGCACCGGAAGAACCTGCGCCAAAAGAGACTCATAAATCATCCTTTGACCAAGATGTGGGTGAATTTATGAGGATAATTAAAAGAAGTGACTACAAGGTTGTGGATCAGCTCCACTAAACTCCTTCTAAGATCTCCATCTTATCCATGTTGTTGTGTTCCGAAGCTTATCGGGATGCACTACTTAAAGTCTTGCACGCTGCCTATGTGCCGGAAGAGATCACAGTGAATCAGCTTGAGACAGTGGTGTCTAATGTTAATACTAGCCATGGGCTAGGTTTCACCAATGCTGACTTAACAACGGAAGGACGTCACCACAACAAAGCTTTACACATCACTTTGGAGTGTAAAGGGGCTATGCTCTCTCATGTTCTTGTTGACACTGGGTTTTCACTCAATGTCTTGCCGAAGAAGGCTTTTGTCAAGCTTGAATATGATGGAATAGCTCTTCGACCAAGCACTCTGGTGGTTAGAGTTTTTGATGGCTCCAAGAGGTCTGTTCTTGGAGAGGTGGAGCTGCCTGTGATAATCGGTCCGTAGGTTTTTCAAACTACTTTCTATGTGATGGACATTCAGCCGGCCTACAGTTGTTTGTTGGGTCAACCATGGATTCACGACGCTGGTGCAGTTACGTTGACCCTTCACCAGAAATTGAAATATGAGTGGGAAGGACAGATTATCACCATCTGTGGTGAAGAGGACATATTTGTTAGCCATCTGGCTACATACAAATACATTGAGATGGATGGTGAAATCCATGAAACCATGAGCCAGGGGTTCGAGGCTCTGAACGTCAATGAGGCGACGACTGAAGTATTTGCTGCATCCCAGGAGGATAGGATGGGTACTTCAATTGTCTCCTATCAGCAAGCCCGGAAGGTTGTTGAAGATGGAAATGCCCAAGGCTGGGGCAAGTTGCTACCGGTGGAGAAGAAGGAGGACATATTCGGTTTGGGTTACAGACCATTCTGACAAGATCAAGCAGAGGCTGCTAAAGAGCCCAAGTTCATCAGTGGGGGGATACTCACCCCAGATTCTGTCAACAACCTAGAAGACGAGGCGAAAAGCGACCTCAAACTGGAGAGCTGGATTCGTCCAAAGATCCTGGGTCACCAAGTCCTTAACTGGTCTTCCCAGGAAATTATAAGGGTTACTCCTGCAGAGTAATTATTATTTCCTGCTTTTTTTCAGCATGCATCAAGTCCTGCATCTTGCCCAAGGTGTCAGGACTCATTTTGTAATAGGGCTATATTGTAATTTTGTGCAAATGGATTATCAATGAATATCATACATCTTTTGCAAACAAGTCTCTTTTTGGTTCACTGTTGTCGCTCCCGACAAATGAAAATGGATCAAATGAAGGTACAGACGCGAACGGTCGGCGAGGGGAACAGTGAGAACACACAGCCGTGAACTCACTGGAGAATGAAAAGAGTCGCCAGCTAGGCATTTTTATCCCGGAGGAAAGGTAATGCTGCATAGACCTAGAAAGAGATGGATAAGACGGTTTGCGAACCAGAGAGGCTGAGAAAGGGGGTTGGTTACAACCTGGGAAGGTATTAGCACCCAGATTGTCCGCCGTACTCGACGGGATCCACGCTTAAAAGATTTGTGTTTTAAAGGGGTAGTGTCAGTGCTATTTGTGCATAAAAGAGCTGGAAAAGATGTACAAGTGTCAGTGTAAAGAAATGTGATGTGTATAAATGTACAGTATCAGTGTGAGATCAGGAATGAAGTGCTCAAGAATATGAGGCTAAAGAATGAAGCTGGAAGGAGGGGGAATGTACAGAGACTTTTGTTCGATAACTGTTAAGTTATGCCTACGTATCCTCTCGTGCAATGAGGAAGTCAGAACACCGTAGTTCGACCCAAAGAGACTGAAAGGATTGACTGGTGAACTGCTTGCAGTCTATGCTCAAGTGTATGATCTGTCTGGCACAGATGCAAACTGTCTTGCATTAGACGGAAGAAGCAAGTTCTCGGTTGTGAGTGAAGATGATGAGAAAAGAATCCCGAAGGAGACGATTATTGTTTGTTCTTGTGTTTTCAGTCTTTTATTTCTTTTTGGAGTTTGTCATAAGATAATGAGCTTAAACCTAAATCAATGGATTTGGTAAACTCATCACATCATCCCTCTGATTAGGGGTAATGAGAATTACCTTAAGTGTGAAGTCAGATTCTCACACTTAATCACCTTTGATGTAGGGTTAAGATCATTAACCTACTTGTGATTAATTAGATGTTTTTGTGATTTTTGTTTAGTGTTAAGTAATGAGGTTAAGCCATAATCAGGGATTTAACAGGCTCATTACACTATCCTAAAAGAAGGATAATAGATGAGGGTGTTTAAGCTGAGGAAGGATCCTCAACTTAATCCATGATTAGGGATCAAACCCATGACAGAACAAACCTTTGATTAAGTGGATTTTATTAATGATATGATGATGAAGTGTTTTTTATGATTTGTAAGACAACTTGAGGGGGACTTGTCCATTAACTTTAGGGTTAGTCCTTCTTAACCAATTAAGGAAGAATCAGAACCCTAATGCAAGGCCCAAGTTACAAGTGTAATGTCTTGATGATTATTAAATGGATTAATTAAGAGAGTTCAACACCTTAAGGGTCCAAGACTTAGGATTAAAGTTATACACTCCATCCTAAAAGAAGGATGCAGGCATGATCTTAATCACAAAGTCTTAAAGCCTTGAGGGTTTAGTCCCTGATTATGAGGTGAGGGGAGATGACTCAAGGAGAGACACAAAGGTAAAAACTATGGGGGAGACTAATCAAAACCCTAATTCATTATCATGCTTGGTTGGTCCTAATGTTTGTGAGGTTTTCAAGAACAATCTTCAGATGAACCACCAGGAAGCAGATGAACAAGATCAAGAGAAGCAAAGTGACTTGCTTCATTCAAGAAGTCAAGTCACTTGAAGAAAGAAAGTGGGAGGAGGAAGAATGAGCAAGCTCAAACTCAAACACACATAAGAATGCAGCAAGGTATGCAAGAGAGATGGAAAGAAAAGTTATGAGAAGTGAAGGCAAATTCACTTCCCAAATTACTTACCACCTGCAATGTTAGAAAGAAATGCAATGCAATGCAAGAGGAGATGAAATGGCATGAGGCAAAGCACAACCAGAAGCATGGTGATGATGATTATGATGCCATGAGGTGCTGCAAACATGAGGCAAGACCTGGAGATGTTCATACAAGGTTATGAATGCAAATGATGCAAGCTAAGGAACATGAACAAACATGAAATGTTATGGAACATACAAGACAAATGACATGGCAAATATGCAATGCAATGATCAATGATGCTTTCTACATGTCTTAAGATGTCAAATGAATCATAAGAATGCACAAAGTGAAATGACAAGTCAAGTTATGCAAGGAAATGCAAGAAGGATGCAAATGAAAGCCCAAATTAGGGTTCATGGATCAAACATCAAACACAAACCAAAAAACAGAAGCAAACCTTAACCTAAAAAATGGAAAATGGTACCCAAAGAAACCCTAGGCCTATAATGAACCACTGCCCAAAGGGGAGCTCTCAACTCTCAACCAAACTCAAGTTATGAATTTTGCAAGTTATTAGGGCTTTTTAGGGTTCTTAACAAAACAAATGCCAAACAATTTGAAAATGCAAGGACAAATCATGGCCTTTTTACCCTAGAAACTACATGTCAAATGGAAAACAATGCAAAAAGAATCAATGTCTCAACCTTTACCAAAAGACAGAAATGAATTTTCAAACATATGATCAAAATAATGCACAAAATGTGATTTAATTCAATGAAAAATTCTTAAAATGCATCAAGATCAAAAAAGAAATTTGGTTTGAAGGTTGGACAATGTTTCTAAATGTCTTAGAACATTTCATGAATTTTTTTGTAATTTTTAAATACCTAAAAGTATTTTTAATTAATTAATTCTCATTAATCAATTAAAAATAATCTTTTAAATATTTAAAAATACTTTTTTAATGATAAAAAATAAAATAAAAATGTTTTTGTGTCATAAAAATTAATAAAACCTTAAAGAAAAAGTTTCATAATTTTTATGATTTTTTTAACTATTTTAAATAAATTGTGCAATTTAAATGAAATAAATATGAATAAAAATCAAATGAAAATAAAAGTAAACAGAACGCGTGGCCAGGATTTGATCTGAGGGAGATTGGGTTGACTTGGCGCGCTATCTAGTGGTCCAGATTTAAACTTCCTAAATTCAGTTAATTAAACTAATTAAACCTAATTAAATTAATTAAGTGGAAATTAAGGTTAATGAAGCAATCTGGTCCCTTGGTCTACGCGCGGGAAGGGCAATCCAATGGCCCAGATTTAAAAAACACTAATGGCTGGCTAAACCCTAATTAGGGCAGGGTAAACTCAGACGGCCGGAACAGTGGTTCCGGTCGTCTTCTCCGGCGTATCACAAACCCTAGAAAACGATTCAGGCCACCATTCAACAAATTTCCTGCCCAGAAACAACCCCCCATCCTAACTAAACCTCAATCCAAGATCAAAATACATTTATCTAACATGAACAAAGAGAATCGAAACGAAACGCATTCACGGGCCAAGTTTCAGAGATGCATAAAATACTCATTTCCACACCATTTTTGATTCTAATCATATCACAGTGATCCCCAGAGCATGTATTTTTGATTTGTAACAAAAGAAACAGGTTTTAAAAGGTTTGAAGTTTGAGACTACCTGAGGTGACAAGTCCTGTTTCTGAGCTTCCAGAGCCGTTTCTTGATGCAAGCTAGCTCTAATGGATCCCCTGGTGTCAATGGCAAGCTTGAAATGAAGTTTAGCAAGCTATTTCAATGGCTACCAAACTGGTGTAGCAGAGAATGACCTTGGTGTACAGGCTGTTTTAGGCCAGTGTAATGGGTGGTTTGGACTCCTCTAAGTATGCCTGACTTGTTGGTGAAGGAAGATGAAGTGTTTGAGGGATGGACAGTGAGATTCGAAGAGGACTGGTTCTGAGGATGAAGAATGGTGAGGTTCAAATCAGGCTTGATTCAGGCCTGAGCTTTGATGGTTTAGGGCCTATGGAGTGTACTGAGTTTAGTGATGAAGAAAGTTTGGGAGTTTCTTGGCTGTGGAGGCAGATTCGATGGATTTTGCAATGTGAAGGGATTTTGTGTAAGTGATGAATGAGTTGGTTTCAGCCCTTGTTCTTGTTATGTTCCACTTGCAAAATGAAATGATAAACAATTCTGATTGGTTGCTTGATGTGACATGGCCTGCTATGATAGGTGAGGCTACTTTTGCTAAAAATCCACTTTTGTGTAAGATAGGGCATGGCTCAAAGTTAAGCAAGTACAAGGCATGGCTGGTGCAGCAAAAGGTGATGGATAGGCCTAGCAAAGCTCAGCAGCCAATGTCATAAGTTGGTGAAGTGGTCATGAGTGAAAATGCAAGTTGGCTAGCTTTATGGATTTTCATGAGAAAAGTCAAATTACATGAACCAAACCATGAGCAAACTTGGTTCATTTCTGATTTTTGTGACTTAGAGGATGTTCACATGCTGGTTTGTCATGAATTTGAGGCAGCAATCATGCATTGATTCAAGACTTAGCAAAATTTCCACTTGGTGCATAACTTGAAAAACAATGATTTTTGGCAACTTTGCATGGCCATAACTTTTGATCCATGAAGAGTTAGATCATGTTCTTGTACTTTTTGAAAAGGGAAAGATGAGATCTACAACTTTCATGACCAAAGTTTTTCCATTTGAAGCCTTTTTGGATCATGAATCAAGGCTTGAAAATTGACCTAAAATGGTGCATTCTTGAAAAGTCAACAAAACCCAAAAAGTCAACTTTTGCAAAAACCCTAAATTCTTGATTTCCATGAACTTCAAACTTCTTCCATGATCAAATAAAGATCATATACACTCAAAATGATGAAGACCACCCATTGGTTGGGTCATTGGGGGCCTCAGATGCCCTGATTTTACACTGACTTGTCTGAAAAGTCAACTCTTGATCAGATGACTTCCCCATGGAATTTCTTCATGAAAATTGATATGCATACTCCCTATACCATATAGAGACCAATGGAAACAAGAATGACCAAAAAAATTGGGGTTATGGCCTCTGAAACCAAAACCCTAATTTTCAGTCAACTGTGCAGTTCATCCTGGCTCTGCATCCACTCAAACCCTAGTTCTTGTGATTCCTCTGCAATTTTGACTCTGTGAGGATGTAACATGACACAAGAACACACATGGACCCTTCTGAGATGATTGGTGGCCTTTGGAATGGCTCAAGATGCCCTGAGGCTGCTCAGATCACAAACCCTAGGTGCAGATGCCTTAGAAACTATCCAGTGAAACCAAATGAGACATGAGATGATGTGATTGTGTTTATGCATATGAGATGATCATAAGCCATGGTGTGAATGGGTGAGGGCAAATTTGGGGTGTTTACAGCTGCCCCTATTCAAACATGAGTTAGCTGTGCAGGTTGTAAGCGACGGCTTAACAGGCAAACAAGGTAACTTGTGGTTGAATACCAAAGACAGTCCAAAATTTGCACTCACAGAATGAAAAAGAAAAGGAATATAGATTGTAAGAGCAAAACAAAGTATATCGTAAAGTATGGGCGACGGAGGACGACCGTCGAGCAGAGGACGACTGCTGGGTAAGGTGGTATGTGAAGCAAAGCGATGACGGGGACGGCTGACATGCTGGTAAAGTGTATAAAGCAATGACGGGGACGGCCGACATGCTGGGGATAAAAGGTAAAGCTAAGACGGGGACGGCCGACTAGCTGGGAAAATAAAATATCATGATGGGGACGGCCATCAAGATAGAGCTGCAAAATTCTGAGGATTAATGAAACATGACGGGGACGGCCATCAAGTTCATAAAGGTAAAGTAACCAACGATGGGGACGGCCATCGGGCTAAAAAAGGAAAAGGGACCACGACGGGGACGGCCATCGGGTTAAAGAATGAATGAAATAAACAGATGATGGGGTACGGCCATCAAAGGTGAAGGACGATCACCTAGCAGGGGACGGCTGCTCTGTTGGGTATAAAAGAAATATGATGGGGACGACCATCAAAGGTGGAGGACGACCACCTGGCAGGGTACGGCTGCCGAAAATATCAACGATGGGGACGGCCATCGGATAGAAAAGGTCAACGATGGGGACGGCCATCGGACGAGCATGATGGAGGACGACCATCAAGAAGTGGAGGACGACCACTCAGCAGGGGACGGCTGCTCTCAAAGTTTATCATAACACAGGATGAGTGTTAGACAACTAAAATCAACAATGGGGACGGCCATTGGATAAAGTGATGAAGGACGATCATCAAAAGGTGGAGGACGACCACCTAGCAGGGGACGGCTGCTAAAATCAACGATGGGGACGGCCACCGGGTGAGCATGATGGAGGACGACCATCAAGAAGTGGAGGACGACCACTCAGCAGGGTACGGCTGCTCTCAGAGGTATCATAACACAGGACGAGTGTTAGATAAAAAGAAAATTTGTTGGCAATCTACTGGGGAGATAGTAAACACGGACGAGCGTTTACATCCAAGAAACAAAAGGTATAAGTGTTTGGTATTGTGTATAGATTAAAGGTGCGGACGAGCATCCTTAAGACTATGATACGGACGAGTATCATGTAGAAACAAACTGACACATGTTCAGAGATGATGATACGGACGAGTATCAACTGGTTAACAAGGAACACGGACGAGTGTTGCATCTGAAAGTATCCTTCTGGGGAATAGTAGACACAGACGAGCATCTATATTCACGAAGACATAAGTGTTTGACACGGTGTATGGATTAAAGATGCGGACGAGCATCCTTAAGACTATGATACGGACGAGTATCATGTAGAAACAAACATTAGACGCAATGTTCTGAGATGATGGTACGGACGAGTACCAACTGGTTAACAAAGAACAAGGACTACTGTCGAATCTGCGGGGATATACATGGTGTATATAAGATACGGACGAGTATCTGAGTAGGTGTACCAATGAGTAGTGAGTATATAATGTATAGGTGAGTGTTTATCTGCTGGGGATATGACACGGACGGGTGTCAGGAAAGTGTATAGGTATATGTAAGTGCAAAGAGGGTGTCTTTGGCTTTCTGCTGGTGACACGACACGGACGAGTGTCAGGATGTATCTGCAATACTGGTGATCTTGGTTTGTAAAGTGTATTCAGGCAACCTACTGGGAAATGATGATACGGACGGGTATCAAAAAGGAGATATGCACTGGTGTTTGTGATATGGGGCAACTGCTTTTGCTGGGACCCTGGGGATGTATTCTGTATGCCGACAGATTGTCAATATTTACAAGTGTTCAAATCACAACATAACTTATGATTATGCTATGCATTTGATTTTTTGCCGTAATGCTCCGTATTAGACGGAATGCTACGCTCTGGGGGTGAATATGATGCGAATGCTATGATTATGCAAAGAGGCACCGATCCGGGATTCGGATCCCGTTGCTGCAAAGATCTCTGATCGATCTGCTTGAAGTGAACATCCCAGCTGGGGATGAGATCATTGATAGATCTGTAGTTGTATCTGCTTGGGGATATACGTCATCGATTGACATATTCTTATAATGCGGGACCCAGCTGGGGTTTGTAGAAGCTTTCTCTCTCTCTGTTGTGACTTCTTCGTGCGCTGCTCTTCTGAATAGAGGCCTGAAGCTCTGTGGGGAGATGATTCCTCGATTCTCGCATCCTGCTGAGGAATAATGGTTGGTATTACAGCTGGGAGATGCTGTTGGTAATTCAGCTGGGGCGAGCAATGGGAAGCAACTCGACTGGGGATAGAGCATTTCGGATGCCGATATCTTTTGTAGATTTGCCAGCTTGCTGAGACGTAACTTGTATGCCCCAAGTTGTGTTCTGGATACCTGCAATCCTGCAAAGATAAAGAAACGCACAAATGGTCCCGAGGTATCTTTTACTGAGATTCCGTCATAGGAAATAAGTACTTTCGAGAGTAAGTATATTCCCTGCAAGCATGTGTTTTATTTTTAGAGAGAAGCATCTGTACTTATGCAATTGTGTTTTTAGAGACATCAGACAACTCTTTGCAAAACATAAATGTAAAAAACGAGACATGACTGAAAATCTGATTATATTAATTCGTGTGCCCTGAATTGGCAAGATACAGTCAGAGAAACATATCTCCTGAAATGAGGAGATTGTTACAAATTGAGAAATAAAGTGCTGGCGGTGCTGGCGATGCTTTCAAGGAGCTTCCTCTTCTGCTATGACTCGTATGACAATGACGTTCTTCTCGTCTTGCTTTCTGGAGAGAGTTGATTCTGATTGCAGCTTGATCCCTTGGAGCTTACCAAGTTGTAGGTGATACAGACGAATTCAGAATGCAGTTGTTCGCTTATTCCCTTATTTTGCATGGATCGCCCTTTCGGGTTTTCAATCCATCGGGATACCCATTTTTGCCTGAGCTGTCCAATGCGGCTTTTCAACTCAGCGGGTGTACATTTTTTGCTTATTTCCCTTATTTTTGCCCGAGTCTTTTATTCTGTTTTTGACTCGCCGGGATGCCCTATTTTTGCCTGGACTTACATTCTGTTTTTTATGTCCAGCGGGTCATTTTATACGAAGTATTTTTTAACTGCATCTGAATTTACAGGGGACGGGAAGTCTTCACCATCCATGGTGCTGAGCATCAGTGCTCCACCAGAGAAAACTTTCTTTACAACGAATGGTCCTTCATAATTTGGAGTCCATTTGCCCCTGTGGTCTGTATGAGGAGGGAGGATTCTTTTCAGCACAAGGTCTCCTACTTGGTACTCTCGGTGCCTGACTTTCTGATCGAAGGCTTTCTTCATTCTCTTCTGATATAACTGCCCATGGCAGATTGCAGCCAATCTTTTCTCTTCGATCAGACTTAGTTGTTCGTATCGGGCCCGAACCCATTCTGCTTCGTTTAGCTTAACATCCATCAGTACCCGTAGGGAGGGTAGTTCAACTTCAACAGGTAGGACTGCTTCCATACCATACACAAGTTGATACGGTGTTGCCCCAGTGGATGTCCTGATTGATGTGCGGTACCCATGCAAGGCAAACGGTAGCATTTCATGCCAATCTTTGTAAGTGACTACCATCTTCTGCACAATCTTCTTGATATTCTTATTTGCTGCCTCAACAGCGCCGTTCATCTTTGGCCTGTAAGGAGAAGAATTGTGATGTTGGATCTTGAAGTCCCGGCACAGCTCTGCCATCATTTTGTTGTTCAAGTTGGAACCATTATCAGTAATGATTCGCTCGGGCACTCCATACCGACAGATGATATCTCTTTTCAGAAATCTGGCTACCACTTGCCTTGTGACATTTGCATATGAGGCTGCTTCAACCCACTTTGTAAAATAATCGATGGCGACCAGGATGAATCTGTGGCCGTTCGAAGCAGTTGGCTCAATTTTGCCAATCATGTCAATGCCCCACATAGCAAAGGGCCATGGTGAAGACATTATGTTCAGGGGATTGGGAGGCACATGCACCTTGTCTGCATAAATCTGGCATTTATGGCATTTTCTAGCGTAAGCACAACAGTCTGCATCCATTGTGATCCAGTAATAGCCTGATCTTAACAACTTTTTAGCCATGGCATGCCCTCCTGCATGGGTACCAAAGGATCCTTCGTGCACTTCATGCATCAATAAATCTGCTTCTGTCTTGTCAACACATCTGAGGAGTACCATATCAAAGTTCCTCTTGTATAAAGATCCATCAGTGTTCAGAAAGAAACTTCCAGCAAGCCTTCTTAAAGTCTTTTTATCATTGGAAGATGCCCCAGGTGGGTACGTTTGATCCTCCAAGAAGCACTTGATGTCATGGAACCAAGGCTTATCATCTTTAGCAATATCTGCTGCAAATACATATGCTGGTCTATCAAGTCTCGATACTGAAATCTGAGGTACAAAGTTAGCAGCTTGAACTTTGATCATGGATGAAATGGTAGCAAGAGCATCCGCAAACTGATTCTCGTCCCGAGGGATATACTCAAGCTTGACTGTTGTGAAGAAAGTCAATAACCTTCTTGTATAATCCCTGTAAGGTATCAGATGATCCTGGTGTGTATACCATTTGCCGTTGGTCTGATTGATTACCAAAGCTGAATCTCCGAATACGGTCAATGTCTTGATCCTGAGGTCAATGGCCTCCTCAAGACCCATAATGCAAGCTTCGTATTCAGCTTCGTTGTTAGTGCAGTTGAAAGTGAGTTTTGCCGAGAAAGGCATGTGAACTCCTTTGGGTGTAATGAGTACTGCACCAACACCACGGCCGTTCATGTTAACAGCCCCATCAAACATCATAGTCCATTCTTCTTCTGGGTCGGGCCCTTCAGTGTGAATAGGCTCTTCATGATCTTTTGCTTTAATGAACATGATGTCTTCATCGGGGAAGTCGAACCTCATAGGCTGGTAGTCATCAATGGGTTGCTCAGCAAGATATTCAGATAGTACACTGCCCTTGATGGCTTTCTGAGATGTGTACTGTATGTCGTATTCTGTGAGAATCATCTGCCATCTTGCAACCCGTCCGGTAAGAGCTGGCTTCTCGAAAATGTACTTAACTGGGTCCATCTTTGAGATCAATAGAGTAGTATGGGTCAACATGTACTGTCTCAGTCGGCGAGCAGCCCACGCTAAAGCACAGCAAGTTTTCTCGAGCAGTGAATAACGCTGTTCACAGTCGGTAAACTTTTTGCTTAGGTAGTATATCGCATACTCTTTTCGACCAGACTCGTCATGCTGACCTAGTACACACCCCATCGATTCTTCTAATACTGTCAAGTACATAATCAGAGGTCTTCCTTCAACTGGAGGCATAAGGATTGGAGGCTCTTGCAAATACTCCTTGATCTTGTCAAAAGCTTTCTGGCAGTCTTCGTTCCACCTGACCGTTTGCTCCTTTCTTAACAGCTTGAATAAGGGTTCACAAGTTGCTGTAAGGTGAGATATGAACCGCGAAATGTAGTTCAATCGACCTAAGAACCCTCGAACTTCTTTCTCAGTTTTCGGTGCAGGCATTTCTTGAATAGCTTTGACTTTATCAGGGTCAACTTCAATCCCTTTCTCACTTACAATAAAGCCCAGCAGCTTACCGGATCGCACCCCGAATGTGCATTTGTTGGGGTTCAACTTTAGTTGGTATTTCCTCAGACGCTTGAATAACTTGAGCAGATTCACCAGGTGATCTTCCTCTGTAAGGGACTTGGCGATCATATCATCCACATAACATTCGATTTCCTTATGGATCATGTCATGAAACAATGTTACCATAGCCCGTTGATACGTTGCACCAGCATTCTTCAGTCCGAATGGCATCACTTTATAACAGAACGTGCCCCAAGGTGTGATGAATGTTGTCTTCTCCATGTCTTCAGGTGACATCTTGATCTGATTGTATCCCGAAAATCCATCCATGAAGGAGAATACCGAGAACTGAGCCGTGTTATCCACCAATACATCAATGTGAGGTAATGGGAAGTCATCTTTCGGGCTGGCTCTGTTCAGATCCCGGTAATCAACACACATTCTTACTTTTCCGTCCTTCTTAGGCACAGGTACTATGTTAGCAACCCACGGAGGATAGCTAGTCACAGCAAGGAACCCGGCGTCCCATTGCTTTTGTACCTCTTCCTTGATTTTCATAGCCATGTCTGGGCGAGTTCGGCGCAACTTCTGTTTGACTGGTGGGCATTCTTCCCTCAAAGGCAGCTTATGCACAACAATATCGGTATCCAACCCTGGCATGTCCTGATATGACCAGGCAAACACATCAACATACTCTTGAAGCAGATCTATCAGTTGCTTCTTCACTGAGTCTTGCAGGCAGGCCCCGATCTTGACTTCTTTCACATTTTCCTCTGTACCAAGATTAATCACTTCAACCTCCTCCTGATGAGGGGTAATAACCTTTTCCTCTTGTCTTAACAACCTGGCTAGCTCTTCAGGAAGCTCGTATTCTTCTTCAACCCCTTCGTCAGCTTGATTGATCGGATTGTCAAAGTCATACGATGTCATAGCCGTGCTGTTGTCGGTGCGGTCAGGATGGCACTCTCTGCAAGGGTTTAATTGGTTCATTTTAGTGATCTGATTTTAGTCTTATTTAGAAAAGTGAAATGAAGTTGTCATTTTGAAAAACACTGCCATTTATTTTTGTACAAAAAGAAAAATGGAAAAACAGTGAGCAGAAAAGAAAAAGACTCGTTTGCAAAAAGATTGTCTGATATTTCATTAATTTAATCTTGTTTGCACAAAAGTACAGATGGCCCTGATTACAAAATGAGTCTTGTCATCTTGGGCAAGATGCAAGACTTTGATGCATGCTTATAAAATACAGGAAATAATAATTACTCTGCTCGAGTAACACTTATAATTCCCTGGGAAGACCAGTTCGAGACACTGCTCCCCGGGATCTTCGGACGAATCCAATTCTCCAGGTTGCGCTCCTCTTCCAGCTCGTCTTCCAGGCAGTTGATAGCATCGGGGGTAAGCATCCCCCCACTGACAAAACCAGGCTCTGCAGCAGCCTTTGCCTGATGTTGAGTTGGTCTGTAACCCAACCCAAATTTGTCCTTCTTCTCCTCCACAGCTAAGACCTTGCCCCAGCCTTGGGCTGTTCCTTCTTCAACAACCTTCCGGGCTTGTTGATAAGACGACATGGAGATTCCTGAAACAGCAGATGCTTCATTGACATTCAAGGCTTCAAAACCTTGGCTCATCGTTTCATGGGTTTCTCCATCCATCTCAATGTACTTGTAGGTAGCCAGGTGGCTAACAAAGATGTCCTCTTCTCCACAGATTGTGACAACTTGACCCTCCCACTCAAATTTTAACTTTTGGTGAAGGGTAGACGTTATAGCGCCAGCGGCGTGGATCCAGGGTCTACCCAACAAACAACTGTAGGCGGGCTGAATGTCCATCACATAAAAGATAGTTTTAAAGGTCTGCGGGCCAATTGTCACGGGCAGCTCAATCTCTCCCAGAACCGATCTCTTTGAGCCATCAAAAGCTCTAACCACCAGGTTACTGGGTCTCAATGCCAATCCATCATATTCTAACTTCACCAGAGCCTTCTTTGGTAAGACATTCAGGGAGGAACCTGTGTCCACCAGCACATGAGAAAGGACAGCTCCTTTGCATTCCATAGTTATGTGCAAGGCTTTGTTGTGGTTACGACCATCCACTGTCAAATCAGAATTGGTAAACCCTAGCCCGTTGCTAGCAGTAACATTCCCAACCACCGTTTCCAACTGGTTGACAGTAATCTCCTCTGGCACGTAAGCTGCGTGCAGGACTTTCAGTAGTGCATTCCGATGGGCTTCGGAGCACATGAGCAGTGAGAGGATGGAGATTTTGGATGGAGTTTGGTGAAGTTGATCCACAACTTTATAATCACTCTTCTTGATGATCCGCATAAACTCATCAACTTCCTGATCAAATGGAGTCTTCAGGGCTTCTTTGGCAGCTGGATCTTCCTGCACCGGTCCTTTACCCTTTGCCTTGGCAGCAGCTTCTGCTTCGGCAGTGGGTCTTTGGACTTGTGAAGCGAAGAGACGTCCGCTTCGAGTGAAGCCTCCGCCTCCCCCCACATTATCAACTTGTGGTGCAGGTGATGATGTTTCCAGAGTGATTCTTTTCCCTTCACAGTACAAGTCAGAGCCATAGTGCCAAGGGATGGCCCTATTGCTTTCATATGGTACAGGTCCAGGTACCGTGACGGTGACTGGACTGATTGCTGCTGCTGAGGGGACTGTTATTGTCTGTGGATCATAAAAGATTGTAACTGGTGCTCTAGTGGGAGCAGCACCTTCTGAATGATAAGCGGAATTGTTTTCTGGATCGTAGAATATGGTAACAGTGGAGACATCTTCGTGATTGTTTGCTAGTGTTGTAGAAGGTTCTGTTGGAAGAACTGTTGTTGTTGTTGATGGGGAGTCGGAGTGGACTGAAGCTGAAGTTGTAGCAGGAGAAACTGTTGAAAACTGATCATTGGGTAGAACAGATGAAGTACTTGCTGATGTTGCTGATGAATTGTTGGGAACAATTGTTGCTGTATTTGTAGGAGGATCTGAAACCATTGCTGATGAAGTCGTCGGGTTTGCCGGGAATGATGTAGTGATCTGCAGTAAGCCACTCTGAATAAGGCTGTCAATGCCATTCCTCAAGTCTTCACACCCATTCCAAGAAATATTGCAGTATGGGCACCCTAGTTCACACCCCGGAAATATATTGCTTTCACGGAGTTGAGCCTTGATTTCCACCAATGGTGTCCTGATCTGATCCACACTGGTTATCAAATAAGACGGTTGGTCTTCTTCGATAGCATTAATTCGGGGACCACCATGGTGTGGCATTGGGTTTTTGTTGACGTTGGGCGGAGGTGCAAAGTTCAAAGCCTTGGAGTCTACTAAGTCTTGTACCTTCATATGCAGTGCCCTGCATTTTTCTGTACTGTGACCAGGCGCGTTTGAGTGAAAAGCACACCTAGCATTAGAGTCATAGTTTCTTGGTAGACTGTTTGGATCCGGAGGTGCCAACGTTCTTAGCTCAACCAGGTTGAGTTTCAGAAGCTGTGGCAGCAAAGCAGCATACGGCATTGGAATCGGGTCGATCACTCGATTAGCTTGAGAGGGCCTTTGTTGGAATGGCCTCTGTTGATTGTTGTTGTTGGAGTTGTTGTTGTTGTAGTTCCTTGGAGGATATTGGTTCTGCTGATACGGAGGTTGTTGTTGGAAGTTTTGTTGAGGAGGTTGATAGACTGGCAGAGGATGTGCTGGAGCAGGGATAGTGACTGCTGCTATGGACCTTTGAACATATTGGGGCCTACCCCTGTTGGTATGAATGGCATTGGTCTCGCCAGCTCTTCTAGGGCCTGCAAAAGGCTTCCTTGTACTGCTGGACGAACTGGCGCCATTATCGGAAATTTTACCCATTTTTAACAGGCTTTCAATTCTCTCCCCAGCTATAACAACATCTGCGAAGCTAGTGGACGAGAAAGCAGCCAACCTGTCAATATACGTTCCCTGGAGAGTGTTCATAAACATGTCTGCCATTTCTCTCTCAGACATTGGTGGTTGAACAGCAGCAGCCAATTGCCTCCATCTCTGGGCATATTCTCGGAAACTTTCCCTTGACGACTGTGACATTCCCATTAGGAGAGTCCTGTTGGGTGCCATGTCTAAGTTGTATTGATACTGTCGGATGAAGGCCTCTGCCAGGTCCTTCCAGCATCTTACAGTTGCCCTTGTCAAGTGGGAATACCATTCCCTTGATGCTCCAGTCAAACTGTCTTCGAAGTAAAACATCCAGAGCTTCTCATCCATTGTATAGGCCTTCAGTCTTCCCAGAAACGATTGCAAATGAGTCCGGGGGCATGAAGTCCCATTATATCTTTCGAAACAAGGAGGCTTGAACTTATGAGGGATCCTGACCCCCTCTACTAAACCCATGTCCATGACATCGAACCCCAAAGAATTTTGGGATTCCAAAGACCTCAACTTCTCAGCCAACTCATCCAATCTCCTATCATAGGTTTCCTCTCCAGCACCCATGACTGTAAACTGATCCTCCTGAGGATCCTCTTGAAGTACTCTGGCTGCAGTGGCTGTCCCTTGAACGTTTGCAGGGATATGAATCTCAGGATGTAGGTGTGGACCAAATATAGGGGGGTTAACATGTGGTTGCACCCTTTCATTGTTACTGGTGCCAGCAGTTCCCACATGGGGGTCATCTTGAGTTCTCCCCTCTACCAGAACTCTAAGCCTCTCCTGGCTTTGAGCTAAATTATTCATCACTTCCATGAACTGAGTTATTTGGGTTCTCATCTCCACCCTTTCATTAGCCATCTGGGTTCTGGCCTCATTGAGGTCTTGCTGCAACTGGTCCATCTGGATGCCCGGAAGGTTGTTTCTTGTAGGGTACCTGTGTGGCCTGTTGAGAGGGAATAGCCTGCGGCGAGCAATAATTCCTGAGTTTCACAACAGAGGTTAGAAACAATAAAACAAAACCTACAAAACAAATAAAAGGGTTAGTATGCAATGCAGTATGCTTATTTGCTATCAAGGTATCCGGCTTGGTCTTCAGTTTTGACCCGTCCAGACCCTTGAAGATGATGCTGTTGAAGTCGCTTTTGAAGTGAACCCAGATGGAAACAAACACAAATATATTACAAAGGTAAAATAATACAAATTGTTCATTTTTTACAACACTAGCCCTCTAAGGGGTCAAAAATACATCACCAAAAAGCAAAAGTACATGGAAAAGGAACAACAACAAGCAAATGATCAAACTCCAAGGCCAAACTCATCCTCACGAACTTCCTTGAGAAGTGCTTCGGTCACAGGATCAGCCGGATGCTCCGTAAGATTCCTGATGAGAAGGTTTCTTGTTGCAACAGCTGTAGTCAACTTCTTGTTCTGGCTTTGATCTTTGGACTTCTTCACTCCAGCTTTGATCTTTAATTCTGACACCTCCTCCTGGGCTGCTGCCAGGGCTTTTTCCATCTGTTCCATCTTATCCTGAACTCTCTTGTCTTCTAGAGTACGGGCCTCAGTGATCCGAACCCACCTGGCCTGACTCTCTTTCAAGTACAAGTCTGTCCTTGCTCTTTGGAACTGGGCTTCTTTACAAGCATTTTTCAGAATCTGCTCACCAGCTTTAGACTTGTTGATATAGTCTCCAGACTTCTCAATCTTAGTCAAGTGTTCCACTCTCAGCTTCTCCAATCTTTCAATCTCCCTCACACCTTCACTCCTCTCCCTGAGGGTCTTCTGCAAGGCTTGGGATAACTTCTCATTCCTTTCCTTCAAGCTTTCAAACTCCTCCAAACTGATAGTGGCAGGGGGTGGTGCTGAAGATGACTCAGGCACGTCTTCTATGGTGAAGGGCAATCCAGAGAATTGGGCCCTAGCATGGGACCACTCATGATATTGGGCTGATGCCACATTATTGCACTTCCCCAGAATGGTGATTCCCTTGGTTTGAACATGATCCCAGGCCCAGGCAGCCTGCCTAACAACAGTCAAACTGATCTTGTTCTCACAGTAGAGGGTCTCAACCAGGTCTTGTTCCCTAGGAGCATGAACCAGTGCATAGCCTAATTGCCTCTTGAACAGCAGGGGGTTGTAGTTGATACTTCCCTTAACTCCTACCAAAGGTACATTGGGAAAGTGCCCACAGCTTGTGATCATATCTCTGCCCTTGGTGCCTTGGGTGCACCATCTGATGTCTGCTGCAGTGAGAGTAGTGAGCCTCTTAGCCCAGTTGCTTTGCTGATGAGGATTCAGGAATGCATCTGTCCTGGGTAGATGCTTGAGAAGCCAAGCATGGAATAGTGGAGCACAACACCTCACTAGCTTACCCCTCTGTTTCTCATTCCTCTGATGTACTGAGTAATAGAGGTCACCCAACAAGGTTGGCACTGGGTTCTTCAGGATGAACAGGTGGATGGCATTCTTGCTGATGAATCTGGGCTCATCTGCAAACAACACAATTCCATATACACTCAAGGCCAACAATGCACAAACAGCTTTCCAATCCCCCAGGGAGGCCTTCAAACTAGCTTGAGAAATCAGGAAGTCCAGATGAAAACCAGGGATCCCAGCTTTAGAGGTCATATGCTGCTCAATCGAAGCAGGTTCCAGGTGCAAAGCTCTTGCTATCTCTCCATTGCTGGGAAAGACCATTTCAGGGTTAAAAGGAATTTCTCTCTTGATAGGCAAACCAACCAAAGATGCATATTCTTCTAAGAGAGGTCCCAACTGAAAGTCTTGAAAGGTGAAACACCTCAATGGGGGGTCATAGAACTGGATGCAGGTATGGATCAGGCTCCTCTGAGATGGGTCCATGTCTATAACCAAGTCAAGTATATCCCCATAATGCTCCCTGAACAGAGGTATGTGATCTGGGGTCATCAGGGTTTGGACCCTCCTGATGTCTGACAAGTCTGGTTGGAAGAAATGATAGGTGATATTGCTTTTCTTTGGAGCCATGATGCTGAAGACTGGGTAGAGTGCTGATGACAATGCTGAAGTAGAGAAAACCACTGACTGGCTGGTGCTGAAGCAGACAGCTAAACTGAAGCAGATGCTGGTGAAGATGGGTCAAAGCTGCAGATGGGGTCAAAACCAAAACCTGATGAAAATGGATACCCTGAAAAACAAATAAGCACATGTTAATATGATGCAATGGGGATGTATGCAAATGATATGCAAAGGGTTTGTGACTGAGCTGGATCTGGATAAACTGCCTTGGTATAGATCCATGTGTGTTCAAGAATTCCGGATGGAGGTCTATAAATCCAGTAACCAAGGTGGGGGACTCAAATAAAGAGCCACATGTCCAGGGTTTTAGAATCCCAAGAACTATCCAACATGGAGCATTCTTAACAAAGTCAAAGTAACAGGGTATTCTGAGGTCAAGGTACCTGCAAACCTGTAAACAGCCCAACCCCCTCACAGGTAGTGATCTAGAACAAGGATCCTCAGACTTGGATCAGTTATGAGAAGTGTAAACACTTCTAACCCGGAGGTACAGTGTTTACAATAACCATAACAATTCCTCCTCTAATTCACCTCAATTTCTGAAGGTCAATACTAAAAGGTCATCCAGACTTAGCAGGCTTCCCAGATAGCCCTAGCATTGCAGGAAATCTGCAACACAGAGTTCTCAAGAAGAAACCCATATCTGAACCGTGTTTCATATTCCCGCACCAGACCGAAATGGAATGGGAAAGAATATGATTCACTCTAGCCTAGGTGTCACTCAGGTCCCAGGTATAGGACCTTGGCTCTCAATAGAACCCCACCCACTAAGACAAAACCAAATCCAGCACAGACAGCATGACAGTATGATATATATAAATGCAATAAAGAAAGCAGTAAAGTAACTGTACATAAAGCAATGAATAAAAATAAATACAAGCACAAACAAGCACATAACACCCCCAATAAACACAAATCAATCAAGCGCTAGGAGGAACCCACAAAAAGAACCAGAAGCCCTGGTTGCAGTATAAGGGTCCCCAGCAGAGTCGCCAAGCTGTCGCTCCCGACAAATGAAAATGGATCAAATGAAGGTACAGACGCGAACGGTCGGCGAGGGGAACAGTGAGAACACACAGCCGTGAACTCACTGGAGAATGAAAAGAGTCGCCAGCTAGGCATTTTTATCCCGGAGGAAAGGTAATGCTGCATAGACCTAGAAAGAGATGGATAAGACGGTTTGCGAACCAGAGAGGCTGAGAAAGGGGGTTGGTTACAACCTGGGAAGGTATTAGCACCCAGATTGTCCGCCGTACTCGACGGGATCCACGCTTAAAAGATTTGTGTTTTAAAGGGGTAGTGTCAGTGCTATTTGTGCATAAAAGAGCTGGAAAAGATGTACAAGTGTCAGTGTAAAGAAATGTGATGTGTATAAATGTACAGTATCAGTGTGAGATCAGGAATGAAGTGCTCAAGAATATGAGGCTAAAGAATGAAGCTGGAAGGAGGGGGAATGTACAGAGACTTTTGTTCGATAACTGTTAAGTTATGCCTACGTATCCTCTCGTGCAATGAGGAAGTCAGAACACCGTAGTTCGACCCAAAGAGACTGAAAGGATTGACTGGTGAACTGCTTGCAGTCTATGCTCAAGTGTATGATCTGTCTGGCACAGATGCAAACTGTCTTGCATTAGACGGAAGAAGCAAGTTCTCGGTTGTGAGTGAAGATGATGAGAAAAGAATCCCGAAGGAGACGATTATTGTTTGTTCTTGTGTTTTCAGTCTTTTATTTCTTTTTGGAGTTTGTCATAAGATAATGAGCTTAAACCTAAATCAATGGATTTGGTAAACTCATCACATCATCCCTCTGATTAGGGGTAATGAGAATTACCTTAAGTGTGAAGTCAGATTCTCACACTTAATCACCTTTGATGTAGGGTTAAGATCATTAACCTACTTGTGATTAATTAGATGTTTTTGTGATTTTTGTTTAGTGTTAAGTAATGAGGTTAAGCCATAATCAGGGATTTAACAGGCTCATTACACTATCCTAAAAGAAGGATAATAGATGAGGGTGTTTAAGCTGAGGAAGGATCCTCAACTTAATCCATGATTAGGGATCAAACCCATGACAGAACAAACCTTTGATTAAGTGGATTTTATTAATGATATGATGATGAAGTGTTTTTTATGATTTGTAAGACAACTTGAGGGGGACTTGTCCATTAACTTTAGGGTTAGTCCTTCTTAACCAATTAAGGAAGAATCAGAACCCTAATGCAAGGCCCAAGTTACAAGTGTAATGTCTTGATGATTATTAAATGGATTAATTAAGAGAGTTCAACACCTTAAGGGTCCAAGACTTAGGATTAAAGTTATACACTCCATCCTAAAAGAAGGATGCAGGCATGATCTTAATCACAAAGTCTTAAAGCCTTGAGGGTTTAGTCCCTGATTATGAGGTGAGGGGAGATGACTCAAGGAGAGACACAAAGGTAAAAACTATGGGGGAGACTAATCAAAACCCTAATTCATTATCATGCTTGGTTGGTCCTAATGTTTGTGAGGTTTTCAAGAACAATCTTCAGATGAACCACCAGGAAGCAGATGAACAAGATCAAGAGAAGCAAAGTGACTTGCTTCATTCAAGAAGTCAAGTCACTTGAAGAAAGAAAGTGGGAGGAGGAAGAATGAGCAAGCTCAAACTCAAACACACATAAGAATGCAGCAAGGTATGCAAGAGAGATGGAAAGAAAAGTTATGAGAAGTGAAGGCAAATTCACTTCCCAAATTACTTACCACCTGCAATGTTAGAAAGAAATGCAATGCAATGCAAGAGGAGATGAAATGGCATGAGGCAAAGCACAACCAGAAGCATGGTGATGATGATTATGATGCCATGAGGTGCTGCAAACATGAGGCAAGACCTGGAGATGTTCATACAAGGTTATGAATGCAAATGATGCAAGCTAAGGAACATGAACAAACATGAAATGTTATGGAACATACAAGACAAATGACATGGCAAATATGCAATGCAATGATCAATGATGCTTTCTACATGTCTTAAGATGTCAAATGAATCATAAGAATGCACAAAGTGAAATGACAAGTCAAGTTATGCAAGGAAATGCAAGAAGGATGCAAATGAAAGCCCAAATTAGGGTTCATGGATCAAACATCAAACACAAACCAAAAAACAGAAGCAAACCTTAACCTAAAAAATGGAAAATGGTACCCAAAGAAACCCTAGGCCTATAATGAACCACTGCCCAAAGGGGAGCTCTCAACTCTCAACCAAACTCAAGTTATGAATTTTGCAAGTTATTAGGGCTTTTTAGGGTTCTTAACAAAACAAATGCCAAACAATTTGAAAATGCAAGGACAAATCATGGCCTTTTTACCCTAGAAACTACATGTCAAATGGAAAACAATGCAAAAAGAATCAATGTCTCAACCTTTACCAAAAGACAGAAATGAATTTTCAAACATATGATCAAAATAATGCACAAAATGTGATTTAATTCAATGAAAAATTCTTAAAATGCATCAAGATCAAAAAAGAAATTTGGTTTGAAGGTTGGACAATGTTTCTAAATGTCTTAGAACATTTCATGAATTTTTTTGTAATTTTTAAATACCTAAAAGTATTTTTAATTAATTAATTCTCATTAATCAATTAAAAATAATCTTTTAAATATTTAAAAATACTTTTTTAATGATAAAAAATAAAATAAAAATGTTTTTGTGTCATAAAAATTAATAAAACCTTAAAGAAAAAGTTTCATAATTTTTATGATTTTTTTAACTATTTTAAATAAATTGTGCAATTTAAATGAAATAAATATGAATAAAAATCAAATGAAAATAAAAGTAAACAGAACGCGTGGCCAGGATTTGATCTGAGGGAGATTGGGTTGACTTGGCGCGCTATCTAGTGGTCCAGATTTAAACTTCCTAAATTCAGTTAATTAAACTAATTAAACCTAATTAAATTAATTAAGTGGAAATTAAGGTTAATGAAGCAATCTGGTCCCTTGGTCTACGCGCGGGAAGGGCAATCCAATGGCCCAGATTTAAAAAACACTAATGGCTGGCTAAACCCTAATTAGGGCAGGGTAAACTCAGACGGCCGGAACAGTGGTTCCGGTCGTCTTCTCCGGCGTATCACAAACCCTAGAAAACGATTCAGGCCACCATTCAACAAATTTCCTGCCCAGAAACAACCCCCCATCCTAACTAAACCTCAATCCAAGATCAAAATACATTTATCTAACATGAACAAAGAGAATCGAAACGAAACGCATTCACGGGCCAAGTTTCAGAGATGCATAAAATACTCATTTCCACACCATTTTTGATTCTAATCATATCACAGTGATCCCCAGAGCATGTATTTTTGATTTGTAACAAAAGAAACAGGTTTTAAAAGGTTTGAAGTTTGAGACTACCTGAGGTGACAAGTCCTGTTTCTGAGCTTCCAGAGCCGTTTCTTGATGCAAGCTAGCTCTAATGGATCCCCTGGTGTCAATGGCAAGCTTGAAATGAAGTTTAGCAAGCTATTTCAATGGCTACCAAACTGGTGTAGCAGAGAATGACCTTGGTGTACAGGCTGTTTTAGGCCAGTGTAATGGGTGGTTTGGACTCCTCTAAGTATGCCTGACTTGTTGGTGAAGGAAGATGAAGTGTTTGAGGGATGGACAGTGAGATTCGAAGAGGACTGGTTCTGAGGATGAAGAATGGTGAGGTTCAAATCAGGCTTGATTCAGGCCTGAGCTTTGATGGTTTAGGGCCTATGGAGTGTACTGAGTTTAGTGATGAAGAAAGTTTGGGAGTTTCTTGGCTGTGGAGGCAGATTCGATGGATTTTGCAATGTGAAGGGATTTTGTGTAAGTGATGAATGAGTTGGTTTCAGCCCTTGTTCTTGTTATGTTCCACTTGCAAAATGAAATGATAAACAATTCTGATTGGTTGCTTGATGTGACATGGCCTGCTATGATAGGTGAGGCTACTTTTGCTAAAAATCCACTTTTGTGTAAGATAGGGCATGGCTCAAAGTTAAGCAAGTACAAGGCATGGCTGGTGCAGCAAAAGGTGATGGATAGGCCTAGCAAAGCTCAGCAGCCAATGTCATAAGTTGGTGAAGTGGTCATGAGTGAAAATGCAAGTTGGCTAGCTTTATGGATTTTCATGAGAAAAGTCAAATTACATGAACCAAACCATGAGCAAACTTGGTTCATTTCTGATTTTTGTGACTTAGAGGATGTTCACATGCTGGTTTGTCATGAATTTGAGGCAGCAATCATGCATTGATTCAAGACTTAGCAAAATTTCCACTTGGTGCATAACTTGAAAAACAATGATTTTTGGCAACTTTGCATGGCCATAACTTTTGATCCATGAAGAGTTAGATCATGTTCTTGTACTTTTTGAAAAGGGAAAGATGAGATCTACAACTTTCATGACCAAAGTTTTTCCATTTGAAGCCTTTTTGGATCATGAATCAAGGCTTGAAAATTGACCTAAAATGGTGCATTCTTGAAAAGTCAACAAAACCCAAAAAGTCAACTTTTGCAAAAACCCTAAATTCTTGATTTCCATGAACTTCAAACTTCTTCCATGATCAAATAAAGATCATATACACTCAAAATGATGAAGACCACCCATTGGTTGGGTCATTGGGGGCCTCAGATGCCCTGATTTTACACTGACTTGTCTGAAAAGTCAACTCTTGATCAGATGACTTCCCCATGGAATTTCTTCATGAAAATTGATATGCATACTCCCTATACCATATAGAGACCAATGGAAACAAGAATGACCAAAAAAATTGGGGTTATGGCCTCTGAAACCAAAACCCTAATTTTCAGTCAACTGTGCAGTTCATCCTGGCTCTGCATCCACTCAAACCCTAGTTCTTGTGATTCCTCTGCAATTTTGACTCTGTGAGGATGTAACATGACACAAGAACACACATGGACCCTTCTGAGATGATTGGTGGCCTTTGGAATGGCTCAAGATGCCCTGAGGCTGCTCAGATCACAAACCCTAGGTGCAGATGCCTTAGAAACTATCCAGTGAAACCAAATGAGACATGAGATGATGTGATTGTGTTTATGCATATGAGATGATCATAAGCCATGGTGTGAATGGGTGAGGGCAAATTTGGGGTGTTTACAACTGTCTTTTCATTTTTCACTTTTGTATAAAACAATAAAATGGCAATGTTTTCAAAATAAATAACTTCATTTTTCACTTTTCTAAACAAGATTAAAGTTAATCACTAAAACGAACAAATCTCAACCCTTGCAGAGATTACCCTCCAGATTTCACCGACAACAACACTGCTATGACCTTGTATGACTTCGACAATCCAATTATTCAAGCTGATGAAGGTGTTGAAGAAGACTATGAGTTGCCTGAAGAGTTAGCCAGGTTGTTGAGGCAAGAAGAGAAAGTGATTACTCCTCATCAGGAGGAGGTTGAAACAGTTAATCTTGGTACCGAAGAGGATTTGAAAGAAGTGAAGAACGGGGCCGGTTTGCAAGCTTCGATAAAAGAACATCTCATTGACATGCTTCGAGAATACGTCGACGTCTTTGCTTGGTCCTATCAGGACATGCCAGGTCTAGATACGGATATTGTTATGCACAAGCTGCCATTAAAGAAAGATTGCCCTCCAGTGAAGCAAAAGCTACGCCGTACTCGCCCAGATATGGCCATGAAGATTAAAGAAGAGGTACAAAAATAGTGGGACGCCGGTTTCCTTGATGTAACGAGTTACCCGCCGTGGGTTGCTAATATTGTACCAGTGCCTAAGAAGGATGTCAAAGTACGTATGTGTGTAGATTACCGGGACTTGAATAGAGCTAGCCCAAAGGATGATTTCCCATTACCTCACATTGATATATTGGTTGACAACACAGCTCAGTTCTCAGTGTTTTCTTTCATGGATGGTTTTTCTGGGTATAATCAGATCAAAATGTCACCCGAAGACATGGAGAAAACAACCTTCATCACACCTTGGGGCACATTTTGCTACAAGGTAATGCCATTTGGACTGAAGAATGTCGGCGCAACTTATCAACGGGCTATGGTAACGTTATTCCATGACATGATCCACAAAGAAATTGAATGCTACGTGGATGACATGATTGCCAAGTCCCTCACTAAAGAAGACCATCTAGTAAATTTGTTGAAGTTGTTCAAGCGTCTGAGAAAATACCAATTGAAGCTAAACCCCAACAAATGCACATTCGGGGTACGTTCCGGTAAATTGCTGGGATTTATCGTAAGTGAAAAGGGAATTGAAGTTGATCCTGACAAAGTCAAAGCCATCCAGGAGATGCCTGCACCTAGGACTGAAAAAGAAGTTTGGGGTTCTTAGGTAGATTGAACTACATATCAAGGTTCATATCTCATCTCACTGCAACTTGTGAGCCCCTGTTCAAACTTTTAAGAAAGGAACAAACGGTCAGGTGGAACGAGGATTGTCAAAAGGCATTTGACAAGATCAAGGAGTACCTGCAAGAACCTCCGATTCTTATGCCTCCAGTTGAAGGAAGACCTCTAATAATGTACCTGACAGTATTATTAGGATCAATGGGGTGTGTGTTGGGCCAGCATGACGAGTCTGGTCGAAAAGAGTATGCAATATACTACCTAAGCAAAAAGTTTACCGACTGTGAACAACGTTATTCACTGCTCGAGAAAACTTGTTGTGCTTTAGCGTGGGCTGCTCGCCGACTAAGGCAGTATATGTTGACTCACACTACCTTATTGATCTCAAAAATGGACCCCGTCAAGTACATATTTGAGGAGCCAGCGCTTACCAGAAGGGTTGCAAGATGGCAAATGATTCTGACAGAGTATGACATTCAGTACACATCTCAAAAGGCCATCAAAGGCAGTGTACTGTCTGACTATCTAGCTGAGCAACCCATTGATGATTACCAGCCCATGAGGCTTGACTTCCCTGATGAAGACATCATGTACCTAAAAGCAAAAGATCATGAAGAGCCTGTTCACACTGAAGGGCCTGACCCAGAAGAGGAATGGACTATGATGTTTGATGGGGCTATCAATATGAATGGTCGTGGGGTTGGTGCAGTGCTCATTACACCTAAAGGAGTTCATATGCCTTTCTCGGCAAAACTCACCTTTGCCTGCACTAACAACGAAGCAGAATACGAAGCATGTATCATGGGTCTTGAGGAAGCCATTGACCTCAGGATCAAGACTTTGAATGTATTCGGAGATTCAGCTTTGGTAATCAATCAGACCAACGGCAAATGGTACATCCACCAAGAGCATCTGATTCCATACCGTGACTACACGAGGAGATTATTGACTTTCTTCACAACAGTCAAACTTGAGTACATCCCTCGAGACGAAAATCAGTTCGCGGATGCTCTAGCTATCATTTCCTCCATGATCAAGGTTCAAACTGTAAATCATGTGCCTCGGATTTCGATATCCAGACTAGACCCACCAGCATACGTATTCTCCGTGGACATTGCTAAAGATGACAAGCCTTGGTTCCATGATATCAAACGCTTCTTAGAGGATCAAACATACCCGCCTGGGGCATCATCCAATGATAAGAAGACATTAAGAAGGCTGGCCGATAGTTTCTTCCTTAATGCTGATGGTTCATTATACAAGCGAAACTTTGACATGGTAATTCTCAGATGTGTTGATAAAAAAGAAGCAGACTTGCTGATGCACAAGGTGCATGAAGGATTTTTCGGTACCCATGTTGGAGGACATGCAATGGCTAAGAAATTATTACGATCAGGTTACTACTAGATCACAATGGATGCAGACTATTGTGCTTATGCCAGAAAGTGCCACAAATGCCAGATCTATGCAGACAAGGTGCATGTGCCTCCAAATCCTTTGAACGTGATGTCTTCACCTTAGCCCTTTGCCATGTGGGGCATTGACATGATTGGAAAGATCGAAACGACTGCTTCAAATGGCCAAAGATTCATCCTTGTGGCCATTGATTACTTCACCAAATGGGTTGAAGCAGCTTCGTACGCAAACATCACCAGACAAGTGGTAGCCAAATTTCTGAAAAGAGACATCATCTGTCGATATGGAGTACCCGAGTGAATCATTACTGATAATGGTTCCAATTTGAACAACAAAATGATGGCAGAACTGTGTCGGGACTTCAAAATCCAACATCATAACTCTTCTCCTTACTGGAAAAAGATGAATGGCGATGTTGAGGCGGCTAACAAAAACATCAAGAAGATTGTGCAGAAGATGGTGGTTACTTACAAAGACTGGCATGAAATGCTACCATTTGCCTTGCATGGGTACCGAACCTCAATCAGAACGTCTACTGGGGCAACGCCTTATCAGCTTGTGTATGGTATGGAGGCAGTCCTACCTGTTGAAGTTGAGCTACCTGTCGCTCCCGATAAGTGACACCAGGGTCAAATAAAGGTACAGACGCGAACGGTCGGCGAAGGGGACAATGAGAACACACAGCCGTGAACTCACTAGAGAATGAATAGAGTCGCCAGCTAGGCATTTTTATCCCGGAGGAAAGGCAATGCTGCATAAGCCTAGAAAGAGATGGATAAGACGGTTTGCGAACCAGAGAGACTGAGAAAGGGGGTTGGTTACAACCTGGGAAGGTATTAGCACCCAGATTGTCCGTCGTACTCGACGGGATCCACGCTTAAAAGATTTGTGTTTTAAAGGGGTAGTGTCAGTGCAATCTGTGTGTAAAATAGCTGGAAAAGAATGTACAGGTGTCAGTGCAAAAGAAGTGTGAAGTGTAATATGTATAGTGTCAGTGTAAGAAAGAGTATGCTCATGATTATGAGGCTTAAAGAATAATGCTGGAAGGAGGGGGAATGTACAGAGACTTTTGTTCGATAACTGTTAAGTTATGCCTACGTATCCTCTCGTGCAATGAGGAAGTCAGAACACCGTAGTTCGACCCAAAGAGACTGAAAGGTGAATTGACTGATGAACTGCTTGCTTATCTATGCTCAAGTGTATGACCTGTCTGGCTCAGGTGCAAACTGTCTTGCATTAGACGGAAGAAGCGAGTTCTCGATTGTGAGTGAAGGTGATGAGAAAAGAATCCCGGAGGAGACGATTATTGTTTGTTTTTGAGTTTTCAGTCTTTTATTACCTTTGAAAGTTTGTCATAAGTTAATGAGTTTAAGCCTAAACCAATGGGTTAGTAAACTCATCACATCTTCCCTCTGATTAGGGGTAATGAGAATACCTTAAGTGTGAAGTCAGATTCTCACACTTAATCACCTTTGATGTAGGATTAAGATCATTAACCTACTTGTGATTATTTAGATGTTTTTGTGATTTTGTTTAGTGTTGAGTAATGAGGTTAAGCCATAATCAAGGATTAAACAGACTCATTACACCATCCTAATAGAAGGATAATAGATGAGAATGTTTAAGCTGAGGAAAGCTCCTCAACTTAATCCACGATTAGGGATTAAGCTCATGACAAAACAAGCCTTTGATTAAGTGGATTTTAGTTAATGGTAAGATGATGAAGTGAATTTTATGATTTGTAAGACAACTTGAGGGGGACTTGTCCATTAATACTAGGGTTAGTCCTTCTTAACCAGTTAAGGAAGAATTAGAACCCTAATGCAAGGCCCAAGTTACAAGTGAGATGTCTTGATACTTATTAAGTGATTTGATTAAAGGAGTTAAACACATTAAGGGTCTAACACTTAGGATTAAAGTTATACACTCCATCCTAATAGAAGGATGCAGGCATAAGCTTAATCACAAAGCCTTAAAGCCTTTAGGGTCTAGTCCCTGATTATGAGGTGAGAAGAGAAGACTCAAGAGACACAAAGGTAAAATCTAAGTGGAAAAAGTCTAATCCTAATATTCACATGCTCGGATGGTCCTAGGTTAGTGAGGCTCACTATCCTACAGAAGAAAGAAAGAAGAAGAGAAAGATGAAAGGAGAAGCTCCATGGTGGCCTAAGCACACCTCAAATAGAAAAATGAATAACAGAAGATGAGGGACAAGATAAGATGAATAAAAATGAGGATATGGAGATGAGAATGCAATATGAAGAAGGAATAAGATAAAGAGATGAGAATGCGATATGGAGATAAGATGAGATTTAAAAAATAAAAAAAAAATGAGAATGCGATATGAAGAAGTCGGACAATGCACAAACAGAGCCTACACCAGTAGGACTTCCAGATGCAACAACATGCAGTAATTAAAATCGGGCCGTAGCGTTACCTAACGGAGAAGGTCCGTTGCCTCTTCAATAACGCGTAGACAATCTCAAGTAAGATGTCAGAAAATTCCCCAGATTAGTTCAAGTATCCTCAGGCGTTCACCAAAATTAACGATCAACCGGAATGCTCCTCACTAAAAACAATCCCCAAAGTTATATACCAAAATATCCATGTGAAAAGTCTAATAATAATAAAAAAAACAATTAAATCTAACTTAGATTATAAACAACATAATGAATTTCTAATCAAATTAAAAGTTCAAGACTAAAATGAATACTAGAAATAAAATAACATTTAAGTATAATCAAAATAACATTTAAGTAGAATCCAAATTAACAATTGAAAATAAATGGGGACTAATCTAATTATAACAAAATCAACTTCAAAATAAACAAAACTAATCTAAACATAAAAATAATGAAAAAAAAACTCCAAGCTAAGCAGGCTGGGGAGAGATCCGCATGATGCATGGGGTGTAGGCGAAAAGAGGCATGGGCCTTGCGCACACCCAGCCCATCAAACAAACCAAACAGCTCTTCCCTAAATAAAATATAACAAATAGAAAAAAATAAAAAGTTAATATAATAGAAATAAAGGGAAAAAAGAAATTCACAAATCAAAGGTGATTTTCCTTGTTCGTGAAAGCAACAAAACCGTCGGCAAAACCTAAAAATTCCACCGCAATCTCTCCCCGATTCGGTTTGCGACGTCACCGTTGTCTCTCTGTTCTCTTCTCGGTTCTCTCTATTCACGAACGTCAACACATCAACACCCCTGGCGGTGACGGCGGCTCAGCGTTCTCCTTCGCCGTCTTCACATTTGTTTCTGTTTCGATTTGACGAAACGAGGTGAAATCGCGCATCTCGTGATGGTTCTTCTTCTTCTTCGGCAAACCGCGGCTCAATATGCCTCAGATGCTCTCTCAGGTTACGATTTCTTCTTATTCAGATCCTGTTATAATCTCTGTTGGTCTTGCTTTTGATTTCGATGCTTTCTAATCACTTTCCTTCTTCTGTTTGTGTTTTTTGTGATGGTTCGAACAGGGTGATTGAAGGTGTGAAAGGTGGCGGTGAGCTGAGGGTTGATGTTGGATGGTTGTTGGAGAAAGAATGAGTGAGAGTTGTTTGATTCAATCGTGGTGAGGTTTTGTGAGGGTTCGCGGTTGTTGGAGGGATGCGAAGAAGTTTTGACGGTGAGGTTTGAGTCGAAGGGTTTGGCGGTGTTGCGAGAAAAACAAAGGTGGTTTAGGTTGCAGAAGGGTTTGCAAAGGGATTTGAAGGATGAGTGCGATGAAGAACAGGTGGTATTGCTTATGAAGTTTGGGTGTTTCTGTGAAGTTGAGGGAGGTCTGTTGAAGGGTATTGTTGTTGTTTTCGTGATTTCTCCTCCTCTATATCAATAGATTCAGTTTCAATCTGATTGCCTTTTTTCAAAAGCTTTGATCTGATGTTTGCTTTAATCTCAAGTGTTGTCCTTTTCGGTGCAGGTTTTGTCCCACTTGGAGCAAGAACTTTTCATGTTTGGCAAAAGTGATAGAGATAGGGTTGACATTCCTGTACTTGCAGCCGTTTTGACTTTAGCCACAGCAGGTCTGTTTCTTCTCTTTTTGCATCAAAACTGTCCTTTGCTATTTTTGTGGAACTTGGTTTCGTTATTGTTTGATTTATTTCGAAATGAACTTAAACAATCAAATCTGAACTGGATGAAAAAGAGTTGGTTTCAATTGATTCAGTTGCATTTTTTACTGTCATGATATCTTCCTTTCACTGCTTGTTCTCTTCTTTTAACTGCGGTAAAAATCTTTGCAGGGTGCAGTCAATGAGCAAGGCATCTCTGTTCTGTGGCACTGTTATCACTTTCATTTTCAGGATAAGATTCTTCAGACTTCGGCACTGTTATCACTTTCATTTTCTCAGAAGAGGAATTTGGCCCCTGCTCTGATACATCAGTAGTAGTGTGATCTGAAATTGTCCTAGATCTGTGTTTTCTTTTCTCACTAACAATCTCGGATCCGTCTGAAACATTCTGCAAGCGAGTTTTTTTTAGACTGCTTTTCTCAAATTCTTTCTTTGGGCTTGATGAAATCCTGTTATGTTTGCAGGTGGACAACGACGATGCGATTCACTTGTCGGGATAAAGCCAAGACCATGAGGTATGATGGTGCGCGGTTTCCGTTTAAAGTAATAATGTGCAAACGATTTTTGCTGTGCTGATGTTGCAACTGTGGCTGCTACTGATGTATTTTTTTGATAACTCCTGCTGGTGATGTTTATTGGTATTGTTTTCAAAAACTCCCTTGCTGACCTGCGGCGCACGTTTTAATTCTGTGATTTTTGTATCAATTTCAGGTTTACCGCGGCTGGAGCTTGGGTATTAACAGGAAGTGGCACATTGTTTCCATTAGAAAACAAATCGAAAAGAACAAGGGCATTTTGTTGAGACGTAGGACTGGCTGCCTGTTGTTCTCCTACAGGAACGAGATCAAGTGAATTATCTGCTTTTGGTGAGTTAAACTCTTCAACACTGAGCAGATCACCCTTTACTGGAGGAGCTGAACCAATTGATGTAGGGGTACAGGAAGCAACAACTGATTCAATGTTGGAGACCCTGCTTCAGCACCAGAAGATCTTGCATCAATTTGTATACTAGTATCTCCGGTATCAATCAAAGGAGCATCAGCATCTACACGTGTTCCAGTAGGTGCTGAATTTGATTTCTCTGTTTGATTTTTTGACAGCAGTAGGTCCTGAAGCTATGGATCTGCACCTCTGTGTGTGAGGAAATGAACGTGAGATCAACTGAGTCAACAAATGATAGAATCTTAAGCTGGAGCAATCTCAAACACAGCAATTGCAGCAATGAACGCCAAGTCTTCCGCAGTTTAAAAGGTAATGTTTATTGGCTTTCGTTCTGTCTTTAAACAAATGAATGGCGATCGAACTGATCTTCTTCTGTCTTGAAATCTTGTTAATTGCTCTTGCTTTTTCTGTTGTGAAAAGAAAGCTGGTCCTGTGAATATTTTTCTGATTTCAGGGCCTTTCCAATTTGCCAACTATCTTGACATTGAAGCTCAAAGGACGGAGATTATGAAGATCCGGTGCACCAGTGGATCCTAGGCTCCATCGAAACTAACCGAGACACGTTAGACAGTATGTAGAGATGCCAAACTGTATTTTGAATACCGTCGCCACATTTTGCTAAACCGTACTGAAACATACTTCGGAGGTAATCCAATTTGATTATCATGAACATGAGTTGTAGATATGTCGTTCTTATCTTTGCTGTTCATTTCTCAATTACCGTAAAACTCAAACTCAGTGGTGTATCCTTTTGCATATGACAGGTTGTGGACTGGGAGTACATGACAAGCTTAACATGGGAATCACGAAACTTGGGGAGGCTTCCCTTGTTTAGCGCAGACTCTACTTTAGAACAAAAAATGTTAACTACCCCTTTTTTTTATGTTGTAACCAAACTATTATGTCATGAAGAAATAAAAAGTGTACTTATTTGTCTTGAATTGGACTTTGCTGATGTAGGATTAAATGTAAAAAAAAAGAAATGGCAAGGTCATCCCCTTTTTTTCAAAGGCATTTGTAACAGGTGTATCATCTATGCAAATCTGAATATAATAAGATCTCTTTTAAAGCTCATTCTAGAAACTCTTTCCTTGTAACTTAAATGCAGCATGATCATGATTTCTCTAAAACAAATGGCCTTAAGACCAAAGCCCAACATGCACCTTTGAAGTTCATTTCGTACCATAATCTTTAAAACTTGGAAAAGAATGGATTCAGAGATGATTCCCACCAATTATAGAATACCTTAACAAACATTTTTGAGAAAAGCTTGAAAATGACCCTACGTCGTCCTGAACCAAATCAAGTATTTGTAAACTTGAAGTTAATCTAAAACCAAATGATTGAGTTTTGACATCTCCATCCCAAATCCTTTGATTATGGCAATAAACTTAAAATTCGAATCTCCAACCCAATCCGAACCCGCATATTGAGTAGAAAGAGAAATAAGAGCCTTAGTCATAATAAAAAAAACTCCGACCATGACTTATACCACAACCCAATCCTTAAATGTCAAAACCCTCAACCTAGTGATCAAGTTATCCTCTTGATGTTGAGGAAATACACATTCACCTTAGTATTTGACGAAGCGTGCTACACATCTTGTGATTATAAGAACTCGCACCTTGGCTTCCAAACTTGAATAAAGTAATCTCGCGTATTGCTGAAACTGCCCCTTGAGGATTCTCCGACTTCATGCCTTCAACAGATAAAACCAATGATATGTATGATATGAAAAGTTAGGGGTAAAATTTGGGGTGTTTACAGCTGCCCCTATTCAAACATGAGTTAGCTGTGCAGGATGTAAGCAATGGCTTAACAGGCCAGCGAGATAACTTGTGGTTGAATACCAAAGACAGTCAAAATTTGCACTCACTGAATGAAGAAGAAAAGGGATATAGATTGTAAAAGGAAAATAAAGTATATTGTAAAGTGCGGGCGACGGAGGACGACCGTCGAGCAGAGAACGACTGCTGAGTAAGTAGCAATGCCGGGGACGGTCGACATGCTGGGAAGTGTGTGGGAAATAAAGCAATGACGGGGACGGCCGACATGCTGGGGATAAAAGGTAAAGCCAAGACGGGGACGGCCGACTAGCTGGGAAAAATAAGATTATGATGGGGACGGCCATCGAGATAAAGCTGTAAAATTTCTCTGGGAATTAATGAAACATGACGGGGACGGCCATCAAGTTCATAAAGCAAAGTGACCAACGATGGGGACGGCCATCGGGCTAAAAAGAAAAGGGACCACGACGGGGACGGCCATCGGGTTAAAGAATGAATGAAATAACGATGATGAGGTACGGTCATCAAAGGTGAAGGACGATCACCTAGCAGGGGACGGCTGCTCTGAAGGTTTGTCATGACATAGGACGAATGTCAGATAACCAAAATCAACAATGGGGACGGCCATTGGACAAAATGATGAAGGACGATCATCATAGGTGGAGGACGACCACCTAGCAGGGTACGGCTGCTAAAATCAACGATGGGAACGACCATCGGATGAGCATGATGGAGGACGACCATCATGAGGTGGAGGACGACCACCTAGCAGGGTACGGCTGCTCTCAGGGTTATCATAACACAGGACGAGTGTTAGATAAAAAGGAAAATTTGCTTTGTTAGCGATCTACTGGGGAATAGTAAACACGGACGAGTGTTTACATCCAGGAAATAAAAGGTATAAGTGTTTAGATGTTGTGTATAGATTAAAGATGCGGACGAGCATCCCTAAGACTACGATACGGACGAGTATCGGGTAGAAACAAATACTGACACGTGTTCAGAGATGATGATACGGACGAGTATCAACTGGTTAACAGGGAACACAGACGAGTGTTGAATCTGAAGGGACTCTTCTGGGGAATAGTAGATACAGGCGAGTATCTATATTCAAGAAGACACAAGTTTTTGACACGGTGTATGGATTAAAGATGCGGACGAGCATCCTTAAGACTATGATACGGACGAGTATCATGTAGAAACAAACACTAGACGCAATGTTCTGAGATGATGGTACGGACGAGTACCAACTGGTTAACAAAGAACAAGGACTATTGTCGAATCTGTGGGGATATAAATGATGTATACAAGGTACGGACGAGTATCTGTATAAGTGTAACATGAGTAGTGAGTATGAGTATTGTATAGATGAGTGTTTATCCGCTGGGGGGGGGTGACACGGCCGAGTGTCAAAGGGAGAAAAGTATAGTATAAACAAGTATCTGATATACAAAGTGTTTGTGTAACCGTGCTGGGGAAGGTGACACGGACGGGTGTCAAGGAAATGTATATATATGTATATCTGTGAGTGCAAAGGGGATGTATTTGGCTTTCTGCTGGGGATATGACACGGACGGGTGCCACAAGGAGCATATACTGATGTTCGGGAGTGTGTTTGGGAGTGTGAGGCAGCTGTTTTAGCTTTGGTTCTCCGCTGGGGAATCTGGGGAGCATTCTGTATACTGCTGACGAGTTGAAAGCTTTTAACTCTGATGGGAACGAAGTGTTGGCAACCTGATGCCTGTTGGAGAGGTTTTCACTGGAGGAAAGACGACTCTGCGTGAGGTATACTTCGTTTAACTGCTTTGAACATCTGCTGAGGATCTGATCATCCTGCTCTGACTCCACTGGGGAGAATTTCTTCTTTCTCAGGGGAGATCTCTTGGAAATGAAAATCCCGATGACTATATGGGGAAAAATCATCTTTAGACTTGGCTAGGGAAGATGCTTGATCACACATTCCTGCTGAGGAGAGAATTCTGATAATTCTAACTTGGTGGGGAAGCAAGGCCTTCAGCTGCCTGCTGGGAAAACTTCACTGTGGAAAGATGAGTCCGCTTGGGGACGAGAACGATTCAATTAGCCTTGAAGTTTTGCTGGGGATATCATCTGTTCCAACTCAGCTGGGGATGTGTCAACCCTCTGGCATGGCTGAGAAAAATATTTGGCAATGCTCTGCTGAGGAGAGACTTTGTTGGAGAATCAAAATATGCCCCAAGTATAGCATGACAACTGTGCTGGGAAGATGTGCCAATGAAAATTGGCTTTGACTGAATGCGAATAACCAACTCCTCATGAGGGAATCTTATCGGCTGAAAGAAGATCTTTATGCTCGGGGAAGAAATAAACTTCCAATGCCCTGCTGGTAAAATAAATACCAGACATTCCCTGAGAATTAACACAGTGCTTCAAACTTCTGAGCTCAACAAAAGCATTACTGATCATCCTGAGTGAACTATCATTCCCTTAACTCCTCAATTATACCATACTGCATCATCCATAAAAAGATCGTCTTCAGAGGATTTTACAGAAGACTTGGCATCCAGGATTGCCTCAGTGTCTTCAAACTCTTGCAGAAATTCAACAAGTCTTGAGATAACTGCCCCAGATTACGTCTTGAAACAATTCTTGCCCCACATCAGAGCTTAAGACAGAAGCCATGCGGTATGAAGATGCAATGCAAATGATGTACAATGCAGACGTATGCTCATAACCCAAGATATAAAACAAGGATGGTTGGGCGCTAGGGCCAGGTTGATAGATATATATTTTGTTTGGTTGCCAAGCAATTGGACTTTTGAAGGTGAATTACCAGACGAGAACTGGTTTATTAAAGGTAGGCCAACAGACGAGAACTGATGGGCAAAGAATAAGTCGTCAGACGAGAACTGACTCCTCGGGGTTCATTGTCAAACGAGAATTGACTCTGAAAAAGAATGATTACCAGACGAGAACTGGCATTCAGTGGGTTGAATGAAAAGGTGACCAGACGGGAACTGGTTAAAAGATTCGCCTACCAGACGAGAACTGGTATTTGAAATGGGTTTGCCAGGCGAGAACTGGACTTTGGGTTTGTCTGCCAGACGAGGACTAGACTTTAACACGGTTTGCCAGACGAGAACTGGACTTTAAAACGGCTTGCCAGACGAGAACTGGACTTTGAAAGGTTGATAAGTTGGGGTTACGAGGCCCTGGATGAGATCTGATGTTGCGGGGGTTATGCTCAATGCAATGATGATGCATATGTTCTATATGCGACATGAATAACGTATGCAAATGATTTATGCAATGATTATGAAAGGCCAGAAAAACTCCCGAGGTGGGAAGAAAGGTCTTAGTGACAAGGCTTCTGGTTGAGAAGGGTGACAAAGGAGACGGTGGGTAGCATGATTTCCCGACACTCGTTATGAACTCGAAGATCACTGATACAAATTGCTCTGTGTAGCTAAAATTTGCCCCTGTTGGGCGAGTCTCTGAACAGACTGTTGCTGATTATCCAATTTCTGGAATAGAAAACTTTGATGTTCTCTCGAGGAGAGTTGCACTTAGTGAGCTCTTGGAAATATTCTGCCCCGGTATGAGCGTGGAAGCGACTTGACTCATTCTGACTGAGCATTGGAAGATTTCATCCTTGGTTCACAGAAAATTAGGACGGCCTGCCCCTGCTTGGTAGACTCAGCTCTGATCAACTGACTTTGAATGACGTTCCTTGATCAACTGATGCTTGGGAACTCTCTTTACCCTGACAGATTCCTTGGTCAACAAAACCACTGGATAACATGCCCCTGATTCATAGGCTGACAAGATGCTCTTGATTCTGGTCATCATTGTTGAATGATCAAGTTCCCTTGCGATTGCCCTTTGTAGGGACTTCCCTGGTGTCACAAACTAACTTGCAATTAAAACTGTACATTCACAAATGGTAATTTTAATGCAGTACACATGCAAGTTTTTTTTTGAAAATTTATTTATTTTGATGCTGTGACGGTGTGTGACGAATGGACGATTAGTCCAAACGTAGTGTTGAGTTAGCAAATCGTTAAGAGTCAGTTTACGCAACCTTGTCGTAGTATGCTTTCAGAATTGAACCTGATTCAATTAGGACTTTCAAGGGTTGTAACGTGGTCTGGTTCACGGTTTTTAGAAAGAAAGATTTATGGCTCAAAGTTTATCTGTGCCCACCCATTCTCCTTGATGTTCTCCAGTCCTATGTTCAGCTAATTCGACTTAAGCGCTTGCTTCTCACAAGGGTTTTGTAATGATTGAGGAACCAATGACGTTGATGGTTTACGCACCAACGAGGTTTCTTGGGGTAGCAGTCACCCATTCTGACTTGGTGCCTGGTCACACGACTTTGTTCTTATAGAATATTTTTTCAGATTTTTTTTTATTCCCTAACTTTTGCCTGGACTGAATTTTTTTGAATTTTTTTGATTTCGAAGTCCAGCGGGATGCCCTAACTTTTGCCTAAGTCCTATGTTTTCACACATTTTTTCGACTTAGCGGGCTTTTTACTTTTTTCTCTTTATTTTTGTTTGAACAAATCGTGTGACACTGGCTTGTCATGGCTTGCTGACAAGGTTGACTGCCTCATTCCATTGTGGGTGAGGGATAACCATTGTGGTTTCACGTCCCTTGACCTCTTGAGGTGTAATGAATAAAGGTAATGGATCCTCGGGTGCACACTCCTTTGGAACGTTCGGTCAAATTAACTGATGACTACCCTACCCCGGGTTAGATGTGAGGGTTTTTCGTTCAGAAAAGAAACTCCTACTTCAAGGCTCGAAGGGGTTGACGAGGGTCTATCTCCCTTATATCTCCGGTGTTTGGGAATTGAAACAATGCCTGTACATCGTCAGCAGGTTCTACTCTGAAAAGCATACCTTGCGCAATTATGGGTATTCAGTTGTCATCATCCTCCCTCAAACCTGCTAAACGACAGTGAAATAAATGGGAGGTATATGGATGCACATTTTTTTATTTTTCGTTTTTGATGCAAGTAAAGAAAAATGAGCGAATGCGACATAATTGATTCAAAAGTGCAAGATCACTACATTAACATTACCATTTAAAATAACAATGCTTAAAAGACAAGTAGCTGCTAACAGGAAAGAAACTACAATGCAAATGATAAAAGGATACAGTGATCACCAACTCTGATGACAATTTGTCCGAGCCACTGAATCAGGAGACGCTTCTTCTGAAGTCTTTGAACTCAATCAGGCGAAAGGTTGACGTGCACAACCAAGCTTCCTTCTGGAAAGGAGACGTAGCCCTTGTCGATCAACTGTTGTACTTTGGCTTGAAAAGCTTTGCAATCTTCAGTTGAATGTCCTATTGATCCACCATGATACCCGCACTTCTCATGAGGATTGTACCCTGGAGGGTACGGCTCTGGTAACGGCTTGAGAGGTTTAGGAACCACCAAAGAGCTCTGAATTAGATGCGGCAAGAGTTCATTGTATGCCATGGGGACTGGATGAAGAGGAGCAATCCTTCTTTCCAGATTGTTACGAGGCCTATGCTGGCTCTGGAGTTGATTCTGAGGTCTTCGACCATGAGCTTGCAAATGTGGACGATGAGGAGCCCAGGGTTTCTGACGCGGTGCTCTGAGCATTGTCGAATGTCCGTAAGAGTAATCAGATTCAGGAACAGATGATCTCTGAGAAGATGTTGGTCTTGAATATCTGATATTTGCCATGACTGCACTGACGTCATTCCATTCTTCCCCTTGGGAGCTAACAACAGACTCACCTTCACTAGCTGGGATATTCGAAAAGTCCTGGATCTTTCCACTTTTGAGCAGGCTCTCAATGCGTACCCCAACTATCATCAAATCAGAGAAGCTTGTCATCCCAATGCTACTCATTCTTTCCAAGTATGGACCCTGCAAGGTGCCCACGAACAGGTCAATCAATTCTCTGTCTGAAAGTGGTGGTTGCACTTGGGCTGCCAATTCTCTCCACCGCTGTGCATATTCTCTGAAAGATTCACCACTCCTCTGGGATAGGCTCTGCAAGTGCGTGCGATTGGGCGCCATGTCCATATTGTACTGGTATTGCTTTACGAAAGCTCTGGATAAATCATTCCATGACCGGATATGACTGCTTTCCAAATCCATGTACCAACTTAAAGATGCCCCACTTAAACTGTCCTGAAAACAGTGAATCATCAACTTATCATTGCAGGCATGAGAAGTCATTTTTCTGCAAAACATCACCAAATGACGCTTCGGGCAACTAACACCAGTGTATTTCTCAAACTTCGGAGCTTTGAAATCTGGAGGAATGACAAGACCGGGCACCAAACACATGCTTAGAGCATCAAAACCAAAGGCATCAGGATCCGCTAAGGCTTTGAGTCGCTCGTCCAACACACGAAATCTTTCAGCAGGATCAATAACTTGTGGATCCTTGGTTTTCACAAGAGGGATTGCCCCTTGGAAGTGCGGCATAGGGAAAGCAAAACTCTGATAATTCGTAGTATCAGAAGAAGATGAAGGTCCACCTCGGACATCAGATGGTTCAGGCACATTCTGATTCACGATTGGGGTCTGTACAGGCTGAGCTTGAGCAAGATTGTTCACCTGTGGAATATCCTCATCAGGAGAAAGACCATACAGAGGATTGGTCACCGAAGTGAAACCAGGTGGAAACTCAACATTCTGACGATTGTTCTCTGACATAGCTACTGACGGCTTCCAATCTGACCCTTTACCTCTTGACACTGCTCAATCTAGCTTCACACGCTCTGTCGTCTTCTAACTGTTACCACTTGTTCAAACTGAGTACCGGGAAATCAGCCGGCTGGTCATGGACAAAATAGGAAGGGTGAGCTCTCTGGAGGAGGAAAATGCAATGCAGATGCAAATGCAAAATGCAAAATGATAATGCAAAAGATGCAAAGACATGGGATCACAGCTAGAAACTGCCTGGAATCTGGAATATTGCAAAGAATCAAGTGTCTGTAACCACAAGATCTGCATAATAACCCAAAATGGTAACTGAAAACCAGAGGTCAACAACTTCAGGATTATAGTGACCGGATCAAACAATTGTACCGGTAATGAGGGTATGTTGAGGTCAAGGGTTCCTGCAAAACTGTAAACAGCCCAATCCCCTCACAGGTGGTGTTCTAGAACAAGGATCCTCAGACTTGGATCAGTTATGAGAAGTGTAAACACTTCTAACCCGGAGGTACAGTGTTTACAATAACCATAACAATTCCTCCTCTAATTCACCTCAGTTTCTGAAGGTCAAAACTAAAAGGTCATCCAGACTTAGCAGGCTTCCCAGATAGCCCTAGCATTGCAGGAAATATGCAACACAGAGTTCTCAAGAAGAAACCCACATCTGAACCGTGTTTCATATTCCCGCACCAGACCGAAATGGAATGGGAAAGAATATGATCCACTCTAGCCTAGGTGTCACTCAGGTCCCAGGTATAGGGCCTTAACTCTCAATGGAATACCCACCCACCAAAGCAAACAACAGATCCAGCCAGCAGCATGACAGTATGATATATACAAAAGCAATAAAGAAAGCAGTAAAGCAAATGTACATAAGGCAGTAAACAAAAATAAATATACAAGCACAAATAAGCACATAACACCCCCAATAAACACAAATCAAACAAGCGCTAGGAGGAACCCACAAAAAGAACCAGAAGCCCTGGTTGCAGTATAAGGTTCCCCAGCAGAGTCGCCAAGCTGTCGCTCCCGATAAGTGACACCAGGGTCAAATAAAGGTACAGACGCGAACGGTCGGCGAAGGGGACAATGAGAACACACAGCCGTGAACTCACTAGAGAATGAATAGAGTCGCCAGCTAGGCATTTTTATCCCGGAGGAAAGGCAATGCTGCATAAGCCTAGAAAGAGATGGATAAGACGGTTTGCGAACCAGAGAGACTGAGAAAGGGGGTTGGTTACAACCTGGGAAGGTATTAGCACCCAGATTGTCCGTCGTACTCGACGGGATCCACGCTTAAAAGATTTGTGTTTTAAAGGGGTAGTGTCAGTGCAATCTGTGTGTAAAATAGCTGGAAAAGAATGTACAGGTGTCAGTGCAAAAGAAGTGTGAAGTGTAATATGTATAGTGTCAGTGTAAGAAAGAGTATGCTCATGATTATGAGGCTTAAAGAATAATGCTGGAAGGAGGGGGAATGTACAGAGACTTTTGTTCGATAACTGTTAAGTTATGCCTACGTATCCTCTCGTGCAATGAGGAAGTCAGAACACCGTAGTTCGACCCAAAGAGACTGAAAGGTGAATTGACTGATGAACTGCTTGCTTATCTATGCTCAAGTGTATGACCTGTCTGGCTCAGGTGCAAACTGTCTTGCATTAGACGGAAGAAGCGAGTTCTCGATTGTGAGTGAAGGTGATGAGAAAAGAATCCCGGAGGAGACGATTATTGTTTGTTTTTGAGTTTTCAGTCTTTTATTACCTTTGAAAGTTTGTCATAAGTTAATGAGTTTAAGCCTAAACCAATGGGTTAGTAAACTCATCACATCTTCCCTCTGATTAGGGGTAATGAGAATACCTTAAGTGTGAAGTCAGATTCTCACACTTAATCACCTTTGATGTAGGATTAAGATCATTAACCTACTTGTGATTATTTAGATGTTTTTGTGATTTTGTTTAGTGTTGAGTAATGAGGTTAAGCCATAATCAAGGATTAAACAGACTCATTACACCATCCTAATAGAAGGATAATAGATGAGAATGTTTAAGCTGAGGAAAGCTCCTCAACTTAATCCACGATTAGGGATTAAGCTCATGACAAAACAAGCCTTTGATTAAGTGGATTTTAGTTAATGGTAAGATGATGAAGTGAATTTTATGATTTGTAAGACAACTTGAGGGGGACTTGTCCATTAATACTAGGGTTAGTCCTTCTTAACCAGTTAAGGAAGAATTAGAACCCTAATGCAAGGCCCAAGTTACAAGTGAGATGTCTTGATACTTATTAAGTGATTTGATTAAAGGAGTTAAACACATTAAGGGTCTAACACTTAGGATTAAAGTTATACACTCCATCCTAATAGAAGGATGCAGGCATAAGCTTAATCACAAAGCCTTAAAGCCTTTAGGGTCTAGTCCCTGATTATGAGGTGAGAAGAGAAGACTCAAGAGACACAAAGGTAAAATCTAAGTGGAAAAAGTCTAATCCTAATATTCACATGCTCGGATGGTCCTAGGTTAGTGAGGCTCACTATCCTACAGAAGAAAGAAAGAAGAAGAGAAAGATGAAAGGAGAAGCTCCATGGTGGCCTAAGCACACCTCAAATAGAAAAATGAATAACAGAAGATGAGGGACAAGATAAGATGAATAAAAATGAGGATATGGAGATGAGAATGCAATATGAAGAAGGAATAAGATAAAGAGATGAGAATGCGATATGGAGATAAGATGAGATTTAAAAAATAAAAAAAAAATGAGAATGCGATATGAAGAAGTCGGACAATGCACAAACAGAGCCTACACCAGTAGGACTTCCAGATGCAACAACATGCAGTAATTAAAATCGGGCCGTAGCGTTACCTAACGGAGAAGGTCCGTTGCCTCTTCAATAACGCGTAGACAATCTCAAGTAAGATGTCAGAAAATTCCCCAGATTAGTTCAAGTATCCTCAGGCGTTCACCAAAATTAACGATCAACCGGAATGCTCCTCACTAAAAACAATCCCCAAAGTTATATACCAAAATATCCATGTGAAAAGTCTAATAATAATAAAAAAAACAATTAAATCTAACTTATATTATAAACAACATAATGAATTTCTAATCAAATTAAAAGTTCAAGACTAAAATGAATACTAGAAATAAAATAACATTTAAGTATAATCAAAATAACATTTAAGTAGAATCCAAATTAACAATTGAAAATAAATGGGGACTAATCTAATTATAACAAAATCAACTTCAAAATAAACAAAACTAATCTAAACATAAAAATAATGAAAAAAAAACTCCAAGCTAAGCAGGCTGGGGAGAGATCCGCATGATGCATGGGGTGTAGGCGAAAAGAGGCATGGGCCTTGCGCACACCCAGCCCATCAAACAAACCAAACAGCTCTTCCCTAAATAAAATATAACAAATAGAAAAAAATAAAAAGTTAATATAATAGAAATAAAGGGAAAAAAGAAATTCACAAATCAAAGGTGATTTTCCTTGTTCGTGAAAGCAACAAAACCGTCGGCAAAACCTAAAAATTCCACCGCAATCTCTCCCCGATTCGGTTTGCGACGTCACCGTTGTCTCTCCGTTCTCTTCTCGGTTCTCTCTATTCACGAACGTCAACACATCAACACCCCTGGCGGTGACGGCGGCTCAGCGTTCTCCTTCGCCGTCTTCACATTTGTTTCTGTTTCGATTTGACGAAACGAGGTGAAATCGCGCATCTCGTGATGGTTCTTCTTCTTCTTCGGCAAACCGCGGCTCAATATGCCTCAGATGCTCTCTCAGGTTACGATTTCTTCTTATTCAGATCCTGTTATAATCTCTGTTGGTCTTGCTTTTGATTTCGATGCTTTCTAATCACTTTCCTTCTTCTGTTTGTGTTTTTTGTGATGGTTCGAACAGGGTGATTGAAGGTGTGAAAGGTGGCGGTGAGCTGAGGGTTGATGTTGGATGGTTGTTGGAGAAAGAATGAGTGAGAGTTGTTTGATTCAATCGTGGTGAGGTTTTGTGAGGGTTCGCGGTTGTTGGAGGGATGCGAAGAAGTTTTGACGGTGAGGTTTGAGTCGAAGGGTTTGGCGGTGTTGCGAGAAAAACAAAGGTGGTTTAGGTTGCAGAAGGGTTTGCAAAGGGATTTGAAGGATGAGTGCGATGAAGAACAGGTGGTATTGCTTATGAAGTTTGGGTGTTTCTGTGAAGTTGAGGGAGGTCTGTTGAAGGGTATTGTTGTTGTTTTCGTGATTTCTCCTCCTCTATATCAATAGATTCAGTTTCAATCTGATTGCCTTTTTTCAAAAGCTTTGATCTGATGTTTGCTTTAATCTCAAGTGTTGTCCTTTTCGGTGCAGGTTTTGTCCCACTTGGAGCAAGAACTTTTCATGTTTGGCAAAAGTGATAGAGATAGGGTTGACATTCCTGTACTTGCAGCCGTTTTGACTTTAGCCACAGCAGGTCTGTTTCTTCTCTTTTTGCATCAAAACTGTCCTTTGCTATTTTTGTGGAACTTGGTTTCGTTATTGTTTGATTTATTTCGAAATGAACTTAAACAATCAAATCTGAACTGGATGAAAAAGAGTTGGTTTCAATTGATTCAGTTGCATTTTTTACTGTCATGATATCTTCCTTTCACTGCTTGTTCTCTTCTTTTAACTGCGGTAAAAATCTTTGCAGGGTGCAGTCAATGAGCAAGGCATCTCTGTTCTGTGGCACTGTTATCACTTTCATTTTCAGGATAAGATTCTTCAGACTTCGGCACTGTTATCACTTTCATTTTCTCAGAAGAGGAATTTGGCCCCTGCTCTGATACATCAGTAGTAGTGTGATCTGAAATTGTCCTAGATCTGTGTTTTCTTTTCTCACTAACAATCTCGGATCCGTCTGAAACATTCTGCAAGCGAGTTTTTTTTAGACTGCTTTTCTCAAATTCTTTCTTTGGGCTTGATGAAATCCTGTTATGTTTGCAGGTGGACAACGACGATGCGATTCACTTGTCGGGATAAAGCCAAGACCATGAGGTATGATGGTGCGCGGTTTCCGTTTAAAGTAATAATGTGCAAACGATTTTTGCTGTGCTGATGTTGCAACTGTGGCTGCTACTGATGTATTTTTTTGATAACTCCTGCTGGTGATGTTTATTGGTATTGTTTTCAAAAACTCCCTTGCTGACCTGCGGCGCACGTTTTAATTCTGTGATTTTTGTATCAATTTCAGGTTTACCGCGGCTGGAGCTTGGGTATTAACAGGAAGTGGCACATTGTTTCCATTAGAAAACAAATCGAAAAGAACAAGGGCATTTTGTTGAGACGTAGGACTGGCTGCCTGTTGTTCTCCTACAGGAACGAGATCAAGTGAATTATCTGCTTTTGGTGAGTTAAACTCTTCAACACTGAGCAGATCACCCTTTACTGGAGGAGCTGAACCAATTGATGTAGGGGTACAGGAAGCAACAACTGATTCAATGTTGGAGACCCTGCTTCAGCACCAGAAGATCTTGCATCAATTTGTATACTAGTATCTCCGGTATCAATCAAAGGAGCATCAGCATCTACACGTGTTCCAGTAGGTGCTGAATTTGATTTCTCTGTTTGATTTTTTGACAGCAGTAGGTCCTGAAGCTATGGATCTGCACCTCTGTGTGTGAGGAAATGAACGTGAGATCAACTGAGTCAACAAATGATAGAATCTTAAGCTGGAGCAATCTCAAACACAGCAATTGCAGCAATGAACGCCAAGTCTTCCGCAGTTTAAAAGGTAATGTTTATTGGCTTTCGTTCTGTCTTTAAACAAATGAATGGCGATCGAACTGATCTTCTTCTGTCTTGAAATCTTGTTAATTGCTCTTGCTTTTTCTGTTGTGAAAAGAAAGCTGGTCCTGTGAATATTTTTCTGATTTCAGGGCCTTTCCAATTTGCCAACTATCTTGACATTGAAGCTCAAAGGACGGAGATTATGAAGATCCGGTGCACCAGTGGATCCTAGGCTCCATCGAAACTAACCGAGACACGTTAGACAGTATGTAGAGATGCCAAACTGTATTTTGAATACCGTCGCCACATTTTGCTAAACCGTACTGAAACATACTTCGGAGGTAATCCAATTTGATTATCATGAACATGAGTTGTAGATATGTCGTTCTTATCTTTGCTGTTCATTTCTCAATTACCGTAAAACTCAAACTCAGTGGTGTATCCTTTTGCATATGACAGGTTGTGGACTGGGAGTACATGACAAGCTTAACATGGGAATCACGAAACTTGGGGAGGCTTCCCTTGTTTAGCGCAGACTCTACTTTAGAACAAAAAATGTTAACTACCCCTTTTTTTTTTATGTTGTAACCAAACTATTATGTCATGAAGAAATAAAAAGTGTACTTATTTGTCTTGAATTGGACTTTGCTGATGTAGGATTAAATGTAAAAAAAAAGAAATGGCAAGGTCATCCCCTTTTTTTCAAAGGCATTTGTAACAGGTGTATCATCTATGCAAATCTGAATATAATAAGATCTCTTTTAAAGCTCATTCTAGAAACTCTTTCCTTGTAACTTAAATGCAGCATGATCATGATTTCTCTAAAACAAATGGCCTTAAGACCAAAGCCCAACATGCACCTTTGAAGTTCATTTCGTACCATAATCTTTAAAACTTGGAAAAGAATGGATTCAGAGATGATTCCCACCAATTATAGAATACCTTAACAAACATTTTTGAGAAAAGCTTGAAAATGACCCTACGTCGTCCTGAACCAAATCAAGTATTTGTAAACTTGAAGTTAATCTAAAACCAAATGATTGAGTTTTGACATCTCCATCCCAAATCCTTTGATTATGGCAATAAACTTAAAATTCGAATCTCCAACCCAATCCGAACCCGCATATTGAGTAGAAAGAGAAATAAGAGCCTTAGTCATAATAAAAAAAACTCCGACCATGACTTATACCACAACCCAATCCTTAAATGTCAAAACCCTCAACCTAGTGATCAAGTTATCCTCTTGATGTTGAGGAAATACACATTCACCTTAGTATTTGACGAAGCGTGCTACACATCTTGTGATTATAAGAACTCGCACCTTGGCTTCCAAACTTGAATAAAGTAATCTCGCGTATTGCTGAAACTGCCCCTTGAGGATTCTCCGACTTCATGCCTTCAACAGATAAAACCAATGATATGTATGATATGAAAAGTTAGGGGTAAAATTTGGGGTGTTTACACTACCTTCCTTACGGGTACTGATGGATGTAAAGCTAGACGAAGCTGAATGGGTCCGGTCCCGGTACAATCAAATGAATCTGATCGAAGAAAAGAGATTAGCTGCTATCTGTCATGGGCAGCTATATCAGAAAAGGATGAAGAAAGCCTTCGATCAGAAAGTCAGGCTTCGGGAATACCAAGTGGGAAATCTTGTGTTGAAAAGACTCCTTCCTCCTCATACAGACCACAGGGGAAAATGAACTCCAAACTACGATGGTCCATTCATAGTAAAGAAGGTTTTCTCTGGTGGAGCACTGATGCTCACTACTATGGATGGTGAAGATTTCTTATCCCCTGTGAATTCAGATGCAGTTAAAAAATACTTCGCATGAAATGACCTGCTGGACATAAAAACAGAATGTAAGTCCAGGCAAAAATAAGGCATCCCGGCGAGTCAAAAACAGAATAAAAGACTCGGGCAAAAATAAGGGAAAATTGAAAAAATATACACCCGCTGAGTTGAAAAGCCGCATTGGACGGCTCAGGCAAAAATGGGTATCCCGGTGGATTGAAAACCCGAAAGGGCGATCCACGCAAAATCAGGGAATAAGCGAACAACTGCATTCTGAATTCGTCTGTATCACTCACACCACGACAGGCTTCGAAAGGATAAAGCATCGGTCAAAATTAGACTTCTTCAGAAGGCAAGATGAGAAGAACATCAAGGTCATACAGGTCATAGCCAGAGAAGTTCACCGGAGCGTCGTCAACATTGCCAACACTTTATTTTCTCAATTTTTAGCAATCTCCTCATTCCAGGGGATCTGTTTCTTTGACTGTATTTGCCAATTCAGGGCACCCAGATTAATAAAATCAGAGTTTTCAATCACACCTTGTTTTGTACATTTTTGTTTCGTTTGCAAAATGTCCAATATTCATGATACCTTGCGTAAAACAAATGAGTCGTCTTTAATAAATGCGTTTAGGAAATATATTTACTTTCAGGAATATCTAACTCCTATGACAAAATCCGATAAGGGATACCTCGGGATACTTCTGCGTCTCTTTTGTCTTAACAGATTGCAGGTATTCAATACGCAACATGGGGCATGCCAAGCACCAAATCCCCAACATGCCTCCTCCCCAAGCAGGATCTCCCAAGCAATATCTGAACTGCTTTTCCCCAGCGGAGTGGTCAAAGCCTCCTCATCTCCAGCATGAGTCCATTCAACAGGAGCTTCCCCAGCCGAGATCCCCACCAGAGTGCCAGATCTCTCATCCTCATTAAGGATAAAAGAACAATCTCCCCACAGAAGTTTCCATTCTCTCCCCAGAAGAGCAATGCCTGAAACTCTTACACAACAAAGTGAAGAAAGTTTCCTTCTCCCCAGTTGAGTTTCTCCCTACGGATAGATCTATCAACGATCTATTTTCCCAAGCAGAGCTATACCTCCTGGAAGATCTACCTTGGATCTCTTCCCCAGTCGGGTTATTCTCCCAAGCAGATTAGCCAGAGATCTTTATCCCAGCAGGATCCGAATCCCGGATCGGTTCCTCTTTTGCATAATCATAGCATTTACATCATAATCACCAAATAAGCGTAGCATTCCGTCCAATACGGAGCATTACGGCAAAACTCAAACATTTTCATGATCACAAGCCAGGTTCGAGCCAAGTCACATGCAATTACCATCATTGGTCCATCAGTATATAAAACTCACATCCCCTACAAATAAAAGCCAAAGCGTCCCCTTTTCACTCTCAAACACAAATTCCTATTCATATTCATATATACTCTTTTCAACACTCGTCCGTGTCGTCTTATCCCCCGCAGGTCGCCAGAATACCTTTTACACTCTCAAATACAGATACCTACATACTCTTTTGACACTCGTCCATGTCATCCTTCCCCAGCATGGTTGCCAAAACACTTTCTGAAAACCAAGCACTTATTTATAACACACTCTTTCGACACCCGTCTGTGTCCTCCTATCCCCACAGAAAAGCCAAAACATACCTTTCACAAATTCCTGTTTATATAGTACATACTTGACACTCGTCCGTGTCATACATTCCTCGGCAAGTTGAACAGCCGTCGGTGTCTTGCTCATACTTCACCAACAAATTAATACTTGTACACACTTATACAGAAGCCTTGGATACTCGTTCATATCTTGTATATATATCACTCCCCAATAGATCTGACACTCGTCTGTGTTCTTTGTTAACTAGTTGGTACTCGTCCGTATCATCATCTCTGAACACGCATCAGCGTTTGTTTCTACTGATACTCGTCCGTATCGTGGTCCTAAGGATGCTCGTCCGCATCTTTAATCTATACACAGCGTCAAACACATTTACCTTTTATTCTTGAGCGTAAGCACTCATCCGTGTTTACCAATCCTCAGCAAGTCACCAACGAAACAACTTTTCTTCTATCCGACATTCGTCCTATGTCGTGATACTTTCGGCATCCGTCCTCTGCCAGGTGATCGTCCTTCACCTTTGGATGACCGTCCCTCATCCTTTCCCCAACGGAATCCCCGTTAGTGGAACCCCTTTCCTATCCGACATTCGTCCTATGTCGTGATAAAGAGCAGCCGTCCCCTGCTAGGTGATCGTCCTTCACCTCTTGATGATCGTCCTTCATCATTTTATCCGATGGCCGTCCCCATCGTTATCTTGTTATTCGACATTCGTCCTATGTCGTGGTAAACCCCGAGAGCAGCCGTACCCTGCTAGGTGATCATCATTAACCTCTTGATGATCGTCCTTCATCATGCTTATCCGATGGCTGTCCCTATCGTCGACCTTTTCTATCCGACATTCGTCCTATGTCGTGATAAAGAGCAGCCGTCCCCTGCTAAGTGATCGTCCTTCACCTTTGATGACCGTCCCTCATCATTATTTCATTTATTCTTTAAACCGATGGTCGTCCCTATCGTTGTTTACTTTTTCTTTGCAAACCTGATGGTCGTCCCCATCATTGCCTTTGCTTTAATCCCCAGAGAATCTTGTTTCTTTACCTAAGGTCGTCCCCGTCATGGTCCCTTTATTCCCCCAGCTTGTCGGTCGTCCCCATCATTGCTTTACTTACCTCATATTGCAATTTTTGATTCATCTGCATAGTTCAAGTTTATCTGCATCTAGGGTTTGTGATCTGAGCAATCCAATGATCCATCTGAGCCATCCCAAAGGCCTAAAAGCTTTCCAAGAGGGTCCATGTGTGTTATATCATCATATTATGTCCCTCAAAGTTCATGGAAGTTAAGAGATCACAAGAACTGGCAAGGCATGGAAGCAGAGCTAGGGTTTTCACTACATAGATGACCAAAATTAGGGTTTTGGTTTCAGAGGCCTTAACACCAAATTTTTGGGCCATTATTGTTTCTAATATTCTTAAGATGTTATAAGGATCATGTGTACCAATTTTGATGAAGAAATTCATTGTGGAAGTCATCTGTTCACTGGGTAACTTCTTGAGCAAGTTAAGTCAAAATCAGGGCATCTGAGGCCCCTAACAATGGAACCAAAGGGGTATTTTCATCAAATTGAAGTTCTATGATCTTTATTTGATCTTAGAAGAGGTTGGAAGTTCACAAGATTGAAGAATTTTTAGCCATTTGCAAACTTGCCAAAAATGGAAATGACTTGTAATGAAAATTTTCCATTTTGGGAAAGTTTTTCAACCTCCTCTTTCTCAACCAAAAAATGCTTCAAATGAAAATTTCTTGGTCATGAAAGTTGTAGATTAGGTCATTACCTTTTCAAAAAGTACAAGAACATGTCTTGATTCATCCTAGAACTCAAGATATGGCCTTTCAAAGTTGGCAAAAATCCTAAAATTTCAAGTTTCATACCAAAGAGGGATTTTGCAAATTGGCATATTCAAGCATTCTAATCACTTCAAATGGACACAAACATTTCACAATATGTCAATGGGGCCTCTAAACATCAGAATTATGCTTTGAACCATGCATTTTCATGACTTGAACTTCAAGAAATCAAAAAGGGCCCAAACTTTCAAGAATTGCAAAATGGTATGAAACTTTTCATCCACTTGTGCCAGCTTATACAATCTGATTCCATGGCTCTTCACAAAGTTAGATGAGGCCAGACACCCCAAGAAATCCGACCTGCACTATGCCCATACCTCAAAGTACAAAATCTTGACTTTTTGCAAAAGTTCCCATACCAATCACATTATGCCACCACCCACTTTCTGAACACTCTCATTGGCCTATACTAATCTTATGGACCTCATTTCACATAACACACAAGTCTAAAACATTCTACAAGTCAGAAATCCCAAAAATCCCCAAAACCTTCAAGCTTTCGAAACTCACTCCTCAACCACTCAAACTCAAAATTTCTTTCACCATTCAACTCCACATAACCAAAGGATCATTTCCCACCCTTTGCCATGGCCTGAAACAAGCCCAAACACAAACACGATTTCTGCATCCTCAGAACCAAACACCTCAAAACAACCATCATAAGCTTGCTCTAAGCTCATCTTCATCATCAGGAAGGTCATTGGGGTGGTTTTGCACCAAAGAGAGGTCCAGAAAGCCCAGAATCACAAAGCTTCAACTCAGGTAGCTTCATGAACTTTTTTTCTCCAGAACATGCATTTTAAGTTTCTAAATGAATCTACATGCTTCACTGATCACCCTGATATAATTTGTTTTGAAAATGATTGAGAAATAAGCATGTATTGAACTTCTGAAAGTTTTGTTCAGTTTCACGATTTGCTTCGAATCTTGTTTTTGGTGAATGATAAATTGTTTTTGATGGCTGATTCTTGCTTATTGATGTTTGGGGAGTAATTATGGAGAGTTTGGGAGGTTCTCATAGCCTAGGGAGAGAGTTAGCATGAGTGACTCGCCGGAGAAGATGACCGGAGCTTGCTTTGGTCACCTGAAAATAATTAGGGTTAGTTAATTAGGGTTTAGTCAGGTTTAAATGTAGGCCCTTGGATCTTGTCTTTCGCGCGCGCGTGTGTGGTTCAGATTAGATCATTAACATTAATTCTGGATTAATTAAATAAATAATGGTTAATGTTTCAGATTTGATCCAGGCCCTTGATTCACGCGACAGTCAACTCCCTCCACTTTTGTTTAAATCTAAGCCCTCAGATGCGTTTACTTTCATTTTATTTCATTTAATTTCATTTTTATTCTATTTCTTTTGCATAATTTATTTAAAATATCAAAACACTTTCAAAAAATATGAAACTTTGCATTTCTGCTTTAAATATTTTTCTCATTCCAAAAATGATTTTTATTTTATTTTTTGCATTAAAAAATTATTTTTAAAATATTTAAATGTTATTTTTAATTAATTAAAGTCTTTTAATTAATTAAAAATACATTTAGGTTTCTAAAAATCACCAAAAAAATCATGAATCATCCCAATGCATTTAGAAACATTTTCAAACTCTTCACACAAATTTCTTTTTAGGTTTGATCATAATTTGTGAATTTTCTTTGAATTAAGGGTCATTAAAATCATATTTTTGAACCCTAACTTTAAAAAATCATTTCTGCCTAACCAAGAAGAGTTTGAAGATGATTATTTTTGCATTGTGTTACATGTTTCATGTGGTTTATAGGACATTTATCTCATAAATTTATCTTGAATTTTCAAATTGATTTGCATTTTTCCCTTTGAACCACCCAAAAAACCTAGAAAACTTAGGAAATTCATAACTTTTGATTGGTTAGGCTTCTGACCTTCTCCTTTGGGGTGTGACCTAGTATGGGATTAGGGTTTGTTTGAGCTTGATTGCAATTTTTTTATCATTTCATATGCTTCTGTTTTGTTCATTTTCATCTCATACTTCCATATAACCCTAATTTTTCATGTTTACTTGCATTCATCTTGCATATGCATCCTTACATGAACTTGCCATGACATTTCTTGCATTCATAAGTCATCTTAGACATCTTAGGACATGTTAGAATCATGCTTGATTATTTCTTCATTCATTTGCCATGATTCACATTCATTTCATTTCATTAACTTTCATGTGTTTTCAAACTTCAAAGCATGCTTCCATTTGCATCTCATCTTTGTATGATCATACATATGCACTTTGTATGCCTTTGTGTTGCACCCCAAAATTTGCCCTCACAATGCAAGACTTTGTGTGCTAAGAAGGTTCACAAGGTTCACAAGCTTCTCAATGCTTTCAAAACCTTCCCTGAGGTTCATGAAGTCTACAAGTCACTTTATGAAGGATCACAAGGTTCACAAGCCTCCCAATGCTTCCAAGACCTTTCATGAGGTTCATGAAGTCTATAAGTCACTTTATGAAGGTTCACAAGGTTCACAATACATCCCATGAGTATCACAAGACATTTTATGATGGTTCACAAAGTTCACAATTGGTCAGAAGAGGTGGCAATTCCCTCAGACAATGCACCTCCTAAGCAGTGCATCCAAAACTAGGGTTTTGACTTTAATCAGGCTAAATGGACTTCCAAGACTTCAAGTGAGCTTCATAACATCTTATATGTGTGTAAGAATCCCCATGACAAGTTTCAAGACTTTTCTCAGAAGTTTGCTCAGTCAGATGATCAGATAAGTCAAAATCAGTCAATGCAGTTAAAAAGTCAAACTGAGGTCAACTGTGGTCAAACCAAAGTCAAACTTCATGATTTTTTGCCAACATCAAGTATATGAAGTAAAATTCATCATTTTATCAAGGGTTGATCATGATTCATCAAGGAGATTCCAGATCATCAAGAATCAGGAGTTTCTAAATTAGGGTTTCCTTAGTAAAAGTCAACTGAACTTTGACCAGCCATAACTTTCACATACTTCATCACCAAGTCTCCACTCAAAGCTCATTTTGAAGGAAATTGAATTCTCTACAACTTTGTGTCTCACAAGCCAAGCCCAAAAATGCTTCATTTGGAAGGTATGAGCTAAGACATTATAGGTCCTTTTGAAAGTCAACAAAAAGTCAACAACTTCAAAAGGGCATAACATGAGATTGGTAAATGATATGGACATGAAACCAGTGGGGTTGGTTAGAGGACTCTTCAAGCTTTCCAAAATGTCCAAGAACACCCTCATAGCATTAAAATTGAAGGATGTGTGCCCTTGCAAAGTTGGGAAATTTTGAGTTGGTTTATGAGGAAAATGGAGGTCTAAAACTAATTTCTTCCAAATGGGCTTGCCAAATAATGACCCAATCCATACAATAACCTCATGCACGACCCAATGACAAGAAATTCTGATTTTTTATATTTTATTTGATATTTATTTGAATTTTATTCATTTTAAATCAAATTAAATTAAAATAAAATCTAAAAATCAAAGTTTGGACATGATTCTTCTTCTAGAAAATCATTAAAGTCATTTAACATGATTATATATTGTCCAAATTCGTGTAAGACAAAAGGAGCAAGAGAATATTGGATTTTTGGACAATTATGGTGATGAGATTTCTTTGATATCAAGCAACTTCAAATCCATGAATAAGGCCCAGCTTTTCTGACCTAATTACACTCCTTATATATACCTAAGAGTGCAGCCATTGAAAGGGACGAAAATTTGGAACAAGAGAGGCATTCTTCAAACTCAATTTTCTTGAGAAATTTGCAAATTCGGTTTGCTATTTACAGGCCATAACAACACGTTTTGAAGGTTGATTCATGATCCCTGAGGACCCTTGATGCTATCCCATTGCAGTGCATCATCTAAAAGCCATCCATATGCATAAACCGATCTTCAACATTCATATTTTTTCTTATTTTCGATTCTGAATATTGGTTTGTTTTCAATGAATTTTGACTTAAATTTATTGTTTGTGATGAGCTATAGACTGATTCTGGACAGGTTTCTTGAAGCTTCATCACCTAATACGGATTTGGCCATGATTAGGGTTTCGGTCAAGTTTTTGGGGCTTCTTGATTAAGATTATATAAATGACTTTGATTGATGTATTTGAATTGTATAGGACCTGGGTAAATCATTTGTGTGCTCAATTGGAACGATTGTTACGTATTTTGTAGGTACTCAAGGTTTTTAGTTTCCTGCGAAAAAATACGCAAGAAGATTCGTGAAAAAATTCGCAGGAATTTTCGCAGGAAAACCTGCGAAATTCCAAGGTTGAAGAAGACAGTTCGCGCGCGTTTATAATTTTTGAATTTTCGTTTTATTATATAATAAAATCTTGTGAATTAATATTAGTTGAGACGCGTTTGGTCCAGTGGTAGCTGCGTACGCTTGTGATGTACAAGACCTGGGTTCGATCCCCAGGTTATTCTTTTTGCTCAAAATTTCTTTTGTTTTGCAGGTTTCACATATAATATTTGTTAACTCTTCTAGTCATAAGGCGCGCGCCTGGCCCAGTGGTGGTGTGTGCAATATGTGAGGTAAAGGTGGGGGTTCAAATCCCAGCCACCACCATTCTTTTTAGTTCATTTTTTCTTTCTATTTTTTTAATTAATTATTTTGTTATAGTTTTAATTAACAATCTAATAATACTTAATTAAATCCTTAATCATTATTAACCATAATTTAAATTAATCATTTTTAAAAAAAAATAATAACCATAATATTAGCTTCTGGTAAATTAATGATTTAATTTATAATATTTTCTAAATGTCTTTTTAATAAAAAATTTATGAATAGATTTATTAGGTTTTCACTAATTCATTTATTTTAATTAAACAAAAAAATTAGTTAGTAATTAGGTTAATTCTTTTCTCAAGACCCTAATTTTTCATTCGTGACTTTAATTTCTTATTTTTATAATTAATATTTCTAATATGTATATATAATTAATTTACTAAACCATTAATCATATTTATTAGTATATAATTATTATTATTTATTTCTTTTTTCTAAAATTCTTAAAAAAAATAATAATTATTGATTTAAATTTGAACTTTTAATTTATTTTAATTATATTGTTATACTAACCTTCTTATATTGTTTATTATTACTAACCTATTTATTTATTTATAATTGCTTATTTATTTATTTTATTTATTTTGCTATTTATTTAAATTGCTTTTTATTAGTATTATTGTAACTGCTCCTGGATGTAATTCTTGTAAATATTTAAATTATTTTTTTTATGTCATGGTTAGTAAAAGTAGGGAGTGTAAACATGTATGTTATTTAAAATTAATTTAGATCATTTAAATTTAAAAGATAAATAAAATTGTATACTCACACACGTAAGTCGATCTTTGATCGCCATCTCACTTTCTAGGGTTACCTCTCAATGTTGCCTAATCATAAAGGTCAAGTGGGGTGTATAAAGCAAAGTCCCTTAAAAGAAAAGTCATCTAGTCCCTTCATAATCAAAGATCAAGTCCCTTAATGGTTGCCTTTCAACATGATCTTGTCCCATTCGAATAATGATGACAGTCCCTCCTAAATGCTTAATACACCCCCACAGTTGCCTTCATAGAACAGATGTCCCTCATATGTCCCTTACATCCAAGGTAATGACTACCTATTCCTTAATAATAGGGATAGTCTTACCATTTAAGGATCAAGAACAGAAAAGACTTAAACTTTAGGGTAGGTATCTCATAGTTGCTTGCTCACTTCATTCAAAATTCTTCAAACACTTTACAAATTTTAAACAATTTTCAAACACAAGTTTTTTACGCATCCGTACATGGATCATTATTAAACTCTTATGAAAATTTCTATTCACACACTTCACATTTTCAAAAACATTTTAAAGTGAGCTAAGTAACTAAGAGCCCATGGATAACCATGGATGTAAAGGGTGCTAACACCTTCCCTTTACATAACCTACCCCCCGGACCCAAAAATCTTTTAAAAGGTCTTTCCTGTTCTTTTATGCCTTTCCTTTGGATAAAATAAAAGTCGGTGGCGACTCTTGCTATCCGCAACATAACTAAAGTCAGTTCTCCCACCGTGTTACAGAACTGGCGACTCTGCTGGAGACTTAAATTTAAGAGGGGTACCCTTAGGAATTAGATCACTTTAAATTGTTTGCCTTGTTTGCTTTATATTATCTTGTTGGGGTGCTCTTATGTGTGAAAGGTCCTAACCCGGATCTAGTGTACCTTAGGTAAATGGCAATAGACCAAGGAAACTGTACGACGTATATCGATATGGTTGATCTGGTGGCCATAGTTAGTGTGACTTCTTGGTTGGTGCTTATGTTCCTTAAGTCAAGTTGAGGATAATATGAGGCTGCCATATGTTGTCAATGCACTAACTAACTTTTAGAACCCTAGTTATCCCATCTTGGCCTTTAGAAGGTAGTGAGGTAACCGGCTTTGGTGCAGACTGAAGTTGGTTGACACTCGATACTACGCTCATTGAGATTCTAAACTTGGAGGGTTTTAGTTGGCAAGTAAGTTGCCTTCTGAACAACCACCCTTGTGAAGGATCAATGATATTGAGATCCCTTAGAACCTGGTTACTTTTGTAGGACAGGATGAACCAACTAACTTCAGGGGAGGGTATTTACCTTTGAACCTCATGCAAGCCTTTAAACCTAGGGCTATTGTGTGACTTGTTTGTGTGTGCCACATGTTTGTGATTGAGCATAACATCATGACATCATCATGCATCATAAGCATAGCATTTTCACTAACCATTTCAAGGACCAAAGGATTTATCTTTGTTCTTTGTTGCAGGTCATGGCTTCTGCTCGTAGAAACACCATCAGGATCAACTTTGTGGGGATACCTCCCAAGCTTAAAGAGTTGGTTTCTCAAGTGTCTGATCACTCCCAGTTTATCAAGAGACATGGTCACCTATTGGATCTGGTCACTTCAGGATTCAATGAAGACATGATGAGTGTCCTATTCCAGTTCTTTGACCCTAAACACCACTGCTTTACATTCCCTGACTATCAGCTAGTTCCTACAATGGAGGAGTTCTCTAAACTCCTGGGTATACCTGTTCTTGATCAAAGACCCTTCACAGGCTTGGAGAAGGAGCTTAAACCAGAGGTTATTGCTGCAGCTCTACATCTGAAGAAGTCTGACATTGTTCTAGAAACGAGAAGTGGAGTCAAGGGTATTCTTGCCAAGGTGTTGATAGAAAAAGCTCAGGTGTTCTTGAAGGCCATGAGCCATGATGCTTTTGAGGAGATCTTAGCCTTGCTGATATATGGCTTAGTATTGTTCCCCAATCCAGATCAGTTCATAGACATTCATGCCATCAACATATTCCTGAGTCACAATCCAGTGCCTACGTTACTCGGAGACATCCTGCATTCTCTTCACACCCGTACTACAAGGGCAAGAGGAACTTTGATGTGCTGCATACCCTTACTTTCTAGGTGGTTTGTTTCTCACCTTCCTCGCTCAGTAATGAAGAATGAGCAAGGGTTCAGATGGTCCAAAAGGATCATGTCACTTTCTCACTCAAATATCCATTGGTGCTCCAGATCTATGGAGAATGTCACCATCATTGACCGTTGTGGGGAGTTTCCTAATGTGCCACTTCTAGGCATAAGAGGAGGCATCACCTACAACCCCTCTCTAGCTTTACGACAGTTTGGTTACGCTCGGAGTGATGGTCCACATGACATGTTAATTCAGGGCATTGTGTTTGATTACGACAACGATCTTCAAGGTTACCGTCAGAGATTCATACGAGCATGGGGAAAAGTAAACAGGGTTGACAGCAAGACACTGGAGCCTAAGTACACTATTCCTATGGAGGCTTATCTCAGATGGGTACGATCTCGTGCTCAGACTCTCATGATGCCATATCCTGCCGTCCTACCAGTTACCATGGAACCTGTTGCTGAAGGAGACACAACTTATACCATCCTTCACCCAGACATGCCTACTGATATGGAAGACTTGCAGAGATCATGGATCCAACTGAAAGAGAAAAGGGATACTTTCGAGGCTCATTACAAAGCAAGCCAAGAAAGAATCCTAGAACTAACAAAGCAACTTCATGAAGAACGGAATCTCAACTCATACCTCAACACAAAGAGGAAACGTCCATGGGAGACTTAAAACCCCATCTTTTGTACTTATTTCATTTCATTTTTTGTAAGCCTAAAAGGCAAAACAAATTTATTAATAATAAAAGTTTACCTTCTTGTTTGTTTAAGCAAATTTAAATCCTGCGGTCCTTGAAAACATTGCATATACATTCACATACCATTTCATTGCATCACAGGTTTATAATTGTGCACAGGTTTCTCATCTTCTCGCTGTTTATTTCAGCAATGGCTCTTGAACAATCAGTTAAGGATCTCCAGACACAAAATGCATAGTTCCAAGAGCTGATCTTGAACCTGTCCAAGGGGCAGGATGAATTGAAGACACTGCTGGCTAAGAAAAAGAATCCTGAGGACAACAAGGATGATCAGCTGAAACAACTACAAGCTGAGATAGCAGAAATAAGGACCCAGATGAATGACCAGGTGGCCCTTATTCAAAGTTTAGCTCAGGGGCAAGAAGAGCTGAGAACCTTTGTCCACAAACTTCAAAGTGATAGAGTCAGGGATCTAATTGTCAGTGAACCTCCATTAAAACAAGCTGATTTGGTTGAAAGGAAGATGAGGATAAAAGAAGGTAAGAAACCGGTTGCCATTGATTGTTCTTCAGTTGAAGAAGAAAGACCTGATAAGGTTAATCTACCCCAACACAAGGAATGTAGAAGGAAGTTTATCAAGTTCAGCACGCCAATGTCACAAGTTTTGCAATGCATGTTGGAGATGAAGCTAATTTCCTTGGAAAATTCTCCTAAAAATCCTAACATCTCTTCTCCTCGCTATAATCCCAAGGCAAGGTGTAAGTATCACTCCAACAGTCCTGGACATGATACTAATAACTGTTGGGCATTGAATAAGAAGATTCAAGATCTGATTGATGAAGGAATCCCAGAGGTTACTCCAGAAGGTCAAGTTGAATTTTACTATCATCCATCAAACACCGAAGCTGCAAGACAAGTAGCCCAAAGTAACAAGAAAGGAAGAATACCTATGCCTGTTGAGATATGGGGCACCTTGGGGCATCCAAGTGGAAAATTTGATTTCATGGTGAAGTATATTGTTCCTCAAAGTTCACAGATTGCAATTGAGGACATTCAGCCAACTGGATGGGACAACATTTGAATTTTCATTTGTAATTTCTTTTATTTGTTTGAACACTTACTATTATGTTAAACTTTTGTTTTCATTAATGCATTGCGTATGTTTGTCTTGAATTAATCCATTCGTTCCTCTATAAATTGAAGTATGTTTCATATTTCTATCTTGTGATATTTAACTCCTGATAAAGCTATAAGCCTGTAGAGGGAGGATGACGAAAACAATACCATAATCCTATGCAGTATGCTTTTGAACAGACTATGCTGACGATGTACAGGCATTGTTTCAGTTCCTAAATAGTGGAGATATAAGGAAGTTAATCCCTAGTCAACCCTTTTGAGCCTATGAAGTAGGAGTTTTTATTCTCACAAATTAAAACCCTTATTCATAACCTGGGGCAGGGTAGTTACTCAGTTAACTCAAAATATGCCAATTGTATGTGTTGTACACAACTAATGATGGTTCTCTGTAATCATGAAACCTGACAGTCAATATCCAGCAAAAGAACAATTCACTAAGTCAAAACCTATGAAGGAGACTTAGTAAAACATTAAGACATCCCTCTGACTGTAATCTTGAAATAAGCAGTTCAGGCAAAAAGAAGGGATAATAAAGTCAAAAGAAAGAAGAAAAAAAAGAGGTCACTATGAATCCTCAACAAAGAAAGATGACTGAAGGTTCAAATAAATTTTGGGTTTCTGAACCATCACAAATGTCAGTGTTACAATTCCAAACTCATTTGAACCTCAATGCATAAGTTAACTGAGTATAGGACTGAAGAACATCATGGAGATTGGGTTGGGTACAAATAAAATTTGAGCCTTTATCCTTTGTTTCTTAAACCATGAACCAGGCCACGTTACAACCCTTTAAAAGTCCTAACTGAAGCATGATTAGTTTGAAAGCGTATTGTTACAAAAAGGTATCCTGACTCCTTTATGGCTTATTATAAAACTTGAGTTAACATCACAGTTTTCAAAAAAAAAAAAAAATCTCTTTTTCAAAAAATTCAAGACAGACATAAGCATTGCATTTTTGAATATATTTGTTTGCATATACCTGAGTGTTTGACAAATGGAGAAACTTACAGGACGAATGTTCAATGAACCAAAGTCCTTCCGATGAACAAAGTTGCTTCCTAGATCAAAGTCCGTGTATACAAAGGGGCATAGTCATTATCTCCCAATCAAGGGGGCAAGCCATGATACTGCCTAACTCATTTGGGGCAATCAGGACAAGATTCAACTATGTTTAAGCAGCCAGAGGCAAATCTCCTCATCTATCTGAAGTGCCAAGGGTAACATTACAGAAGTCATAATGCCAGGGGCATGGTCATTGTTTCCTAATCAAGGGGGCATACCAAGTTACTGTTCAAATCATTCGGGGCAATCAGTTCCAGATCCAACAGTGCTTAATAGCCAGGGGCAACTCTTCTCATATATTTGAATTACCAAGGGTAACACTGCAAAGTTCATGATGTCAAAAGCATATTATTATAGGGCATTCTGCTTAGTTCTCCTGAGGTAACTACATTCAGATACTTCCCTTTTGGGACAATTCATCCTCAATCAAAGGGCAATGCTTTCTTTTCAAATCTAGTGGCCGGAGCGTATATGGTCCATTACAATTTGAAGATACATTCCTCTCATTGTATTACCTTGATTTGGATTCTCAGCTGAAACCATTGTAGAAGTTAATTGTCTACGCCAATAGTATCAGATGGTGTCAATATCATGTCTTCAGATCCAACTATGAGGATTTCTGGGAAGGTATTCAGGAAAGTTAAAAGTTTCAGGAGCTCCAAATCCAATTGGTTATACACTCTCGAAGTTGAAACAATTCTGTTTTCAAGTTCAGCTTTACTTTTCCCTCTGAATCCAGATTTACTTTTACCCTATTTACATAAGCAAAACGTCCATTGGTTGTGTTTGAATGTATGTATGCCTTTGAATATGATTGATGTTTACCAGAAATGCATGAAAATGCAGTAATAGTATTTACTAAGGACGAACGAGGGAAGGATTTCAACAAAGATTTGCCGGTTCATCTCTAACAAAACAATTACAAATCCTCAGGAGGACAAATCCCTCTTCATAAAGTCTCATCTCCCCTGGAATTTATATCCATCTCTTTTATCCTCATACGGATATTCGGGAATTTACTTTCCAATAAGGGTACGACGAACGAAGACGGGAGGTTATATCTGCCCTACAATCAAACGAAGACAAAGGTTATGTATACCTTACTATCCCCAGCATACGGGAGGTTATATATACCTTGCTATCCCCAGCAGACGGAAGGTTATGCATAATATATTATCAAACAAGACGGGAATGAGTTCCTCATATTCTTCAACAACGAATCGGGATTTATTTTCCCTGGCCAGCAGTTGTTATACGAAGATATCCAGACGCTTCCGGCAGTGTCATATCATACATACATCATTTACATCATACCATAACATACATATCCATAGATACATAGTACATTACCTAAGTGCATCATACTATACATGCATACATAATGCATAAACTAATGCTACCATATAGAATGCTACCTTGTTTTCAGGTTAATTCTCCAACAGACTAACTTCATCAACAACTTGTGACTACCAGGACTGCTTTATCCTCCTGAAAAGTTATCATACCTCAGGATTGATTTATCCTCCTGACAGCTTCTTATACCTCAGGACTGCTTTATCCTCCTGAAAGCTTATTATCTCATCAGGACTGCTTTATCCTCCTGAAAGCATATCATCCATCAGGATTGCTTTATCCTCCTGACAGCTTCTTATACTTCAGGATTGCTTTATCCTCCTGAAATCATATTATTACCTCAGGACTGCTTTATCCTCCTGACAGCTATCATCACTACTTCAAGACTGCTTCATCCTCTTGAAAGCATATCACTACATCAGGACTGCTTCATCCTCCTGAAAACTTATTATCTCATCAGGACTGCTTCATCCTCCTGAAAGATTATTACCTCAGGGTTGCTTTATCCTCCTGAAAGTACATTATCAATACCTCAGGATTGCTTTATCCTCCTGACAGCTTCTTATATCTCAGGATTGCTTCATCCTCCTGAAATATTATTTCCTCAGGATTGCTCCATCCTCCTGACAGCTTATTATTACCTCAGGATCGCTTTATCCTCCTGACAGCTTCTTATACCTCAGGATTGCTTCATCTTCCTGAAAGCATATTATCAACCTCTCAAGACTGCTTCATCCTCTTGAAAACATATCATTACATCAGGACTACTTCATCCTCCTGAAAGCTTATTATCTCATCAGGACTGCTTTATCCTCCTGAAAGCACATCAATACCTCAGGACTGCTCCATCCTCCTGACAGCTTCTTATACTTCAGGATTGCTTTATCCTCTTGAAATCATATTATTACCTCAGGACTGCTTTATCCTCCTGACAGCTATTATCACTACTTCAAGACTGCTTCATCCTCTTGAAAACATATCACTACATCAGGACTGCTTCATCCTCCTGAAAGCTTATTATCTCTCAAGACTGCTTCATCCTCTTGAAAGCATATCACTACATCAGGATTGCTTTATCCTCCTGAAAGCATCACTACCTCAGGATTGCTTTATCCTCCTGAAATCATATTATTACCTCAGGGCTGCTTTATCCTCCTGACAGCTACCATCATTACCTCAGGATTGCTTCATCCTCCTGAAAGTACATTATCAATCTCTCAGGACTGCTTCATCCTCCTAAAAACTCCTAGTACTTCGGGACTGCTTTATCCTCCTGAAAGCATTATACATCAGGACTGCTTTATCCTCTTGAAAACTTATTATCCATCAAGACTGCTTCATCCTCTTGAAAACATATTACTACATCAGGATTGCTTCATCCTCCTAACAGCTTATTATTACCTCAGGATTGCTTTATCCTCCTGACAGCTTCTTATACCTCAGGATTGCTTTATCCTCCTGAAATCATATTATTACCTCAGGACTGCTTTATCCTCCTGAAAGCACAGCAATACCTCAGGACTGCTCCATCCTCCTGACAGCTATCATCATTACTTCAGGACTGCTTTATCCTCCTGAAAGCTATCATTATACCTTCACACTTTGGACTTCTTTATCCTCCAAGAAAATGTATCTAAAGAACTTCTTCCAAGTGGCATCTTTAAGCCCACTCAATCATATTCAACTAGCCATCTGTATCACTCTATGCACTGGTGAGTGCAAATTTTTGGGCTTTTGTGTTCAATCCCCTTCAACCTTCCAGGTCACGACTGGCAAATATACCAATCTAACCCCTCAGGTTTCAGAAAATTGAACAGGGGCAGCTGTTGCACCCCAAAATTTGCCCTCACAATGCAAGACTTTGTGTGCTAAGAAGGTTCACAAGGTTCACAAGCTTCTCAATGCTTTCAAAACCTTCCCTGAGGTTCATGAAGTCTACAAGTCACTTTATGAAGGATCACAAGGTTCACAAGCCTCCCAATGCTTCCAAGACCTTTCATGAGGTTCATGAAGTCTATAAGTCACTTTATGAAGGTTCACAAGGTTCACAATACATCCCATGAGTATCACAAGACATTTTATGATGGTTCACAAAGTTCACAATTGGTCAGAAGAGGTGGCAATTCCCTCAGACAATGCACCTCCTAAGCAGTGCATCCAAAACTAGGGTTTTGACTTTAATCAGGCTAAATGGACTTCCAAGACTTCAAGTGAGCTTCATAACATCTTATATGTGTGTAATAATCCCCATGACAAGTTTCAAGACTTTTCTCAGAAGTTTGCTCAGTCAGATGATCAGATAAGTCAAAATCAGTCAATGCAGTTAAAAAGTCAAACTGAGGTCAACTGTGGTCAAACCAAAGTCAAACTTCATGATTTTTTGCCAACATCAAGTATATGAAGTAAAATTCATCATTTTATCAAGGGTTGATCATGATTCATCAAGGAGATTCCAGATCATCAAGAATCAGGAGTTTCTAAATTAGGGTTTCCTTAGTAAAAGTCAACTGAACTTTGACCAGCCATAACTTTCACATACTTCATCACCAAGTCTCCACTCAAAGCTCATTTTGAAGGAAATTGAATTCTCTACAACTTTGTGTCTCACAAGCCAAGCCCAAAAATGCTTCATTTGGAAGGTATGAGCTAAGACATTATAGGTCCTTTTGAAAGTCAACAAAAAGTCAACAACTTCAAAAGGGCATAACATGAGATTGGTAAATGATATGGACATGAAACCAGTGGGGTTGGTTAGAGGACTCTTCAAGCTTTCCAAAATGTCCAAGAACACCCTCATAGCATTAAAATTGAAGGATGTGTGCCCTTGCAAAGTTGGGAAATTTTGAGTTGGTTTATGAGGAAAATGGAGGTCTAAAACTAATTTCTTCCAAATGGGCTTGCCAAATAATGACCCAATCCATACAATAACCTCATGCACGACCCAATGACAAGAAATTCTGATTTTTTATATTTTATTTGATATTTATTTGAATTTTATTCATTTTAAATCAAATTAAATTAAAATAAAATCTAAAAATCAAAGTTTGGACATGATTCTTCTTCTAGAAAATCATTAAAGTCATTTAACATGATTATATATTGTCCAAATTCGTGTAAGACAAAAGGAGCAAGAGAATATTGGATTTTTGGACAATTATGGTGATGAGATTTCTTTGATATCAAGCAACTTCAAATCCATGAATAAGGCCCAGCTTTTCTGACCTAATTACACTCCTTATATATACCTAAGAGTGCAGCCATTGAAAGGGACGAAAATTTGGAACAAGAGAGGCATTCTTCAAACTCAATTTTCTTGAGAAATTTGCAAATTCGGTTTGCTATTTACAGGCCATAACAACACGTTTTGAAGGTTGATTCATGATCCCTGAGGACCCTTGATGCTATCCCATTGCAGTGCATCATCTAAAAGCCATCCATATGCATAAACCGATCTTCAACATTCATATTTTTTCTTATTTTCGATTCTGAATATTGGTTTGTTTTCAATGAATTTTGACTTAAATTTATTGTTTGTGATGAGCTATAGACTGATTCTGGACAGGTTTCTTGAAGCTTCATCACCTAATACGGATTTGGCCATGATTAGGGTTTCGGTCAAGTTTTTGGGGCTTCTTGATTAAGATTATATAAATGACTTTGATTGATGTATTTGAATTGTATAGGACCTGGGTAAATCATTTGTGTGCTCAATTGGAACGATTGTTACGTATTTTGTAGGTACTCAAGGTTTTTAGTTTCCTGCGAAAAAATACGCAAGAAGATTCGTGAAAAAATTCGCAGGAATTTTCGCAGGAAAACCTGCGAAATTCCAAGGTTGAAGAAGACAGTTCGCGCGCGTTTATAATTTTTGAATTTTCGTTTTATTATATAATAAAATCTTGTGAATTAATATTAGTTGAGACGCGTTTGGTCCAGTGGTAGCTGCGTACGCTTGTGATGTACAAGACCTGGGTTCGATCCCCAGGTTATTCTTTTTGCTCAAAATTTCTTTTGTTTTGCAGGTTTCACATATAATATTTGTTAACTCTTCTAGTCATAAGGCGCGCGCCTGGCCCAGTGGTGGTGTGTGCAATATGTGAGGTAAAGGTGGGGGGTTCAAATCCCAGCCACCACCATTCTTTTTAGTTCATTTTTTCTTTCTATTTTTTTAATTAATTATTTTGTTATAGTTTTAATTAACAATCTAATAATACTTAATTAAATCCTTAATCATTATTAACCATAATTTAAATTAATCATTTTAAAAAAAAAATAATAACCATAATATTAGCTTCTGGTAAATTAATGATTTAATTTATAATATTTTCTAAATGTCTTTTTAATAAAAAATTTATGAATAGATTTATTAGGTTTTCACTAATTCATTTATTTTAATTAAACAAAAAAATTAGTTAGTAATTAGGTTAATTCTTTTCTCAAGACCCTAATTTTTCATTCGTGACTTTAATTTCTTATTTTTATAATTAATATTTCTAATATGTATATATAATTAATTTACTAAACCATTAATCATATTTATTAGTATATAATTATTATTATTTATTTCTTTTTTCTAAAATTCTTAAAAAAAATAATAATTATTGATTTAAATTTGAACTTTTAATTTATTTTAATTATATTGTTATACTAACCTTCTTATATTGTTTATTATTACTAACCTATTTATTTATTTATAATTGCTTATTTATTTATTTTATTTATTTTGCTATTTATTTAAATTGCTTTTTATTAGTATTATTGTAACTGCTCCTGGATGTAATTCTTGTAAATATTTAAATTATTTTTTTTATGTCATGGTTAGTAAAAGTAGGGAGTGTAAACATGTATGTTATTTAAAATTAATTTAGATCATTTAAATTTAAAAGATAAATAAAATTGTATACTCACACACGTAAGTCGATCTTTGATCGCCATCTCACTTTCTAGGGTTACCTCTCAATGTTGCCTAATCATAAAGGTCAAGTGGGGTGTATAAAGCAAAGTCCCTTAAAAGAAAAGTCATCTAGTCCCTTCATAATCAAAGATCAAGTCCCTTAATGGTTGCCTTTCAACATGATCTTGTCCCATTCGAATAATGATGACAGTCCCTCCTAAATGCTTAATACACCCCCACAGTTGCCTTCATAGAACAGATGTCCCTCATATGTCCCTTACATCCAAGGTAATGACTACCTATTCCTTAATAATAGGGATAGTCTTACCATTTAAGGATTAAGAACAGAAAAGACTTAAACTTTAGGGTAGGTATCTCATAGTTGCTTGCTCACTTCATTCAAAATTCTTCAAACACTTTACAAATTTTAAACAATTTTCAAACACAAGTTTTTTACGCATCCGTACATGGATCATTATTAAACTCTTATGAAAATTTCTATTCACACACTTCACATTTTCAAAAACATTTTAAAGTGAGCTAAGTAACTAAGAGCCCATGGATAACCATGGATGTAAAGGGTGCTAACACCTTCCCTTTACATAACCTACCCCCCGGACCCAAAAATCTTTTAAAAGGTCTTTCCTGTTCTTTTATGCCTTTCCTTTGGATAAAATAAAAGTCGGTGGCGACTCTTGCTATCCGCAACATAACTAAAGTCAGTTCTCCCACCGTGTTACACTTTGCATCATGTCATATGACATTAACATTGCATAAACACTTCTGACTTTGGTCATTTCATCTCATTGCATCTCATTTCATTTCATTTACTTATGCTTTATACTTTATGCATTCATGTTAACATTTTCAGGTGGTAAGTTACTTTGAGAAGTGATTTGCCTTCACTTCTCACTTCTCTTTATCTCTTTCATTTGCATTTTTTTGTCTCTTAAGTGAACTTGTTCACTTGTGTTCCATCTCTCTCACTTTCTTTCTTTAAGTTACTTATCTTCTTCATTGAAGTAAGTAACTTATTCTTCTGCTTCATCCTCCTTTCATCTGCTTCTTCCTTGGTGGCTTCCTTGAAGATCTTTCTCAAGCCTTACAAACCATAGGAACATCCAAGCATGATAATAATTAGGGTTGTGATTAGTCCCCCTTATCTTTTTACCTTTGAGTCTCCTTGAGTCTCTCCTCTCACCTCTTAATCAGAGACTAAACTCTTAAAGTTTTAGGACTTTGGAATTAGGGTTATGCCTGCATCCTTCTCTTATGATGGAGTGTATAACTTTAATCCTAAGTGTTAAACCTTTAATTTGTTTAAACCTCTTAATAAAATCATCTTAATAATCACTAAGACTTCATCTTATAACTTGGGCCTTACATTAGGGTTCTAATTATTCCTTTATGGTTAAGAAGGACTAACCCTAGTGTTTAATGGACAAGTCCCCCTCAAGTTGTCTTACAAACCATAAAACTCATTTCTTAATCTCATCCCTTAATTAAAACCCACTTAATAAAGGCTTTGTTATATAATGAATTTAATCCCTAACCATGGATTAAGTTGAGGTATCTTCCCCAGCTTAAGTGTTCTCATCTATTATCCTTCTATTAGGATGGTGTAATGAGCCCACTAATCTGTGATTAGAGATTAAACTCATTACTTAACACTAAACAAAAACCCAAAAAACATCTAAATAATCATAAGGAGGTTAATAATCTTAATCCTACATCATCATGGTAATTAATTTGAGATGCTTATCTCATACTTAAGTATTCTCATTATCCATAATCAGGGAGGATATAATGAGTTTACAAGCCCTTGATTTAGGCTTAAGCTCATTAACTTATGCAAAACACCAAAAACAATAACAAAAACTGAAAACACAAAAAACAAACAATAATCGTCTCCTTCGGGATTATTTTCTCATCACATTCATTCACAAACGAGAACTCGCTTCTTCCGTCTAATGCAAGACAGTTGGCACTCGAGCCAGACGAGTCATACACTTGAGCATAGGCAAGCAAGCAGTTCACAGTCAATTCATCAAGTCTCTTTGAGTTGAACTACGGTGTTCTGACTTCCTCATTGCACGCGAGGATATGTAGGCATAACTTAACAGTTATCGAACAAAAGTCTCAGTCCTGAGCATTTCACTCCTTTTTGCACTGACACTTGTACATTCATTCTCAAATTTTGCACACAGATAGCACATACACCTACCCCTTTAAACATAATCTTTTAAGCGTGGATCCCGTCGAGTACGGAGGACAATCTGGGTGCTAATACCTTCGCAGGTTGTAACCAACCCCTTTCTCAGTTTCTCTGGTTCGCAACCATCTTATCCATTTCTTTCCAGGTTTATGCAGCATTACCTTTCCTTCGGGATAAAAATGCCTAGCTGGCGACTCTATTCAGTTCACCTTCATTTCTCCTTTCGCCGACCGGTCGCGCTTGTACCGGGATGTAATTCTTCGGGAGCGACATAGGGAAGACCCATATATCAGAACATTTCCAAGACGGTCGCAATCTGGGTGTGGAACTCACTACTACTCGCATGACAAGACATCATGAAAGCAAAGTGAGTGTCCACACTAAAGTCTAGGGTTCACTCAAGCCTTGGTATTGAGGATATTGAGGAAGAGAACAAAGAACTCAAATAGGAGCTCTCTGACATGAAGTCAATGATGGATGAACTCAAAGAAATAATCGAGGCTCTGACTGTAGCTCAGAATCTTCATGAAAGGATTGTGATCTCCAGAGTGGTTTCTACACCGATTGAAGAGATAACCTACTAAGATCTGAGGTTCGCCATGTCCAAGGACCTCCCTTGGGGCATGCCACCTAGTTTTATCCCATAAGGATATGATCTGCGAATCTCAAAAGAATTGAGAAACGCCGCAGGATCGTCTCAGTTTGAAGGTTACAAATTTCGAACTCTTGAAGATGCATTAGCAAGAACGGGAAATCCCGTACCTAGAGGTTACAAACTCCCAGTCACTGAAGTACCAACAATAGTAATGACTGTGCCACCTCAGTTGGTACACATTACCCCAGAAGTTTGCAAATACCCTTATACTCCAAGTGAAGGGAGAGGAATCAACGAAATAAAGGACGAATTCCAAGAAGAGTTTACAGCAATGCAAAGGGAATTATAGTCTATCAGAGGACAAGAGTTGTTTGGAAGCAGCACAACAGATCTCGCTTAGTACCTAATTTTCAGATACCGTGCAAATTTAAGGTGCCCAATTTTGAAAAGTACAAAGGGGATTCTTTCCCTCAAAGTTATCTGACCGTGTACACCCAAGAGATGTCCATTCAAGTGAATAATCAATAGTTACTGATTCTCTACTTTCAGGACAATTTGATTGGGGAAGGCACTTCGTTAGTACATGAAGTTGAATCGTGCAAAAATCAACAATTTCTGAGAGCTCGAAAAAGCTTTCATTGAGTAATACAAATTCAATTTGGATATGGCATTGGACCGAGATCAACTCAAAGCAATGTCTCAGAAGGATAAAGAGAATTTCAAAGAATACGCACAAAGATATCGTGAAATTGCTGTTCAAATTTCTCCTCCTCTAGAAGATAAAGAGATGACTAAAATCTTCCTCAAGACATTAAGTTCATTCTACTATGAACGAATGGTTACAACCACACCCAGTGATTTTACCGAGATGGTAAACATGGGAGTATGTTTAGAAGACGCATTAAGAGAAGGACGTTTAACAAAGGACGTTGAACCTTCAAGTTCAAGTAAAAGATATAGGAGTTCCTTTTCGAAAAGGAATTAACAAGAAATCATCAAGGAGCGATTCCTGCTTATCCCCCTCCATGGCACAAAGTTGATCAATATTGTCCTTATCATCAAGGAGGGAAGGGTCATAACATTTAAAATTGTTTAGCTTTCAAGTACGACATCCAAAGACTCATTAGGAACGAATATTTATCTTTCAAAGATATTAACCTAAACGTTCAAACAAATCTGTTACCGCAACATGCGAAAGCGTCAATCAATAGGATCCAATATCAGAAAACCCAATGAATTAATCTGGTTTCTACTCCTCCGGGGATTGTTCAAATTTTTAACATCCGAACAATGAATGCCAATCTGGTTGCATTGCACTCCAGACAAAGTCAACATCATGACTTACCATGGCACGAATACCAAGGTTGCTTCGTCTGTTCAACAAATGATCAAGGGTGCTCCTATGTACAAAAATACCTTCAATGACAAATAGATTTAGGATGGATTCAAGATTACTATGAGATGAATGATCCTCATATCAACATGATTCAAATCTTCGACATTCTCCTAATGAATACCAATTTAGTAAAATTACACTCCAAGCACGTCAGAATTGGATTTTTATCAATGCACTATTATCAAAACTGCAGAGGTTGCTCTGAATATAATCAAGGGTGCACAACTGTGAAAAGAGATCTTAAAGCTTTATTGGACGATTAGAAGCTTCCAATCTACATGGACGAAGAAACTGGGCAAATCAGTCTTAACAATGGAACACCGGCTAGACGACAAACTTTCAAGCCAAATTACAAATTTCAAACAGAGTCAACATGCATCGTATACAAAGTGGATACGGTCTTTTTCCACCTTATAATTATGAACGCTGCGAGGTCTGCTCAATAGATAAATGAGGTTGTATCATGGTACACATGGATCTCCAAGATCAAATGGAGCAAAATGCTACTTGTCTCCAAGAGTCTCAGTTCATCAACATAATACATGATATTTCAGTAGTCAAACCCATGGACTGTGGAATTGACAAAGATATTTTCAATATAATCCCTTTGATCAAAGAAAAGAATTTCTTGAAAGTTTCCTTTGGCAGCAGAAAAATCCCAAAGCCACCACCGATAGAGGTTAATTTCGACAGCGGAAAGGCTCTCCTAACCCCTTTGGTAATCTACTTGCCAGGCTCAATGCTTTACGCTTCAGAGAAAGAAAATTCATACAAATACGGATCTACAATCATAGAAGATGGGAAGGAAGTTTCATTACCATCTATTGTCAGTGTTGCTGATATCAGTCGAGTCACTCAAAGTGGACGAATCTTCAATTGAGGAGTTGAAGAACCAGCATGAGAAAGGGAACCTCAAGCTGAAGTTATTAACACACCAATTAGTCAATCGAGTAATCCAGAGCTCGTGACAGAGAATAAGGTTGAAATCCTTAGGCTCATTCAAAGAAGCGAGTACAACATTGTAAATCAATTACTTCAAACTCCTTCTAGAATCTCAGTATTATCTCTCTTGCTTAATTCAGAAGCTCACCGAGAAGAATTGCATAAAGTTTTGGAACGAGCTTTCATAGAACCAGACGTAACCGTAAATCAATTTGACGATATTTTCTCAATTATCACAAATTTCAACAATATTGGATTCAATGATGAAGATCTTCCTGAAGAAGGCAAGAATCATAACATGACATTAAACATTATAATACTCTGCGGTTACCATGCTTTAACCAACATACTCATAGATATTGGTTCACCCTTAAACGTCATGCCAAAGTCGACTCTCACACGATTGACTTTTCAAGGTCCTTCCATGATGAACAATGAGATTGTAGTCAAAGCTTTTGATAGATCTAGGAAAGCAGTTATCGGCGAATTGGACCTTACCATAACTATTTGTCGCTCCCTGGATTTCCATCCTGGTGCAAACGCGAAAGTGGCGCAGAAAGAGGTAGAGTCGCCAGCCAGACATTTTTTATCCTGAAGAAACAGGAATGGTAATGATGCACAAACTAAAGAAAATAAAAGGAAGGACACAGGTCATGCGAACCAAATATCTGGGTTCGGGAGTCGGTTACAACCTGGGAAGGTATTAGCACCCCAGATTGGCCGCCGTACCCGACGGGATCCACGCTTGCAAATAAACTATTTCAAAGGGTGAAGAAATGAAAACTACTGCAAAAGAAAAAGAAATGAACTGGATAAAAAGAAAATAAAGGGGGGAAATGAAAGAGTATGTTCGAACGGGCTCTACCCCGCTGCCTACGTACCTCATCTGGACATGAGGATCAGAGTCGTCGTAGTTCCCCTAACTAGGGGTGGAAAGCATTGCATGTGTCTTAAGGCTTAAACTGCCTATGTCAATGCTCAGGTGTTGCAGGCTCGAACGACGAATGCGTTACCGTCTTGAAAAATGACAAGAAGGAGCAAGTTCGCACGTAAAGAGTGAATGCAATGAGAAGAGAAGTCCCGAAGGAGAGACACTTATTATTTGTCCAATGTTTTTTTATGAGTTTTTGTGAGTGTGGCACAAGGAATTGAACTCAAGCTCTTTTCCATGGAATGTGTAAGACTTGTTTCCAAGGGAAATGGCCTAAGCTCACTAACTTGTTGAACTTATTAGATGTTTTAGTGATTAAGAAAGAAGAAGTATTTTTTATGGTTTTCTTGATGAAGATGACCTCATGATCAGACTTGTGTATCATGCTAGACAAGTGTACTATTCCAATATGGAATGAATACATATGCCCCATGGAATAAGGCAATTGCATAAGAAGTCATTTCTTTCTTTAATAAGTGCTTTTTATGGTTTTGTTTTGAAGATGAGAAGAGAGAGAACCAAAGGAGAAAAAGGTAAAAGTCTAATGGGGAAAGACTAAACCTAAAGTTATCATGTAAAGGTGGTCCTAAGGTTAGTGAGGATTGAACTAACTTAAGAAAGAAGAGGAGAAGAAGATAAGAAGAAAGCTAGAGAACAACTTACTCCTCTAAAGGAGATAAGTTGTCTTATAAGAGGGAAAAAAGAAGTTAAGCAAGTGATGGCATAAGGCACATATTAAACACAAGTGAGAAATCATAATGAAAGATGAAGAGAAAAGAATTGGAGATGTGGGAATCTCATCCACACCTCTCACTTACCAAAGCCCCTGAAATGGTTATAAGCATAAACAAGTGGTAAGACAAAAGCAAGTGAAATCAAATGAGATACAAATGAACAAAAGATCATACTAAAACATCACAACCATAATTGAAATGTCACCCTCAAGTTCCAAGATCAAGCATACAACATAAGATGATAAGTGGATCAATCAAATCACAATAAATCAACACAAGCTATCATGGAAGAAACAAAAGCAAACATGAAGTAGACAAGATCACACAAGCTACACATGTTTCACAATCATCAAGACCAGAACCATATAATCACAAGAATGTGCACAAACAACTCAAGAGAGAAAAGAAAGGTTCATGCAAATTCAAACACAAACAAAATAAGAAATGGGAACTGAAGTGGACATGTGAACAAGTGTAAGGACAAACAAACACAAACCAAATCAAGGAATAAACATCATGTGAAAAACCAGGGACCTAATCATGTTAAGAGGTGACTAAGAAGCATGAGCAAGCATGGGAAGAAGCACACAAACTCAATCATAAGCATTGAAGAGAAAGGATGAACAAAGGAGGTGAAATGAACATGCATACACTTGTGAGAAACTTTAAAGACAAGTAACAAAAAAAAATATCAAAGCACACATACCAAGCAAGGACCAAGGATCAAACCTCGTATAAAAAGACCTCTAAAAATCCTATAGGAGTTGGCATAAGCATCCTCCTAACCTAAGAACTAAGCATGCTAGCAAGAAGAAGCAAAATTAAGGAAATCTCATATGAAAATTCAAATCAAATCACAAACTCATGTAAAACTTATCCAAATAAGCACAAATGTTCCTTAATCCAGTTATAACATCATGTCAAAAGAACAAAGTCAGAATCCTAAGCAAAATAGGTCAAATGACCTCAAGAACACCAATTAGGGTTTTGAAACTTCAAGCTCAAGTCAACTATAAAAAATATCCACACATGCTTCTAAAAATCAGAACAAAAATCATCCACAAACTAAACCTTAATATGAATCAAACGCAAAAAGAACCAACTCAAGATTCAAATTGATGATCAAGATATAAAATCTACAAGTCAGCATGTATTTAAAATGTATTAAAAACAATTAATAAAAGTGGAAATTAATTCCTACGTGGAAAATGAAATAAATGGAAAATAAAAATATCAAAAATTAAAGAAAATTAAAATAATTAATCATTAATTATTTCAGAAGTTTTAGATGCATTCTACTATTTTTAAAAATCAAAAACCAAACTAAAATAAAAAAGAAAATAAAATAAAAGGCTATGAAGGAGGGGTGCAGTCAGTAAAGGCTTTAGTACAATTCACTTGGGCTTATAAAAGGGAGGGGTGCGAAGAGAAAGTCAAGCCCAAGGTCAGCGTAGTCAAACAAAATAAAAGTACATGGTGCAAATCTAAAGGCTGAGGAAGCTAGTCAGGAAAAGTAATGCCATCCAAGGGCCATGCGCACAAGTCAACAAGACTAAAATGTAATCAGATCCTAAGGCCTACATTCAAACTGGCTAATTAAATGAAATCAAACGGTTGCATTTTAAAGTTACATTAATCCTGATTAATTAAATTAATAAAACAAAATAAATTAAATAATCATGATCCAAAGGCCAGGATTCGATCTGGAGACACTAAACCCTAATATAAACCCTACCGGCTGGAGAAGCACCGGTCACCTTCTCCGGCCAACCAAAAGTTGCAGAACCACAAATCTCAACTAAAACACATAAATCATACATCAAAACAAACCCCAAGTCATGTACATCACGAATCCAGCATCAAAAATCATTTATCTAACACACACAAGCTGAATCGAAGAAAAGAAGTTTGGATCTAAAACTTTCAGATCCACGGTTTTACCTCATTTCACCACCATTTCCAAAACAAAATAGATCAGCATGCTCAGGACAAAAAGTAGAACACAATGCATACAAAATAAATCACATCCAGGATGATGAATTTTTAGTATACCTGAGATTGCAGAACCTTCAAACCTCCAAGAAAAGCAACCTCCAGCTCTAGATAAGCCTCTTGTGACCTCTAGTCATAAAATAAACGTGAAAGAAACTCTAGAATAGCCTGAATCTAGAAATTCGAATGAACCTGATCTGAACTTGGACTGATGCAAAACTTGCACAAAAGCTTGATTGAATGGTTGATCCTTGTTCCTTACACTTCAGGGAGACAGAATATGCAAGAAGTTTTGCAAATGAGTGGCTATAGAGTGAGATTCGAAGGCAAATGCATATGGAGCAAAAAGTTTGAAGGTGGTAAAAATGGTGATGTTCCTGGTGAAATGAAACCCTAGCTGGCTTTTATATTATGCCAATGACTCATGCTGAGAGAATGGAATGAAATGCACGTGAGGTAAGTGTGAATGTAATGAATTTGCCAATTTGCAAAAGTTGTATGAGTGCATGCTTTGCTCGTGCCTTTCACTCTTGCTTGCACATACTGAAGTTTCATCTTGCCCTTGATTCCTGAGTGGAGTGATCTGGGCCCTTGGACATTAGTAGCATGCTTTTTGAGTGCCATGTATTATGATATAGTGACCTAATTTTGCTCAATGATCAGCTTAGAAATGAATTACATGAGTTTTTGAAAATTGGTAGCAAGTGACATTTCATGTAAAACCCTAAAAATAAGTGAACTTCAAATGAGCACAACTTTCAAACCATGAGGGCTATGGACATGTTCTTGTACTTTTTGAAAATGGGAGATCATACTCCACAACTTTCATGTTCCAGGAAAAATCATTTGGATTCATCTTGATCATGAAAGAAAGCTTTGAAGATTAGGGCAAAATTTGCCAAAAATAGCAATTTTCATTACAAGTCACATGCCAAAAATGGAAAGTCTCTCAAAACCTCTTGATTCTTGATCTTTGACTTTGCAAAACCTCTTATATGACCTTAAGAACATCCCTTGGCTTGAAAAATGGGATTGGAACCCTTGATTTGCCACAGTTGACTTTTCAAATAATCAGTTTGACCAATTTCTTCTTATGCAAGCAACTGATGAAATAACTGCCTTCCTCAATGAATCTTCTCTCCAAATTTCATTCATATCATTCTCATATCATATGAAGGACTTTGTCCACATGAAATGGCCAAAGTCACAAAGAACCCTTGCTTGAAAATGAAACCTTAATTTGAGGTCATTTGTGTAGGAGATTGTTCCATCTTGGATCATCTGATAATCTCCCAACCTTTTGGGCTCTTGTAGAGGATCTTGAGCTTGTACATGACCTAGAGACACTTCATGGGACTTGGATAAGGTCATTTGGCTTCTTGCTATGACTTTTAAGGCTTCAAATGCACCAATGATTAATCATATGCCCAATGCTAGAACATGAGAATGTTATGCTTCATTTTTCTATGCAAAAATGCTAAGGATATGACATGCTTATGATGATTATGATATGAGGGTGATGCTAAAAAGAAGAGGTCAAATTTGTGGTGATACACTATTGGACCTCATACATTTCAAATTACCTTCCAAGTCATGGATATTTGTGCAGCCTACAGTTGTTTTCTTGGTCGACCTTGTATCCATGAAGCAGGAGCGGTAACTTCCACACTTTATAAAAAATTGAGATTTGTAAAGAACAACAAATTGGCGATAGTATAAGGAGAAAGAGCTCTAATCGTCAGCAATTTATCATCATTCTCGTATCTGGAACCAGAAGAAGCCATTGGAACTCAGTTCCAATCTCTCTGTAAGCAATGAGAATCAACTTGAAGTAGGAACGTTAATAACTTCCTACAAAGAATGGGGGCCAAATCTATAGAAAAAGGACAAAAGTATTGGTCCTATCAAATATTTCTTCCACAGTGGAGGCTTCCTTCACCCGATCTCTCAAGAGGTCAATACCATCGAAGAAAAGAACTCGGATGACTCCGACAATACAAATGATGAATGGAAGACTTATTTCAACGAAGATGGATATGTGTCTCAGGACGAAATGTGCAAGCCGTTTGATTTTCCAATCTCTAGTCCAAGATAAATTCTGAAATCAGAAGTTAGAGAAATTTACGAAGGACATCATGCTCCTCACAACTCGTTGGAAGATACTCCGATGATTGACAACTTTGACTATATTTCCTATGATCTCACAGACGATTTGCCAATATGGGAATCTAATGAAGGAAATTTAGGGTATAAGAATCAGTGAGAAAATGAATATATGTTGAATGACCATAGAAAGGATTCACCATTTCTCCCCGAGTTATGTGAATCTTATCAAGAAAATATGAGAGACAAACAATGTCATCTCGATGCATTCACAAGGATTACTGGACAAAACTTCCTTAAATTTGCATTACCAGAAGTGAACATCATTACTAAAGATGACTCATCAATTCCCACAGAGACTTGGGACACCTTGGGAAAACCAAGCAGAAAGTATGACTTCCTAGTGAAGTACACTGCTCTTGAAAGTTCTCGAATCAACATCAAGGACATCCAGGCCACTGGATGGAAAAGTTGTCCCGAATATACTAATGAAGAAATGATAGATAATTTCTCATATGGTCAAGCTGCATGGAAGGAAGACTTTATGGATCGTCCTCCACAAATCAACGTTATTACAAAAGATACTCCGGGAAGACAAGTTCCAGACTTTTGTATCTCGAATGGAGTTCATTACGATTGGGTCTCTGTTGATGTCATGTACATCGTTCATGTTCCAAATTAATTTCCTAGTTTTTTGTTTTGACCTTTCATCTTGCCTGGATGACAAGGAATGTTTTATAGGGCTTAATTGTTGTAAATGTACTCTTCACTTAGCCCAAAGTGATAGAGATTTGTTTTATATGGTTGTGTATTTCAATAATCACAAATTATAAATAAAATGTCATTCTGTACTTCAAGATTTATTGTTATTTTCCCTTTTTGCTTTTTCAGAAAATGGTAATCCCTAAAACCAACAAAAAAGATTTTTCAAAATTAATCTGTATAAACTTCTTTTGCATTATCTAAATGTGTTTTCCAAATATAATTATTACACAGATTAACTGCTTTAAACACCGTTGAAACACATGATCCAATTCCTTCTCCCAACATTGAGTTCTCGGTACTCGAAGCTGAAGAGGAAGATGACGATGAAATTCCATAAGAGATCTCCTGACTACTCAGACACAAGGAGGATTCCATTCAACCTTACAAAGAACCGTTGGAAACAGTTAACTTGAGTTCAGAAGAGGAAATAAAAGAAGTCAAGATCAGTGCACTACTCAGTTCGGCTGAAAGGAAACGCCTGATATCATTACTCAACAATTTTCCAATGTATTTGTTTGGTCCTACCAAGACATGCCAGAGTTGGATAATGACATCGTGGAATATCATTTAGCGTTAAAGGCAGAATGCTCGCTATAAGTTTGAGATACGCCTAAGAGGGGGTTAATTTAGGCCTTTAATATTTTTCTCGATTTATCACCACTTTTTTATTTTACTTTCCTTAAAGTTACTAAGTTGTGAAAACTGTAAAATGCGGAAAGTAAAGAACACATGAAATTTATATTGGTTCCTCTTAAAGTCTGAGAGTACTTTAGTCCCCTTTCAACACGAAAGACATTTCATTATTGTTAGATATTTGTACAAGCCTAAACCCAAGACTTATCCTACAATATTTTAACAACAACCAACCAAGAATAACCTCTAGGATTTTACAAGCTTAAATCCAACCGAGAATAATCCTCTCACAATAGACCTCTTGTATCCATAATCCGAATAACAAGGAATAACCACCCAAGTATAACAAGAAAATAATACTTTCCTTTTTACTCTCTTGTTTCCAACAATTATGGGCAACAAGGAATACAACAACAATTCTGACTTTTTGTAATAAGTATTTGATATGACGATTTCAATGTATCAATCCTTAGATTGATCTTCTCTTTCAAGCGAACAATTCCCTCAATGATGTACAAGTGTTCATAATGTATGGAATGAAACTTTATGACAATATATTAATGAAAGTTAAGCGCAAAAAGTTTCACTTGAAAATTATGATTTTTGAATACTTAAGAAAAATTTGAAAGATGAAGAAAAATAAATGTTTGAATTGTATTTTGAAAGAGGTTAATTGATGATATGAAATTTCATGTATTTATAAGTGCATAACACCTCTATGAAACATGGTAAAGTTATGGAAAAATAGCATGAACAATTGACAAGTTAAAATGAAACGGTTTCATGAAGAGGTGCATGAAAAATGATTTCAAATTTAAAAATATTGTTTCAGTACGATGTAAATTATGGCGGGTTTGATGTTTTTATAACGGTTCAAAACATCATAATTTACCAAAAACTGCATGTTTAAAAAAATTTGAAAAAAAAAAAATTTGTCAAAAAATTTGAACCAATCTTATGCAACATATATTGATTTATCCAAGTCAATATATTATATTTGAAAGTGAATTAACATGATTCAAATATGAAAAATAAATTTTCAAATGTATGATAAAAAAATATTTTGTTTTTAAAAGTTAGAAATAGTGATATATTTGCAACCGATTGAACCATGCATGCAAGTGAATTTTGGAGATTATTTTGAGCACTATTTTATCAATATATATTGCATGCTTATACCTCAATAAATAAAGATCAATGCAAGTCTTCATAATATTGCAAACTTGATCCATAGTCATATTGCTTCATGATGCTTTTTCTCATCATATGATAAATGCACTTAGTAGTTGTCTTCATCAAAACATGATGTTGAAGAAGCTTGACTTCACATTCTCCCCCCTTTTTTATGATGATAACTATTGAAAATTGAGATGCTTGATTCTTTTAGAATTAATGAGAATATATTATGTGAATGCCCCATATCTTTGATAACTTCCCCTTGATCAAATCTCCCCTTGTTTCATAGAGAATTTTCATCTTTTGGGCTACAAATGTTAGAGACAAGCATACACATACACATATATATATCTTCTCCCTCTTTGTCATTAGAAAAAAAGGGTGAGAAAAGTTTTATAATACATACAGAATTTAATGAAAGTAAAAACAATTTATACCAATGAGTTTCACCTCAAGAATTACTTCATCAAACATTCATCTTTTGTGAACATGATGTTAAAGCCTTCGTCACAAAGTTGACTTGTACTTAGAAGATTATGCTTTAGTCTTTTAACATAAAGTATATCTTCAATGGATGTGAAAGTTAGTGCTTCAACTTTGTCAATGCCAATAATTCTTCCTTTAAGATATTCCCCATATGTGAAATAACCCTTGGACTTTTGAACTAGACTTAAAAATTAATTTATGCCTCCCATCAAACACTTAGAACAACCACTTATCAATAAATCGTAGATTTTGAAGTGGTCTCCAAGAAAACCTACAAAAAAATTAAGTTTTATTTGGTACTCAATGTGCTTTTTGGGTCCATCATAGTTAGTTCCTTTCTTGACCCACACATAATGCCCTTCTGCTACTCTAAAATTTTTCACATAGCATGCATTAGGTGTATGACCAATTATTCTACAATAAAAATATTTTGGTTCAAAGTAGCTTTTATTCATAGAGATATAAGACTTATTTTAAACAAATTTTTTTCTTTTAGGATGACGATGAATTACTTTAGGCTTGTTCACTTTCTCTTTAATTGTTTGGTTACATTCCCTTACAAATATTGTTTTATTGGAACTTGGTTTAGAAAATTTAGAGTAACCAAGTTCACTTTTGTCATTTGAGTATCTTTGTTGGGTAAGTACCATTTCCAATCCAACTTGTCCTTTCTCATATCTCTCAATGACTCTTTCAAGTGGACAATTTGAAAATATAGTGACTTGCAATATTTACATACAAAATTTTGTCTTTCTTCACTTATATTCTTTTCTTTTTCATCCTAAGCATCTTTTTTCATATTAACAATTTTATCTTCCAAGGATGTTATTTGTTTCTTTTGACTTGAATATTTTATAGAAAGTTTCAAAAGTTCATCATGTAATTCATGAAAAGCACTTTGTAATTCATCATAAGATGGAATATCATTAGTTTCGAATTACTAACCTCATGTAATTCATCATTTGAATGATGTGAGGCCATCAATGCCTTATTTGCTTGATCTTCATCTGAAGATTAACTTATTTCATTGTCATCCCATGCAACATATGATTTCTTTGGCCTTTTGTCCTTCTTTCTTTTGAAGTATTTATCGTTCTTTTTAAGTGTAGGGCATTCACTTTTAACATGACCTTTTTCTCCATATTTAAAACATTTAATCTTCCTTGTTGGTGATTCTTCTTTAATGATTTCCTTTTTCCTTTCTTTTCTCAGAAAATTTTCAAATTTCTTTATAAGTTCATCTTCTTCATCACTATCAGATTCATCCTCTTGATTGATATCATAATTTTTTACTCTTGTCTTTAATAAAACATCTTTTGAATCATTTACTTGTATCTCATGCTTCTCGGATCTTTCAAGTTCTAATTTATGCTCTTGAAGTTTTCCGAACAAGGAAGCGGATGTCATTGTAGAAAGATTCTTCTTTTCTGAAATTTTTGTCCCCTTTGGTTGTCATTCCCTTTTTAAAGACCTAAGCACTTTAAGATTTAATTAATCAATAGTAAATGTCTTGCCAATAGCGATCAGGTGATTGGTTAAATGAACAAATCTCTTTTGTAGAGAAAGTATTGATTCTCGGGGCTGCATTCTGAACATCTCATATTCTTGACTCAATGTATTCAATCTTGATCTTTTTACTTCAGAGGTTCCTTCACGAGTCTCCACAAAAGTATCCCATATTTCTTTTGCTGATTTACATTGAGAAATGCGAAAGAAATCATCCATATTTAATGCATTTTGAAGAATATTGATAGCTTTCTGTAAACACCCCAAGTTTTCCCTCACTAAGTTCACACCATGGCTTATGATATTTCACATTTGCATTAGTTTAAGCATATCATTTCATGTTGCATTTTTTGCTTCACTGAATTGGTTCAAGTCATCTGCATCTAGGGTTTGTGATCTGAGCAATCCAGGATCCATCTGAGCTACTTCAAAGGCCTACAATCATCTCAAGAGGTTCCATGTATGTTCAATCATTACATTTTATCCTCCAAAGATCAGGGAAGTCAGAAAATCACAAGAACTGGCAAAGCATGGAAGCAGAGCTAGGGTTTAACTGCACAAATGACCTGAAATTAGGGTTTTGGTTTCAGAGGCCATAACTCCAAATTGTTTTGGTCATTCTTGTTTCTATTGGTATCAATATGTTATAAGGATCATATATACCAAGTTTGATGAAGAAATTCATTGTGGAAGTCATCTGATCACTGAGTAACTTCTTGAGCAAGTCAGAGCAAAATTAGGGCATCTGAGGCCCCCCAACAATGGAACCAAAGTGGATTTTTCATCAAATTGAAGTTATATGGTCTTTATTTGATCAATGAAGTGCTTATAAGTTCACAAATTTGAAGAAAAGTGGGCTAAACCAAAAGTTGCCAAAAATGGAAATGACTTGTAATGTAAACTTTCCATTTTGGGAAAGTTTTTCAACCTCCTCTTTTTCAACCAAAAATGCTTCAAATGAAAAATTATTGGTCATGAAAGTTATAGACTGGATCATTCCCTTTTCAAAAAGTACAAGAACAAGATCTAATTCATTTTGGAACTCAAGTTATGGCTTTCCAAAGTTGGCAAAAATCACATAATTTCAAGTTTCATGCCAAAGAGGGATTTTTGCAAAACCTCTTGCCAATTCATTTTGTGACTTCAAATTGACTTCTAATCATCATACAAACATTATGCAATGCCTAAAACTCAGAATTGCCCAAAGAATTTCAAAATTCCATGCCTTGCCCATGAAGAAATCTCAAAAGGGCCAAACTTTCTTCAAATTGCAAAACCTCCCATAACATTTCACAAACATGCTAAATTGCCTCAAAGTGATTTCCATGGCCATCCTTGATCCTTGCTGCACCAGACACCCCTTTGTACCAATCCTGAACCAGCCCATACCTCAAAGTACAACCAACCTTGACTTTTTGCATTTTCACCCATACCAATCAGCATAGCCCACACCAACTCCACAGACCTATCACAGCTTGATATGTGGACTTTATGCAAGCCATAACACACAAGAACCAAGCCTAACACTTCAGCATTCACAAGTTACCAAAAATCATCCCTCTTGCATTTTCCTTCGAAACTCACTCCTCAGCCAACAAAAATCACAAACTCTTCCACCAATCAACTCAGCATCATCCCAGGATCATTTCCCACCCTTACATTGGCCTGAAACCACCTCAAACAAAAAACACGATTTTCATCACCTCTGAACTGAAACCTTCAAAACACTCCATATAAACTCCTTCCAAGCATTCCAGAAGCATAAGGGGATCAAGGGGAGTGGAAAAGCACCAAAGAAGAGCCCAAAAAGTGCCATTTTCGAAAGCTTCACTTCAGGTAACCTCAAGAACAAATTTTCCAGAAACGTGATTTTAGGTTATAAAATTGTTCCTCATGTTGTGTTGATCATGCTGATGCTTTTCTTTTTGAAAATGGTTGTGTATTAAGGATTTTATGGCTGTCTGAAATTTTTACCGTTTGAATGTTTTGATTCGATTCTCATGATTCATGGAAAATAAATGAGTTTTGTTGTGTGGTTTGTGTTTAGTGATGTTCAATGTTTGATTCTGGAGAGTTTAGTGAGTTTTTGTGGCATTTTGAGAGAGATAGAGTGAGAGGGTTGCCGGAGAAGATGACCGGAACACTGTTCCGGTCATCTGAAAGTAATTAGGGTTCAGATTAGGGCTTAATCTTGTAATCAGTGTAAGTTTGAATTCCAGTCGTCCAGATGCGCACGTGGTCTTTCCCTCCCTTTCCAGATTTGAATCCTGTCCCTTGGATGTGCTTACTTTCATTAAATTCATTTTTATTTCACTTTTTTCTTATTTATTTTGTACGAATTTTTAAAAATAGTAAAAATCTTCAAAAAATTCTGAAAATTTTTATCAAACATTTTATTAATTTTCAGAAACCAAAAATATTTTTATTTTAATTTTTTGCAGTAAAAATATATTTTTAAATCATTCAAATGTTTTATTTAATTAATTAATGGAAATTAATTAATTAAAAATACATTTAAGTATTTAAAAATCACCAAAAAAATCAGAGAACATCCTTAGACATTTAGAAACATTTACAAACTCACCATACAAATTTATTTTTGGTTTTGATCATGCTTTGACATTTTTCAATGAATTAGGGTTCTTAAAATTGTTCATTTTCTAACCCTAACTTCAAAAATTCATAACTTTTAAACCAAGTTGAGTTTGTGAATGGTTCCTTTTGCATGGTTCTATGCATGGCTTATAGTTTCTAAAAACATTTTTGTTTAATTTTTATCTTTCATTTTCAATTTGTTTGGCATTTTGCATTGAAGATCACCCAAAAAACCCTAGAAACTTAGGAAATTCATAACTCCTAGGTTTAGCTTCTGACCTCCCCCTTTGAATGGTAACCTAGTATAGGTTTAGGGTTTCCTTTGAGTGCGTTTTCAATTTTTTATCTTGTCATTTGCTTCTGTTTTTGAGTTTTGCATTTCATGTTGCATGAAAACCCTAATTTCTCATCTTCCTTTGCATATATCTTGCATAAGCATTCATATAAGAACTTTCCATGACATTTTATGCATTCACATGACATACAAGATATCTTAGGACACATTAGAATCATGTTTGATCATTTCATCATCCATTTGCCATGTTATACATTCATTTCATTTCATGTGCATCCATGAATTTTTCATGCTTCCTTTATGCTTCATTTGTATCCTCATCCTTGTATGATCATTCACATCTCTTGACATAAATTTGCATCATCTCTTAGCATCATTTGCATCATAAATTTGTTTCTGGTTTTGGTTTGCATCTTTGCATTTCATTTCATTTCCATTTCATTTCATTTCCTCTTGCTAAAGTTTCAGGTGGTAAGTACTTTGAGAACTGAATTTGCCTTCACTTCTCATAATCTCTTCTCATCTCTCTTATGCATCCTTGATTCATTTTGTATTTGTATTAGAGTGAGCTTTCTCATTCATGTCCTTTCTTCACTTTCTTTCTTCAAGCAACTTATCTTCTTAAGTGAAGTAAGTTTGACTTGCTTCTTTCCGTTTCTCCTCCTTCCATCTCTGCTTCTTCCTTGGTGGCTTCTTCTTGAAGATCTCTTGCAAGCCTCATAAACCCTAGGAATACCCAAGCATGATCACAATTAGGGTTTGATTAGTCCCCCATTAGTTTTACCTTTGTGTCATCTTTTGTGTCTTCTCTTCTCATCTCTTAATCAGGGACTAAACCTTAAAGGTTTTAAGGCTTTGTGATTAAGGTTATGCTTGCATCATTCTCTTAGGATGGAGTGTATAACTTTAATCCTAAGTGTTAAACCCTTAATGTGTTTAAATCCTTTAATCAATTCATCTAATAAATCACTAAGACATCAAGCTTGTAACTTGGGCCTTGCATTAGGGTTCTATTTCTTCCTTAATTGGTTAAGAAGGACTAACCCTAGTGTTAATAGACAAGTCCCTCTCAAGTTGTCTTACAAACCATAAAATTCACTTCTTAATCTTACCATTAACTTAAATCCACTTTAATAAAGGCTTTGTTTTGTCATGAGGTTAATACCTAATCATGGATTAAGTCGAGGAGCCTTCCCCAGCTTAAATATTCTCATCTATTATCCTTCTATTAGGATGGTGTAATGGGTCCATTAAATCCTTGATTATGGCTTAAACTCATTACTTAACACTAAACAAAATACCAAAAACATCTAAATAATTACAAATAGGTTAATGATCTTAATCCTACATCATGGTGATTAAGTGTGAGGTGTTTACTTCATACTTAAAAGTATTCTCATTACCCCTAATCAGTGGGAGGATGTGATGAGTTTACTAACCCTTGGTTCAGGCTTAAGCTCATTTTCTTATGACAAACTCAAAAAGCAATAAAAGATTGAAAACACCACAAAAACAAACAATAATCGTCTCCTCTGGGATTCTTTTCTCATCTCATTCATTCATAAACGAGAACTCGCTTTTTCCGTCTAAGGCAAGACAGTTAGCACCTGAGCCAGACAGGTCATACACTTGAGCATAGACAAGCAAGCAATTCATAGTCAATTCTTCTTTCAGTCTCTTTGAGTCGAACTACGGTGTTCTGACTTCCTCATTGCACGAGAGGATATGTAGGCATAACTTAACCGTTATCGAACAAAAGTCTCTATATATTCCCCCTCTTCCAGTATTATTCTATAAGCCTCATTCCTGAGCACTTCACATTTCTTTTGCACTGACACTTGCATTCTTTTCCAGCTTTGATACACAGATAGCACTGACACTACCCCTTTAATCACAAACTTTTAAGCGTGGATCCCGTCGAGTACGAAGGACAATCTGGGTGCTAATACCTTCCCAGGTTGTAACCAACCCCTTTTCTTAGTTTCTCTGGTTCGCGACCGTCTTATCCATCTTTTCTTAGGTTTATGCAGCATTACCTTTCCTTCGGGATAAAAATGCCTAGCTGTTGCACCCCAAAATTTGCCCTCACCTAGTCAAGGTAATGTGTCCCAAGTATCCTCTCAAGGTTCACAAGGTTCATAATTAATCAGAAAGTTTGACAATTCCCTCAGACAATGCATCCTCCTAAGCAATGCATCCTAAACTAGGGTTTTGGATTTCATCAGGCTAAATGGACTTCCAAGGCCTCAAGTGAGCTTCATAGCATCTTATATGTCTTTAAGAATCCCTATGTCAAGTTTCAAGGCTTTCCCAAAAGGTTTGCTCAGTCAGATGATCAGATATGAAAAATTCAGTCAAAGTAGTCAAAAAGTCAAGCTGAGGTCAATTGTGGTCAAACCAAAGTCAAACTTCATGATTTTTTGCAAACATCAAGTATATGAAGTAAAATTCATCATTTGATCAAGGGTTGATCATGATTCATCAAGGAGATTTCAGATCATCAAGAATCAGGAGTTTCTAAATTAGGGTTTTCACAGGAAAAGTCAACTGAACTTTGACCAGCCCTAACTTTCACATGCTTCATCAAGAATTTTCCATCCAAAGCTCATTTTTAAGGAAATTTAATTCTCTACAATTTTGTGTCTCACAAGCCAAGCCCAAAAATGCTTCATTTGGAAGGTATGAGCTAAGACATTATAGGTCATTTCAAAAGTCAACAAAAAGTCAACATCTTCCAAATGGCATAACTTGAAAATAGTAAAGGATATGGACATGAGACCAAAGAGGTTGGTAAAGGACTCTCTAAGCTTTCCAAAATGTCCAAAATACCTTCATAGCCTTAAAATTCAGGGATTTGTGCCTTTGCAAAGTTGGGAAATTTTTGGGAGGTTTGTGAAGCAAATGAAGTCTTAAAAACAAATTTTGCCAAATGGGCCTACCAAATTCCAATCCAATCTCAAGGATAAGGTCATACACGACCCATTGACTATTTTTCCATATTTTTATGTTTTATATTTTATTATTTTGGATTTTATTTAATAAAATTCAATTTTAATGAAAATAAAATATAAAAAGTCAATCCAAAAATCTGTTTTTTGTTCTAGAAATTCTTAAAGAACAATTAAAGATGATTGGGATCATATAAAATCAGATCAACCAAAAATAGCATGGAGATATCAAATTTTTTTCAATATTTAGATCATATCTTTCTTCATGATGAAACTATCCAAAAGTCCAAAGTTGGGATTGGTTTTTTGACCTAATTAGTTCCTATTATATATGTACAAGACAAACCAATGCTGAGGACACGGATTGGCTGCCTCCAAGAACAAAAATCACAAGTCAAAATTTCACTCCAAATTTGAAATTCGGTTTCTGCCATTTAGGTTCATTCAACACGATTTAAAGGTGTAATTTTGTTCCTTGGGAGGTCTATAAGATATCCCCATCCTCATTATCATTGCATCCATGGCTGAATACTCTAACCGAATCGTTTTTTGTTCAAAATTTCATGCTTTTCGTTTTCAAACATTTAACTGTCAAAACTTGATTCTAACTATTGATTTGTGTTTAGTTTGAGGTGCAGAAGAAATCTGGATAATTGGTTTGGAGTTTCATGGCCACAATCGTGTTTTGCCATAACTAGGGTTTCGGCCAAGCTTTTAGGGTTATGCGATTTAGGCTGTATAAATAATCTTAATTGATGAAATTGAACTGTGTGAGACCTGGGCAAGCTATTAACACAATCAATTTGGATAAATTTTACGTGTTTTGCAGGTTTTCAAGATCATAGGTTTCCCTACGGGAAAATTCGCAGCAAAATACCCAAGAAATTTCGCAGGATATTTCGTAGGGTGAGAGGTAGAAGATGACTGCTTTGGCGCGTTTCTGGAAATTCAAATGTTGAATTTAATATTTTATTAATTCGTTTTAACTTAATAACATGCGCATGCTTGTAGCCTGATGGTTGGAGACACACGCTGGTGACGTTAGAGTCTGGGGTTCGAATCCTAGTTTTACCATTTTCTTCTTTGTTTTTTTTCTCTTATTTTTTTTAGGTTTAAAATATATTTTGTGATCCTCATTATCATAGCATAAGGGGCTACGTAGCCCAGTGGATGGAGACTGAGTCTGGGAGTGAGGGGGCAAGGGTTCAAACCCTACCCTCAGCATTTTGGTATTTCTGTTTTAATTTTTTTTAATTTTTTCTTATGTTTAGTATTTTAAATTAATTATATACTTTTTATAATATTTCTTTTAAATAAATCCTTTTTTTTCCTAAAAAAAAATTCTTTTTTAAATTAATACTATTTTTATAACTTGTATATAAATTTTTTTATTTTATATAATTAGTAAATAACTTATTTAAATTCTATTTAATTTCTAAATCTAAATTCCTAACCCTAATTTTTCTTAAATAAAATGTAAAACCTAGTTTCTAAAAGATCTAATTTTATTAGCCCTAATTTTTATTAACTTTAATATTTAAATTAATTTTGTTATAAACTATAATTAAATAATTAATCATTTTTTTTTGTAAATAATTATTATTTGTTTGTTATTATCATAATTGTTATATTTTCTTCTAAATTTTTTTCTAAATGTTTATTTAACTTAAAAATAATATTCTCTCTTAAATTTTTATTATATTTCTACTAACCCTTTTCTTATTATTATTATTTCATTATTACTAACATTTAAATTATTGCTTATTTATTATTCTATTTCTTATTTCTATTTCTCGATTATATTGTAATTGTCCCAAAGCCTTGTAATATTTTAGGTTTATATTTTGCTTTATTTATTATAAATATATTAATTGCATGGTTAGTAATTCTAGGGTGTGAATAACATGTTTGTAATTAAAAATTGACTTAGAATAATTAATTTTAAAAGATAAATATTTGAATACAAACATTCACACACGTAAGTCGATCTTTGATCGCCATCTTGCACTTTCTAGGGTTACCTCTCATGTTGCCTATTTCAAAAGGTCAAGTAAGGTGTCTTAAGCAAAGTCCCATCACAAATATCATCAAGTCCCTTCAAGTTTATAAGGTCAAGTCCCTTCGAGGTTGCCTACGATAAATGATCTTGTCCTTTCGAATAAAAGATGATAAGTCCCTACGAATTGCTAAAGACACCTTGCAGTTGCCTATATTCAGATGTCCCTACACATGTCCCTTCTAACATCCAAGGTAATGACTACCTATTCCTTAATAATAGGGATAGTCTTACCATTGAAAGAACATAAGAACAGTAAAGACTTAATATAGGGTAGGTTCCTCTTAATTACTTGCTCACACCTTTCAAAATGCTCTTCACACCACACTTTTCAAACAAATTTTCAAAAACAAGTCTTTGTATACATCCATACGAGGATCATTACAAAGTACTTAGAAAGTTTCTAATCACATACTACACCTTTCTCAAAACAATTCAAAGTGAGCTAAGTAACTAAGAGCCCATGGATAACCATGGATATAAAGGGTGCTAACACCTTCCCTTTATATAACCTACCCCCCGAACTCAAAATCTTTTTAAGGTATTTCCTGTTCTTTTATGTCCTTTCCTTTTGGATAAAATAAAAGTCGGTGGCGACTCTTGCTATCCGCAACATTTATAGAAAGTCAGTACTCCCACCGTGTTACACTAGCTGGCGACTCTTTTCAGTACATCTTCACCTTCTCCCTTTCGCCGACTATTCGCGTCTGTACCCCTCTTGGCCAGGTGTCATTTGGTGGGAGCGACAACTTGGTGACTCTGTTGGGGACCCTTTATACTGCAACCAGGGCTTCTGGTTCTTTTTGTGGGTTCCTCCTAGCGCTTGTTTGATTTGTGTTTATGGGGGTGTAATGTGCTAATTTTGTTATTTATTTGCTTTATTTTTTGCTTTATGTACAACTTTATTTACTGCTTTCTTACAGTTTTTTTTATATACATCATACTGTCATTATCATTGCTGGATCTGGTTTCTGATTTGGTGGCTGGGGTTTCACTGAGTAATTAAGGTCCTATACCTGGGACCTGAGTGACACCTAGGCTAGAGTGGTTCATATTCTTTCCCATTCCATTTCGGTCTGGTGCGGGAATATGAAACACAGTTCAAATATGGGTTTCTTCTTGAAAACTCTGTGCTACAGATTTCCTGTAGTGCTAGGGCTATCTGGGAAGCCTGCTAAGTCTGGATGACCTTTATTATGACCTTTAGAATCTGGGGTGAATTAGAGGAGGATCCTTTATGGTTACTGTAAACACTGTACCTCCGGGTTAGAAGTGTTTACACTTCTCATAACTGATCCAAGTCTGAGGATCCTTGTTCTAGAACAATACCCGTGAGGGGGTTGGGATGTTTACAGGTTTGCAGGAACCCTTGGACACATCATACCCTGTTACTGTATTGTTTAAGAATACTCCACTTTGGACAGTTCTTGTGACTTAACCCAGGACATGTGACTCTTTATTTGAGTCCCCCACCTTGGTTACCGGATTTCTGAGCCTTCATCCAAACTTTTGAACATACATGAACCTTATACCAAGACAGATAATCAGATCCAGCTCATGATCACAAACCCTTGCATATCATTTGCATACATCATCATTGCATCATTTAACATTTGTTTATTTGTTTTTCAGGGTATCCATCATATTATATCTGGTTTGGTTTTGACCCCTTCTACTACTTAGACCTCTGCTTCAGTCATCTTCTTCAGCATTTGCTTCAGCTATCTCCTTTAGCACTTGCATCAGTCTACCAGATAATCATCTCCAGCTTCTCAGCCTGTGATCTTCATCATCTTATTTTCAGCCTCTTCAGCAGCACTCATGACTACTCCAAGGAAAAACAACATATCTTATCATTTCTTTGAGCCCATTTTGACTGGTATCAGGCAGGTCCAGCCCCTTATCACACCTGACTACATCCCACTATTCAGAGAGCACTATGGGGGTATTTTGGATATGGTCATGGATCTTGATTCATCTCAGAGGAGCATGATCCACACATGGTTGAAGTTCTATGACCCTCCTCTTAGGTGCTTCACCTTTCCTGATTTTCAGATAGGACCACTGCTAGAAGAGTTTTCTTTATTGATTGGAGTTTCTATCAGAAAAGGAATTCCTTTCAACCCAGAGATGACTGCTCCCATGAGTGAAGAGATAGCAAGGGCATTGTATTTGGAGCCTGCCCTTATTGAGCAAAACCTGACAACAAAAGCTGGGATTCCTGGTTTACATCTGGACTTCTTGATTTCTCAGGCCACCCTAAAAGCTGCAGCGGGAGAATGGAAGGCAGTTTGTGCACTCTTAACCCTCAGTATATATGGGGTTATTTTGTTTGCAGATGAGCCCAAGTTTGTTAGTAAGAATGCCATCCACTTGTTCTTGCTGAGGAACCCAGTGCCTACATTGCTAGGGGATTTTTACTACTCAGTCCACCGGAGAAATTAAAAGCAAAGGGGGAAGCTGGTTAGATGTTGTGCTCCTTTGTTCTACTCTTGGCTACTCAGACACCTGCCTAAATCAGATGCTTTCCTGAACCCACATCAACAGAAGAATTGGGCCAAGAGGTTCATCTCCTTGATTTCAGATGACATTAGGTGGTGCACTCAGAGCACCAAAGGCAAGGATATTATCACCAGCTGTGGGCAATACCCTAATGTGCCTCTAATAGGAGTAAAAGGTTGCATCTACTACAACCCTTTACTGTTTAAAAGGAAATTGGGATATGCCTTGGTTCATCCCCCCAGGGAACAGGATTTAGCTAAGACCCTATACTGTGAGATCCAATTTGGCTCTGTTGTAGTCAAGCAAGCTGCTTGGGCCTGGGAAAACATTCAGACCAAAGGGACAGCTATTCTTGGTAGATGCAACAATATTGCTTCAGCTCAGTACTCTGACTGGTCCCGTGCCAGAGCTCAGATCACCCGAATGCCATTCACCTTGGAAGACACCCCCGGGCCCTCCACAATGCAACCTGCAGCAACTGTCAGCCTGAAGGAGTTTGAAAAGTTGAAGGAAAGGAATGAGCGGCTATCTGAATCTCTAAAGAAGACTCTTTGGGAAAGAAGTGACGGTCGTCTGGACATTGAGAGATTGGAAAAGCTCAAAATTGAGCATCTGACCAAGATTGAAAGGACAGAGGACTATATCAGGAAGGCAAGAGCCGGGGAACAGATATTAAAGAATGCCTGCAAGGAGGCCAAAATCCAGAAAGCTAGGGCAGAGCATTATCTAGAAGAAAGCCAGGCTAGGTGGGTCAGGACAACGAAGCCCGTGCACAAGAAGACCAGAGGACTCAAGCCAAGATTGAACAGTTGGAGGCCAATGAGAAGAAGCAGCAGGAAGCTTTGTTGGCAGCACAGAAAGAGATATCAGAATTAAAACTCCGGGCGGGGTTAAAGAGATCCAAGGATCAGGACAGGCATAAGAAGCTGACTAATGCCATTGCTACCAGGAATCTCCTCATTCGGACTATTACAGAGCACCCAGTTGGTCCAGTGACAGAGGCTCTCCTGAAGGAAGTCAAGGAGGATGACTTCAGATTGGATGTCTGATCTTTTTGCTTGTATTTCTTTCTTTTGATGTACTTTTCTTTTTGTTGTATTTTGACCCACCACGGGCTTGTATTGTAAACATACTATGTATTTTCATTATTTGTAATATATCAGTTTGTTTTATTTTGGTGGGATTTCTCTCAACATCATAAAGCATCTCCTCGAGGTTTGGAAAGGTCAAAACCAAGAACCAAACCAGGTACCTTGGAAAACAAATAAGCATACTGCATTGCATACTAACATTTTTCTTTGTTTTGTAGGTGTTGTTTTTTACTGTTTGTTTCTCACTTTGTTGTGGTTTCAGGAAACATTGCTCGTCGCAGAGTGTTCCTTGTCAACCGTGCACACCAATACCCAACTCGTAACAACCTTCCAGGCATTCAGATGGATCAGGTGCAGCAGGACCTGAATGAAGTAAGAAATCAAATGGCAAACAAAAGGGTCGAAATGAGAAACCAAATGACTCAGTTTATGGCTGTAATGACTGGCTTGGCACAGAGCCAAGAAAGGCTGAGGGAATTAGTGGAAAGACAGACCCCTGAAGAGCCTCACCCTGGTACAGGAGGAACCAGCAATAATGAACAAGGGCAGCCTCGTATCGATCCACCAGAGTTTGGGCCACATTTGAACCCTGAGGTTAATGGAATAAGGAACGTTCAAGGAAACACTACCGCGGGCAGGATATTGCAGGAAGACCCCTAAGAGGAATAGTTCACAGTTGTCAGAGCTGGGGATGAGGTGTATGACAGAAGACTGGATGAGATTGCTGAAAAACTAAGGACTTTGGAATCCCAGAACTCCTTGGGCTTTGACGTGATGGATATGGGGCTGGTAGATGAGGTGAGGATTCCCCACAAATTTAAGCCCCCATGCTTCGAAAAATATAATGGTACTTCCTACCCGCGTACTCACCTGCAATCTTTCTTGGGGAGACTTAAGGCTTATACCATGGATGAGAAGTTATGGATGTTCTATTTTGAGGACAGTCTGACTGGAGCTTCAAGAGAATGGTATTCGCACCTGACAAGGGCCACTATAAGATGTTGAAAAGACTTGGCCGATGCCTTTATCCGTCAGTACCAGTACAACCTAGACATGGCTCCCAATAGAACTCTTCTAATGGGCATGTCTCAGTCTTCAAAAGAAAGCTTTCGGGATTATGCTCAGAGGTGGAGACAGCTTGCTGCTGCTGTCCATCCACCCATGTCAGAAAGAGAAATGGTTGACATGTTTATGAACACCTTGCAGGGAACTTATATTGACCGACTTGCTGGATTCTCCTCCACTAGCTTCGCTGATGTAGTTATAGCTGGTGAGAGAATTGAAAGTCTTTTGAAGATGGGAAAAATCTCTGACAATGGTGCCAGTTCCTCTAACAACCCCAGAAAACCTTTTTCAGGACCCCAGAGAGCAGGTGAAACAAATGTCATCCATACAAGCAGGGGCAGACCCCAATATTCTCACAGATCAGTAGCGGCCGTTACCATCCCGACTCCAGCTCCACAACAACCACTTTTTCCTCAACAACAACAACAACATCACTATTAGCAACAACCTCACTATCCGCAACAAAGATCGTATAACAACAACAACAACCAACAACAGCGCCCCTTTCAACAGAGGCCGTCTCAGGCAAATAGGGTGATTGATCTTATCCCCATGCCTTATGCCGCTCTACTGCCACAACTCCTAAAGCTTAACCTGGTTGAGTTAAGGACATTGGCTCCACCAGATCCTCTCAATCTCCCGAAGAATTATGATGCTAATGCCAGGTGTGCCTTCCACTCCAACGCACCTGGCCACAATACTGAGAAGTGTAAAGCCTTGCAAATGAAGGTTCAGGATTTGGTCGATTCCAAAGCTCTCAATTTCGCACCTCCTCCAAATGTTAACAGAAATCCTATGCCCAATCATGGTGGGCCCAGGGTTAATGCCATAGAAGAGGATTAACCATCTGCACTGATTGGCAATGTTGCACATATTCAAACACCACTGGCAGAAGTCAAAACTCAACTTTTAAGATGCCAAGTGTTCCCGGGCTGTAGGGCCTGCGGCGAATCGTGCAAAACTGCTATTAATTGTTGTGAGAAGCTAAGGTTTGGCATAGACGGCCTTATCAGAGATGGGATTTTGCAAATTACTACGACAGCTCCTTCAACAACTCTTGTTTCAACAACAATATATCCTCCTACAACTGCAACAACTATCATTCCCACAGATTCATCCACAACTCCAGTAATCACTCCATCCATCATTTCAACAGATCAGAGTTCAGCACCGTGTACTTCTACAACATCATCACCCATTTTATCAACGGAAACGCCTACAACACCAGCAAACACTAATGAAGATGTCTCAACGGTCACGATCTATTATGACCCAGCAAATGTTCATCCCAACAACAATTTTCAACAACAAACCGCGACACCTCCTGTCAGATCTCCAGTCACAATATACTACGACCCGCATACCATCACAGTTCCTTCCGCTGCAGCAATCAGTCCAGTCACCATCATGGTACCTGGGCCTGTTCCTTATGAAAGCAGTAATGCCATACCTTGGCATTACGGCTCTGATCTCTACTGCGACGGAAAGAAGATCACTCCGGATTCATCAACCTCTTCACCACAAATTGACAATGTTGGGGGAGGCGGAGGCTTCACCAGAAGCAGACGCCTTTTTGCCTCACAAACACCAAGACCCAATGTTGAAGCAGAAGATGTTGCCAAAGCAAAAGGGAAGAGTGTGGTACCCGAAGAGCAAGCTGTTAAAGAAACTCAGAAGACGTCTTTTGAACAAGATGTGGACGAGTTCATGAGAATAATCAAAAAGAGTGATTACAAAGTGGTGGACCAGCTTCATCAGACACCCTCCAAAATCTCCATATTGTCATTACTAATGTGTTCCGAAGCCCATAGGAATGCACTTTTGAAGGTCCTGTACGCAGCCTACGTGCCGGAAAAGATTACGGTTAATCATCTAGAAACAATGGTTGCAAATGTTAACACCAGTCATGGACTGGGCTTCACAGATGCTGATTTAACAACGGAGGGACGCAACCATAACAAGGCCTTACATATCACCTTAGAATGCAAAGGTGCTGTTCTTTCTCATGTGCTGGTAGACACTGGGTCTTCGCTCAATGTCCTCCCAAAGAAGGCCTTGGTGAAGTTGGAGTATGATGGTTTGGCATTGCGTCCAAGTAACTTGGTGGTGAGAGCATTTGATGGCTCTAAGAGATCAGTGCTTGGAGAGATTGATCTACCTGTGATGATTGGCCCACAAATCTTTAAAACTGCTTTCTTCGTGATGGACATACAGCCGGCTTACAGCTGTTTGTTGGGTAGACCCTGGATTCACGCCGCTGGAGCTGTTACATCTACCATTCACCAGAAATTAAAATTTGAGTGGGAAGGCCAGATCATCACAATCTGCGGGGAGGAAGACATTTTTGTTAGCCAGCTGGCTACCTACAAGTACATAGAGATGGATGGGGAGATCCATGAGACTATGAGTCAGGGGTTTGAAGCCCTTAACATCAATGAAGCAACTGCTGTGTCTGGAACTTCCATCACTTCATATCAACAGGCCCGAAAGGTTGTTGAAGAGAGTACCGCTCAAGGCTGGGGCAAGCTGCTGCCAGTTGAAAAGAAAGAAGACAGATTCGGGTTGGGTTACAGACCAACTCGACAATATCAACTGGAGGCTGCGACGGAACCCTAATTTGTCAGCGGGGGAATGCTTACCCTGGATGTTGTGAACAGTTTGGAAGACGAGGAAGAAGACGAACGCAACCTGGAAAGCTGGATACGTCCAAGGATCCCGGGGAACCAAGTCTCTAACTAGTCTTCCCAGGAAATTATAAGAGTTACTCCTGCAGAGTAATTATTATTTCCTATCTTTTAGCATGCATCAAGTCCTGCGTCTTGCCCAAGATGTCAGGACTCATTTTGTAACCGAGCCATCTTGTATTTTGTGCAAACGATCAATTAATGAATATCAGGACATCTTTTGCAAACGAATCTTTTTTTCACTCACTGTTTTTCATTTTTCATTTTTTGTACAAAACAATAAAATGGCAATGTTTTCAAAATAATAAATTTTCACTTTTTTAAACAAGATAAAACTGATCACTAAAATGAACAAATCTAAACCCTTGCAGAGAGTGCCCTCCAGACTGCACCGACAACGACACTGCTATGACTTCGTATGACTTCGAAAATCCGATTAATCAATCCGATGAAGGGGTTGAAGAAGATTATGAGCTACCTAAAGAGCTAGCCAGGTTGTTAAGGCAAGAGGAGAAGGTTATCACTCATCATCAGGAGGAAGTTGAGACAGTTAATCTTGGTACCGAAGAAGACTTGAAGGAAGTGAAGATCGGGGCCCGCCTGCAAAATTCAGTGAAGGAACAACTTATCGACATGCTTCGGGAGTATGTGGATGTTTTTGCTTGGTCTTATCAAGATATGCCAGGTCTGGATACCAACATTGTTATGCACAAGCTGCCTCTAAAGGAAGACTGTGCTCCAGTAAAACAGAAGTTGCGTTGTACTCATCCGGATATGGCCATCAAGATAAAAGAAGAGGTGCAAAAGCAGTGGGACTCCAATTTCCTTTCTGTAACCAGTTGCCCGCCGTGGGTTGCTAATATTGTACCAGTGCCTAAGAAGGATGGCAAAGTATGAATGTGTGTGGATTACCGGGATCTGAACAGAGCTAGCCCGAAAGATAACTTCCCATTACCTCACATTGATGTATTGGTAGACAACACGACTCAGTTCTCGGTAATCTCCTTCATGGATGGATTTTCAGGATATAATCAGATCAAGATGTCACCTGAAGACATGGAGAAGACAACTTTCATCACACCCTGGGGCACATTCTGTTATAAGGTAATGCCATTTGGATTGAAGAATGCTGGTGCCACTTATCAACGGGCTATGGTAACATTATTCCATGACATGATCCACAAAGAAATTGAATGTTATGTGGATGACATGATTGCCAAGTCCCTCACAGAAGAAGACCACCTGGTGAATCTGTTGAATCTGTTCAAACGTCTGAGAAAATACCAGTTGAAGTTAAACCCCGACAAATGCACATTCGGGGTACGTTCCGGTAAGTTGCTGGGATTTATTGTAAGTGAAAAGGGAATTGAAGTTGACCCTGACAAAGTCAAAGCCATTCAAGAGATGCCTGCACCAAAGACTGAAAAAGAAGTTCAGGGGTTTCTAGGTAGATTGAACTACATTTCAAGGTTCATATCTCATCTTACTGCAACCTGTGAACCCTTGTTCAAGTTGTTAAGAAAAGAACAAACGGTCAGGTGGAATGAAGATTGCCAGAGGGCTTTTGACAAAATCAAGGAGTACTTACAAGAACCTCCAATCCTTATGCCTCCAGTTGAAGGAAGACCTCTAATAATGTACTTGACAGTATTAGAAGGATCAATGGGGTGTGTGTTGGGCCAGCATGACGAGTCTGGTCGAAAATAGTATGCAATATACTATCTAAGCAAAAAGTTTACCGACTGTGAACAACGTTATTCACTGCTCGAGAAAACTTGATGTGCTTTAGCGTGGGTTGCTTGCCGACTAAGGCAGTACATGTTGACCCACACTACCTTATTGATCTCAAAGATGGATCCAGTCAAGTACATATTTGAGAAGCCAACACTTACCGGAAGGGTTGCGAGATGGCAAATGATTCTAACAGAATATGACATTCAGTACACATCTCAAAAGGCCATTAAGGGCAGTGTACTATCTGACTATCTGGCTGAGCAACCCATTGATGATTACCAGCCAATGAGATTTGATTTCCCTGATGAAGACATCATGTTCCTAAAAGCAAAAGATCACGAAGAGCATGTTCACACTGAAGGGCCTGACCCAGAAGAAGAATGGACAATGATGTTTGATGGGGCTTTCAATATGAATGGTCGTGGAGTTGGTGCAGTGCTCATTACACCTAAAGGAGTTCACATGCCTTTCTCGGCAAAACTCACCTTTAACTGCACTAACAATGAAGCTGAATACGAAGCTTGTATCATGGGTCTTGAGGAAGCCATTGACCTCGGGATCAAGACTTTAACTGTGTTCGGAGATTCAGCTCTGGTAATCAATCAGACCAACGGCAAATGGTACACTCACCAGGAGCATCTGATTCCATACCGGGATTATACGAGGAGATTACTGACTTTCTTCACAACAGTCAAACTTGAGTATATCCCTCGAGATGAAAATCAGTTTGCAGATGCTCTGGCTACGATTTCCTCCATGATCAAGGTTCAAGCTGCTAACTTTGTGCCCCGGATTTCAGTATCCAGACTTGACAGACCAGCATACATATTCTCAGTAGACATTGTTAAAGATGACAAGCCTTGGTTCCATGACATCAAATGCTTCTTGGAGGATCAAACATACCCACCTAGGGAATCATCCAATGATAAGAAGACATTGAGAAGGCTAGCTGGTAGTTTCTTCCTGAATACTGATGGTTCGTTATACAAGAGAAACTTTAACATGGTACTTCTCAGATGTGTTGATAAGAAAGAGGCAGACTTGTTGATGCACGAGGTGCATGAAGGATCTTTCGGTACCCATACTGGAGGACATGCAATGGCTAAAAAGTTATTAAGATCAGGTTACTACTGGATCACAATGGATGCAGACTATTGTGCCTATTGCCAGAAAGTGCCACAAATGCCAGATTTATGAAGACAAAGTGCATGTGCCTCCGAATTCTTTAAATGTGATGTCTTCACCCTGGCCCTTCGCCATGTGGGGCATTGATATGATTGGAAAGATCGAACCGACTGCTTCAAATGGCCACAGATTCATCCTGGTAGCCATTGACTATTTTACCAAATGGGTTGAAGCAGCTTCGTATGCAAATGTCACCAGGCAGGTGGTAGCCCGATTCCTAAAGAGAGACATCATCTGTTGGTATGGAGTGCCTGAGCGAATCATTACTGATAATGGTTCCAACTTGAACAATAAGATGATGGCAGAACTGTGTCGGGACTTCAAATTCCAACACCACAATTCTTCTCCTTACAGGCCAAAGATGAACGGCGATGTTGAGGCAGCTAACAAGAATATCAAGAAGATTGTGCAAAAGATGATGGTGACTTACAAAGACTGGCATGAGATGCTACCATTTGCCTTGCATGGGTACCGTACCTCAATCAGAACATCCACTGGGGCAACACCGTATCAGCTTGTGTATGGTATGGAGGCAGTCCTACCTGTTGAAGTTGAATTACCCTCCTTGCGGGTACTGATGGATGTCAAGTTGAATGAAGCAGAATGGGTCCGTTCTCGGTACAATCAACTGAATCTGATCGAAGAAAAGAGATTAGCTGCAATCTGTCATGGGCAGCTATATCAGAAAAGAATGAAGAAAGCCTTCGATCAGAAAGTCAGGCTTCGAGAATACCAAGTAGGAGATCTTGTGCTGAAAAGACTCCTTCCTCCTCATACAGACCACATGGGCAAGTGGACTCCGAACTATGATGGTCCGTTCATAGTAAAGAATGTTTTTTCTGGTGGAGCACTGATGCTCACTACTATGGATGGGGAAGATTTCCTGTCCCCTGTGAATTCAGATGCAGTTAAAAAATACTTCGCATAAAATGACCCGCTGGACATAAAAACAGAATGTAAGTCCAGGCAAAAATAGGGCATCCCGGCGAGTCAAAAACAAAATAAAAGACTCGGGAAAAAATAAGGGAAAATAAAGAAAAATGTACACCCGCTGAGTTGAAAAGCCGCATTGGACAGCTCAGGCAAAAATGGGTATCCCGGTGGATCGAAAACCCGAAAGGGCAATCCACGCAAAATAAGGGAATAAGCGAACAACTGCATTCTGAATTCGTCTGTATCGCTCGCAACATGGCAAAATTCAAAAGGATAAAGCATCGGTCAGAATCAACTTTCTTCAGAAAGCAGGATGAGAAGAACGTCGAGGTCATACGGGTCATAGCAAAAGGGAAGCTCGCTAAAGCGTCATCAACATTTCCAGCACCTTCATTTTTCTCAATTTGTAACAATCTCCTCATTTCAGGGGATTTGTTTCTTTGAATGTATTTTCCAATTCAGGGCGCCCAAATTAATAAAATCAGATTTTCAGTCACACTTCGTCTTGTACATTTTTATTTCATTTGCAAAAATGTCCGATATCCTTGATATAATGGTTGCATAAAAATAGATGTGCCTCGCTAATCACATGCTTGCAGGAAATATATTACTTACTCCCAGGAGTCTCTATAACTCCTATGATGGAATCCAGTAAGGGATACCTCGGGGTACTTGTGCGTTTCTTTGTCATAACAGGATTGCAGGTATTCAAAGCGCAACATGAGGGCATGAAAGATCTTCCCCAGCAAAGCTGCCAAATCATCATTTCCCCAGCTGAGTTATCAAGAATCCTCAGCAGGATCCCCACAGAAATCTCTAGGAAGATCGTTCAGTGATCTTTTTTCTTCCCCAGCCGAGTGCTAGACAGGGAACCCCCCCCCCCCCCACAGAGCTCCAGCCTCTCCCAGAAGAGCAATGTCCGAGTTTCCCGCACAACAAAGTGACGAAAGCTTCCACATCCCCAACTGGGCTCCTCCTTACAAAGATAGGCCTATCAGTAACCTATTTCCCCAAGAAAAGTCGTACATTTTGTCAGATCTACCAATGATCTCATCCCCAGCTAGGATATCCTTTCAAGCAGATCAGCCAGAGATCTCCACAACAGCAGGATCCGAGTCCCGGATTGGTATCTTTTGTATAATCATAGCATTCACATCATATTTCCCCTCAAAGCGTAGCATTCCGTTTAATACGGAGCATTACGGCAAAAATCAAACATATTGCATAAATCACAAGTCAGGTTCGAATCAGTCACCTGTAAATATCAACATTCCATCAACAATATATGTATAGACTCACGGTCCCCACAGAACGCCAAAGCATCTCCTTTGCACTCCTAAAATACAGATACATGCTCCTTTTGGCACTCGTCTGTGTCATCTTTCCCTAGAAAGTCGCCAGGACATTTTCTACAAACAGATACTTATACATAACATATCCTTCTCGACACTCGCCCGTGTCATCCTAATTTCCCCAGCAGAAAGCCAAAGCATCCCCTTTGCACTCACAAATACATGTTCATATTTACTCTTCTCGACACTCGTGTTTACTATTCCCCAGTAAGTCCCCAACAAAGCAACTTTTCTTTTATCTGACATTCGTCCTATGTCATGATACTTTCGGCAGCCGTACCCTGCCAGGTGATCGTCCTTCACCTTTTTGATGACCGTCCCTCATCATTCCCCCAGCGGAGTCTCCATTATTGGAACTCTTTTCTATCCAACATTCGTCCTATGTCGTGATATTTTAGCAGCCGTCCCCTGCTAGGTGATCGTCCTTCACCTTTTTTATGATCGTCCTTCATCATCTTATCCAATGGTCGTCCCCATCGTTGATTTTGTTATCTGACATTCGTCCTATGTCATGATAAACCCTGAGAGCATCCGTACCTTGCTAGGTGATTGTCCTTCACCTCTTGATGATCGTCCTTCATCATGCTTATCCGATGGCCGTCCCATCGTCGACCTTTTCTATCCGGCATTCGTCTTATGTCGTGATACTCTCGGCAGCCTTACCCTGCCAGGTGATCGTCCTTCACCATAGATGACCGTCCCTCATCATTGCTTCGTTGCCTTTATATTTTGATCCCTAGATAATTTTGTTACTTTGCTTGATGGTCATCCCCATCATGAGCTCTTTATTTCCCCCAGCATGTCGGTCGTCCCCGTCATTGCTTTATCCCCAACAGTCATCCTCTGCTCGATGGTCGTCCTCCATCGTCCACACTTTATAAATCATGCTATACTTTCTTCTACAATTTATATCCCTTTTCTTCTTCTCCCCAGTGAGTGCAAATTTTGGACTGTCTTTGGTATTCAACCACAAGTTATCTTGTTTGTCTGTTAAGCCAGACGCTTACATCCTGCACAGCTAACTCATGCTTGAATAGGGGCAGCTATAAACACCCCAAATTTTCCCTCACTAAGTTCACACCACGGCTTGTGATCTTTCACATTTGCATTAGTTTAAGCATATCATTTCATGTTGCATTTTTTGCTTCACTGCATTGGTTCAAGTCATCTGCATCTAGGGTTTGTGATCTGAGCAATCCAGGATCCATTTGTGCCACTTCAAAGGCCTCCAATCATCTCAAGAGGGTCCATGTATGTTCAATCATTACATTTTATCCTCCAAAGATCAAGGAAGTCAGAAAATCACAAGAACTGGCAAAGCATGGAAGCAGAGCTAGGGTTTAACTGCACAAATGACCTGAAATTAGGGTTTTGGTTTCAGAGGCCATAACTCCAAATTTTTTTGGTCATTCTTGTTTCTATTGGTCTCAATATGTTATAAGGATCATATATACCAAGTTTGATGAAGAAATTCATTATGGAAGTCATCTGATCACTGGGTAACTTCTTGAGCAAGTCAGAGCAAAATCAGGGCATCTGAGGCCCCCCAACAATGGAACCAAAGTGGATTTTTAATCAAATTGAAGTTATATGGTCTTTATTTGATCAATGAATTGCTTAGAAGTTCACAAATTTGAAGAAAAGTGGGCTAAACCAAAAGTTGCCAAAAATGGAAATGACTTGTAATGTAAACTTTCCATTTTGGGAAAGTTTTTCAACCTCCTCTTTCTCAACCAAAAATGCTTCAAATGAAAAATTATTGGTCATGAAAGTTATAGATTGGATCATTCCCTTTTCAAAAAGTACAAGAAGAAGATCTAATTCATTTTGGAACTCAAGTTATGGCTTTCCAAAGTTGGCAAAAATCACATAATTTCAAGTTTCATGACAAAGAGGGATTTTTGCAAAACCTCTTGCCAATTCATTATGTGACTTCAAAATGACTTCTAATCATCATACAAACATTATGCAATGCCTAAAACTCAGAATTGCCCAAAGAATTTCAAAATTCCATGCCTTTCCCATGAAGAAATCTCAAAAGGGCCAAACTTTCTTCAAATTGCAAAACCTCCCATAACATTTCACAAACATGCTGAATTGCCTCAAAGTGATTTCCATGGCCATCCTTGATCCTTGTTGCACCAGACACCCCTTTGTACCAAGCCTGAACCAGCCCATACCTCAAAGTACAACCAACCTTGACTTTTTGCATTTTCACCCATACTAATCAGCATAGCCCACACCAACTCCACAGACCTATCACAGCTTGATATGTGGACTTTATGCAAGCCATAACACACAAGAACCAAGCCTAACACTTCAGCATTCACAAGTTACCAAAAATCATCCCTCTTGCATTTTCCTTCAAAACTCACTCCTCAGCCAACAAAAATCACAAACTCTTCCACCAATCAACTCAGCATCATCCCAGGATCATTTCCCACCCCTTACATTGGCCTGAAACCACCTCAAACAAAAAACACGATTTTCATCACCTCTGAACTGAAACCTTCAAAACACTCCATATAAACTCCTTCCAAGCATTCCAGAAGCATAAGGGGATCAAGGGGAGTGGAAAAGCACCAAAGAAGAGCCCAGAAAGTGCCATTTTCGAAAGCTTCACTTCAGGTAACCTCAAGAATTTTTTTTCCAGAAACGTGATTTTAGGTTATAGAATTGTTCCTCATGTTGTGCTGATCATGCTTATGCTTTTCTTTTTGAAAATGGTTGTGTATTAAGGATTTTATGGCTGTCTGAAATTTTTACCGTTTGAATATTTTGATTTGATTCTCATGATTCATGGAAAATAAATGAGTTTTGTTGTGTGGTTTGTGTTTAGTGATGTTCAATGTTTGATTCTGGAGAGTTTAGTGAGTTTTTGTGGCGTTTTGAGAGAGATAGAGTGAGAGGGTTGCCAGAGAAGATGACCGGAACACTGTTCCGATCATCTGAAAGTAATTAGGGTTCAGATTAGGGCTTAATCCTGTAATTAGTGTAAGTTTGAATTCCAGCCGTCCAGATGCACGCGTGGTCTTTCCCTCCCTTTCCAGATTTGAATCTTGTCCCTTGGATGTGTTTACTTTCATTAAATTCATTTTTATTTCACCTTTTTCTTATTTATTTTGTACGAATTTTTAAAAATAGTAAAAATCATCAAAAATTTCTGAAATTTTTTATCAAACATTTTATTAATTTTCAGAAACCAAAAATATTTTAATTTTAATTTTTTTCATTAAAAAAATATTTTTAAATCATTTAAATGTTTTATTTAATTAATTAAAAATACATTTAAGTATTTAAAAATCACCAAAAAAATCAGAGAACATCCTTAGACATTTAGAAACATTTATAAACTCACCATACAAATTTATTTTTGGTTTTGATCATGCTTAGACATTTTTCAATGAATTAGGGTTCTAAAAATTGTTCACTTTCTAACCTTAACTTCAAAAATTCATAACTTTTAAACCAAGTTGAGTTTGTGAATGGTTCTTTTTGCATGGTTCTATGCATGGCTTCTAGTTTCTAAAAACATTTTTGTTTCATTTTTATCTTTCAATTTGTTTGGCATTTTGCATTGAAGATCACCCAAAAATCCCTAGAAACTTAGGAAATTCATAACTCCTTCTAGGTTTAGCTTCTAACCTCCCCCTTTGGATGGTAACCTAGTATAGGTTTAGGGTTTCCTTTGAGTGCATTTTCAATTTTTTATCTTGTCACATTTGCTTCTGTTTTTGAGTTTTGCATTTCATGTTGCATGAAAACCCTAATTTCTCATCTTCCTTTGCATATATCTTGCATAAGCATTCATATAAGAACTTGCCATGACATTTTATGCATTCATATGACATACAAGACATCTTAGGACACATTAAAATCATGTTTGATCATTGCATCATCCATTTACCATGTTATACATTCATTTTCATTTCATGTGCATCCATGAATTTTTCATGCTTCCTTTATGCTTCATTTGTATCCTCATCCTTGTATGATCATTCACATCTCTTGACATACATTTGCATCATCTCTTAGCATCATTTGCATCATACATTTGTTTCTGGTTTTGGTTTGCATCTTTGCATTTCATTTCATTTTCATTTCATTTCATTTCCTCTTGCTAACTTTTCAGGTGGTAAGTACTTTGAGAAGTGAATTTGCCTTCACTTCTCATAATCTCTTCTCATCTCTCTTATGCATCCTTGCTGCATTTTATATTTGTATTAGAGTGAGCTTGCTCATTCATGTCCTTTCTTCACTTTCTTTCTTCAAGCAACTTATCTTCTTAAGTGAAGTAAGTTTGACTTGCTTCTTTCTGCTTCTCCTCCTTCCATCTCTGCTTCTTCCTTGGTGGCTTCTTCTTGAAGATCTCTTGCAAGCCTCATAAACCCTAGGAATACCCAAGCATGATCACAATTAGGGTTTGATTAGTCCCCCATTAGTTTTACCTTTGTGTCATCTTTTGTGTCTTCTCTTCTCATCTCTTAATCAGGGACTAAACCTTAAAGGTTTTAAGGCTTTGTGATTAAGGTTATGCTTGCATCCTTCTCTTAGGATGGAGTGTATAACTTTAATCCTAAGTGTTAAACCCTTAATGTGTTTAAATCCTTTAATAAATTCATCTAATAAATCACTAAGACATCAAGCTTGTAACTTGGGCCTTGCATTAGGGTTCTATTTCTTCCTTAATTGGTTAAGAAGGACTAACCCTAGTGTTAATGGACAAGTCCCTCTCAAGTTGTCTTACAAACCATAAAATTCACTTCTTAATCTTACCATTAACTAAAATCCACTTTAATAAAGGCTTTGTTTTGTCATGAGGTTAATCCCTAATCATGGATTAAGTTGAGGAGCCTTCCCCAGCTTAAATATTCTCATCTATTATCCTTCTATTAGGATGGTGTAATGGGTCCATTAAATCCTTGATTATGGCTTAAAATCATTACTTAACACTAAACAAAATACCAAAAACATCTAAATAATTACAAATAGGTTAATGATCTTAATCCTACATCATGGTGATTAAGTGTGAGGTGTTTACTTCATACTTAAAAGTATTCTCATTACCCTTAATCAGAGGGAGGATGTGATGAGTTTACTAACCCTTGGTTCAGGCTTAAGCTCATTTTCTTATGACAAACTCAAAAAGCAATAAAAGATTGAAAACACCACAAAAACAAACAATAATCGTCTCCTCCGGGATTCTTTTCTCATCTCATTCATTCATAAACGAGAACACGCTTTTTCCGTCTAAGGCAAGACAGTTAGCACCTGATCTAGACAGGTCATACACTTGAGCATAGACAAGCAAGCAGTTCACAGTCAATTCTTCTTTTAGTCTCTTTGAGTCGAACTACGGTGTTCTGACTTCCTCATTGCACGAGAGGATACGTAGGCATAACTTAACTGTTATCGAACAAAAGTATTTGTATATTCCCCCTCTTCCAGCATTATTCTATAAGCCTCATTCCTGAGCACTTCACATTTCTTTTCCACTGACACTTGCATTCTTTTCCAGCTTTGATACACATATAGCACTGACACTACCCCTTTAAACACAAAATTTCAAGCGTGGATCCCGTCGAGTACGACGGACAATCTGGGTGCTAATACCTTCCCAGGTTGTAACCAACCCCCTTTCTCAGTTTCTCTGGTTCGTGACCGTCTTATCCATCTTTTCTTAGGTTTATGCAGCATTACCTTTCCTTCGGGATAAAAATGCCTAGTTGGCGACTCTTTTCAGTTCATATTCACCTTCTCCCTTTTGCCGACCGTTCACGTCTGTACCCCTCTTGGCCAGGTGTCATTTGGTGGGAGCGACACTTTCTTTTCATTTAGAATTCTTTTCTTGTCATCTTCATCATATGCCTTTTTAGCCTTAAAAGTGTTAACACCAATCGACCACACTGATAGGATTATGCGGACCATTTTCAATAGTTTCCCATATACCCTCTCCTCGTGCTTCTAAATGAGCCTTAATTCGGATTTTCCAAAAGTCAAAATACTCTCCAGAAAATAGAGGGGGCTTGTTACTACTACCACCATCTTTGAAAACCGGGACTACGCTTGCGGAAGTCATTCTGGATCTTTAAGAATAGGTTGCCTATAAACTTCTTTGATGCCAATTGTAAGATTAGATATGCCTAAGAAGGGGGTGAATGAGACCTTTAATATTTTTCTTGATTTATCACCGGTTTTTATTTTACTTTCCTTAAAATTACTGTGTTATGAAAACTGTAAAATGCGGAGATTAAAGAACACATGAAATTTATACTAGTTCCTCTCACAGTCCGAGAGAACTCCGGTCCCCTTTCAACACGAATGAGATTTTACTATTGTTAGATATTTGTACAAGCCTAAACCCAAGACTTATCCTACAATCTTCTAACAACAACCTATCAAGAACAACCTCTTAGATTTTACAAGATTAATGTCCAACCAAGAACAATCCTCTCACAATAGACCTCTTTTATCCACAATCCGGATAACAAGGAATAACCACCCAAGTAGAATAAGAAAACAACCATTTCCTTTCTACTCTCTGGTTTCCAACAATTCTGGACAACAAGGAATACAACAATAATTCTGACTTTTTGTAATAAGTATTTGATATAAAGATTTCAATGTATCAATCATTAGATTGATCTCCTCTTTCAAGCGAACAATTCCTTCAATGATGTACAAGTGTTCATAATGTATGGAATGAATCTTTATGACAATATATTAATGAAAGTTAAGTGCAAAAAGTTTCACTTGAAAATTCTGATTTTTGAACACTTAAGAAAAATTTGAAAGATGAAGAAAAAGAAACGTTTGAATTGTATTTTGAAAGAGGTTAATTGATGATATGAAATTTCATGTATTTATAAGTGCATAACACCTCTATGAAGCATGGTAAAGTCATGGAAAAAAATTATGAACGATTATCTAGTTAAAATTAAAGGTTTCATGAAGAGGTGCATGAAAAGGATTTCAAATTTAAAAATATTGTTTTAGTACATTGTAAATTATGGCAGTTTTGGTGAGTTATAAGGGTTCAAAATGCCATAATTTATCAAAAACTGCATGATAAAAAAATTGAAAAAATAAAATTTTGTCAAAATATTTGAACCAATCTTATGAGACATCTATTGATTTATCCAAGTCAATAGATTATATTTGAAAGTGATTTAACACGATTCAGACATGAAAAATAAAATTTCAAATGTATGATAAAAAATATTTTGTTTTTTAAAGTTAGAAATAATGATATATTTTCAACCAAATGAACCATGCATGCAAGTGAATTTTAGAGATTATTTTGAGTACTATTTTATCCATATATATTGCATTCTTATACGTCGATAAATAAAGATCAATGCAAGTCTTCATAATGTTGCAATCTTGATCCATAGTCATATCGCCAGTCAAGCAGATGTTGAGAATAACTCATCCAGGAATGGCTATCAAAATCAAGGAAAAAGTCCAAAAGCAGATTGATGTTGGCTTCCTCGCTACTTCAGAATATCCTCAGTGGTTGGCAAACATTTTGCTAGTACCAAAGAAGGACGAAAAAGTTAGAATGTGTGTATATTATAGGGATCTCAACAAAGTAAGTCCAAAGGAAGACTTCCCCTTACCACACATCGACATGATGGTGGACAACACTCCAAAATACAAGGTATTTTCTTTCATGGATGGTTTTTCGGGCTACAACTAGATCAAAATGGCACCCGAAGACATGGAGATAACTTCCTTCATAACGCCATGGGGAACCTTCTGTTACAAATTAATGTCTTTCAGATTAAATAATGTTGGTGCTATCTATAAAAGGGTAATGAAGACTCTCTTTTATGACATGATGCATAAATAGATCGAAGTCGAAGACCAAAGAGGAACACATTGAACATCTACATAAATTGTTTCAACGACTGAGAAAATACAAACTACAACTGAATCCTAACAAGTGCATATTTGGTGTCCGATCAGGAAAGCTCCTAGGATCCATCACTAGTAAAAAAATGAATTGAAGTCGTTCCCGATAAAGTCAATGCTATTCAAGAAATCCTTGCTCCGAAAATGGAGAAATAAGTGTAACACCCCAAAATTTGCCCTCATATTTATTATCTTCTAACTGGTTTGTGTTTCACATTCACCTACATCATCCATTAGTGCACAAACTCAGAATCATGCATTCCATTGGGTTCCTAAGACATGGTATCAAAGATGCTGTTATGTTATGTATTAGGGGAAACAAGGGATTTTGCGAGACATGCATGAAAACTGTAATGTTGATTGAACAGAATGGGAAGGGAAATACCACAGGACAAGTTGATTTTGATGACAATAGTAACAAGGAATATCTTTTCAAGGATTACTATGTAGATCTAAAAAAAGAAAAGCCGTCTCTTACATTTGATGAACTTACGCTAGCCAAAAACCATTGGAAGGGATGTGGTAAACTTCCTTCTAAAGATGAATCGCCGGATGAACTTTTGGATGCCACCAATGATAAAGGGTCGGATTCAGATAGCTCTTATGAGAATGTAGATTTGGGTCGATCTAAGAAAATAAAGTCTAAGAGACGTGCAAAGTCTCAATCCAAACGCGGCGTTGATGGGCTATCTACAAAAGAAAGCTCTAAGTGGGCTTCAAAGGAGCTCTTGGAGTTTGTTATGCACATGAGAAATGGAGATAAATCTATGTTATCACAATTTGATGTGCATGCCCTTTTGCTAGAATATATTAAAATAAATAAAGCTTCGAGATCCTCGCCGAAAAAAGTCATATTGTTTGCGATGTGAGGCTTCGAGATTTGTTTGGTAAGCCAAGAGTTGGGCATTTTGAAATGTTAAAACTTCTTGAATCCCATTTCTTTCTTAAAGAGGATTCACAGCCTGAAAATAACCAGGGAAGTGTTGTTGATACTGAGGCTAGTCATTTGGAGGGTGATGGCAATGGTGACACTTATACTAAAAGCTGGAGAAGATAAGAAACGAAAAGTCGTAAAAAGGGTGATGGGAGAGGACTTCAATCTAAGGTTGATGATTATGCAGCCATTGATAATCATATTATTAATTTAATTTATTTAAAACGCAATTTAGTGGAGGATTTACTTGAAGATATAAATAAGTTTCATTCAAATAACTTTGTAAATGCATTATCCCTAGTGGTATTTCATTTACTAAGTGAAGATTATCAGATTATTTACAGATTATATATTCTAAATAGAAGATTCATAATGGCATTGCAGTGTAAATGGAGAAGTAATATCAGGTCTATAACATGATCAGTTTCAATAAGGGGAATATGTTAGAAAAAATCAGTAGGCAAACCGAAAAGGAGTCTATAATACAAAAATGATTTTACACCAGAATGATGACAACAGGAATCTTTAACGAAATTAACACAAAAATGGTAGACTTCGTCAACTCGAAGTTACTCCGCATACTGAATTGTCAACAGTTTCAAGGACCATCGTCTTCAATCTCCTGAAGACTCCATCATCGATTTCCCGTGTCACTCCAACATACTCTAATCTCTCTCACAGCTTCGAATGGAGGAAGCAGTGACTTCAAGCTCTCCGCAGCAACATACAACAAAATAGACTAAGTCAGTCAGTTACAACACACTTTTCACTAGGAAAAAATCTCAAAATATTATAGAAGGGAAAATGCAGAATTTCAAAATTCAATTGATCAGAGGAGTCCATAACCGAATTCAGTTAGAACTCTAACAAATTCAAATAGAAATGTAACAGATTTTTTACTTGATAAATCACCATTTATCTTCTATAAAGTCAGATTTTTACTGCAGTTGGAGGCTCCTAGATTTTTCGATTCTTCTTCCTCAAATTCATCATTCTTTTTCATCCTTCTTCTTCAATCCCTCTTTCACTATTCAACCATTTTTTCCTCTCGAATCTTTTCATCCTCATCTCTCTCCATTTCTTTTGCTGATTCCTTCACTCTCTTCACCATTCCATCATCCCCTTTATTCTTCAATCATTGATTCCACCTTTATCACATCAATATTCATCACCTGTTGTTCACCAATCTTCAATACTGCATCACCCATCTTCATCATCTTCTTCATACCTTCATTGACATCTTCACAATTCTTGAACCTTCTCAAAGAACCTTGTAACAATATCTCAATCCAATTCTTCATACCTTGGCCTATCCACCCAAAGACCTTTGTTCATCTTCATTGTCACCTTCAAATTAATTGGTAACCTGCAAATCATACAATCACATAAATTATAGAGTTTCTGATTCTGAACCAAGAAGTTTGAAGTTGTCAACATGGCCAACATCAACCGGCCATAAGCCTTCATTAAAATGCATATCATAAAACAGTGAATCAAATAGAGGAACAAAGACAAATTGATGAACAAAGTTGATTCAGAATAGAGGATGTTAAATAAAATGCATACCTGAATGCTGCAATTCTGTTGTCGATTGAACAAATACGGTAATTCCGCTTCAAACTTCTTCACGCCATTATCTTCAACGTCTACTGCCATCTTTGCCATCTTTGCGGCATCACCTTCAAGCGGCCGCAACTTCACAAGTCCTTCAAAACTGTCTTCAACAAACCATCCCCCACGCGATCCCCAACAAAAATTGTCGGCCTCGCACGGAAAAGAAGAACCATCGTCACCATAGCAAATTTTATCGTCCTCAATCCTTCTTCAAAAACCTACACAATCGCCAAGTCAACATCAATCGGATGAGATTCAGCAATCGATAACAACAAATTAAAGTCACAACAAGAACACAGAGTCACGACACGATTTGAAGAATCACCGAAGAAGAAGAAGAATCCAGAGAAAGTGAAATCTGCACCTCTTAAAGTCATTCTTCGATTAGCAGGTTCGGATTCTCCTCTTTAATTGCTGGAATTTTGCAATAGTTGATCATGGCCCTTGGTCGGTGTTCGATCGATCTCGCTATTCAAATATTAGGGAGGAATAGTGGTAGATTCGGACTCAGGAGTTGATTTTAGAGTGGGTTAGTGTAAAAACATTCTCGATTGGGTGAAGGTGTGACCGAAGAGGACGACGGCGCCACCGCCGGCCGCCGCCTCTCTGACGAGTTAGGGTTTACGGATGGTTAGAAGAAGAAGGGATGAACATGAATGTTTAGAGAATGAATAATGTTGAAGGACGTTGAAGTTTCTTATTTTTGTGTTTATAATAATTTATGATGGCAATAAAAACTCATAAAAAAATCTTGGGAAATCAAGATAAGAAGATAAGGATTGGTTTGGGTGGTCCACTCCGGCGGTGACACTTGTCACCGTCCGGTAGGACCACCATATTTTGTTCATGCGTGCGTCACCCCACCATAACGATCGTGTTCCCTCACACAAAAAGCTTTGCATCATATCATTTACCTCATCTGTGAAATCTAACGGCCGCAATTGATTCTCCAAGTCAAAAGAGTTTACCAAAGACCCATGGTATAGACCCTCAGGCCAGTTATGTGTTTGGACCTTAAGAATCACTTCCCACACCCCCATTTTCGGCCCCATTTGTTTTTTAACTAGAAAGATTGCTGCTTTCTTACGCCTCCCCTATTTCCTTCTTTTGGTATTCTCTATTTTAACACCATTTCGATTTAAATACACAAAAAATATTAAAAAGCTCAATAAAATTCCACAAAAATTATAATAGTATCTTAATTCAATTTAGAAGTTTTCCCAATTTTTACGTTCTGAATTTAATCATTTTTAAATTTAATTTCGATTTTTCATTTAATTGCTTTTATATTGAATTCTTTCATGAACACATAAATTTGTACATTTTATTTCTCCCACCTCCTGTAACATTTTTGGTCCATTATTTTTGCTATGATTAGAGAACAAATAATAGTACCTAGATTATTTTTAGTGTATTTTTTAGGCCATTTTATCCACTGTTTGGTAGTGTGACTTGTGTAAATTTAGGATTGAATCTTAGATAAGTTTAAGTAACTATTTGACATAGTTAGACTTTGAATTCTTAGGAGATTTTTTAACACCATATTATAATCAGGTTAGAGACCCTAGAGAATTAATTTCATATTTTTTCCATAACTTTTGATTTATTTTTCATTTTAATTCATTTCCATCATATTATGCATATTCATGTTCATTTCACTTACTAACATTTCCTTTTTGTGCAAGGTATTTTCCGAGGATTTGCTTATGGACTTGGATTGTGTTTTGTTATGCCTCGATTATATTTTGTGTACTTTGTGATGTAATAGCTTATAACTTGTATGCTTGTATAGTTTCTATAATTAGGATAGAAAAGATAAAACGAATCGATAGAAAACCAAAATCTCAAAAAATAAATAAAGACTCGATCCAACATCGAGTAAATTTTCAAATAAATAAATAAAGTTTCATGTGACTTTAGGATTCCTCGATTACCATCGTTCCATTCCATTACACAAAAAGCAAGCCTTGTATGTTGCACACCATAAGTCGTGCGTCTTAGCACCACGCAATCGACCCACCCGGTCCATCGTTTCATCCCATTTATGTTTCATTCACATGTTTACCCACCATGACTTAGGAGGACCATATTGTTCATTATTGCCTTTTATACTTGTATTTCTAGTCTAATATCTCTTAGGTAGATTTAATCTTTCAAACCTCACTAACCATAGGTTATCTTCAAACTCAACTAACTTAGGGTAAGTCTAGTTCCCTTAGAATTTTTTCCTTTTGCAACTTGAGTCTCACTTCTCATCTTTAAAAGAAAATAAAAAACACTTAACAAAGGAAAAGGTGTACAATGCGCCACGAGCCTTAAGCTATACGGGAAATGATTAGTGGAGGTCTCCTTCACTCTTCTAGGATGCTTTACAAACGTTCCATTGGGGGCGATCTTGGAAAGTATTCTCCCCTGTGTCATAGTCTTTAGTGTTGTACATACAATAAACACAAACTCAAAACACTTATTCTAAAAGACAATAAACCAAGAAGCTGCGTGTTCTCATCTCATTTCATACTCTTTGCGGACGAATGTGACTTGCCTCGACAGTTCAAACAGCGACACGGTAAACACCCTCGAGTCAGAGCCGGTAACACCTGAGCTAGAGCTATGGCAACGTCATCCTAAAAATCACAAACAAGTTCCCGCCTTAGTTAGACGAACTACGGCGACTCTGATCCTCATTTATCCCGATGAGGTACATAGGCGGTGGGGTAGGGCCCATTCGAACACAATCTTCTTTTTCCCTACATTTTCCCCTTTTCTTTTCGATCTCATTTCATTTCCATTCCAGATAGCCATTCCTTCATTCAAAATAACATATTATTTCTCACCCTTTGTAAACAGACTTATAAGCGTGGATCACGTCGGGTACGGCGAACGAATTGGGGTGCTAATACCTTCCCAATTCGTAACCGACTTCCGGACCCAGATATTTGGTTCGCAAGGCCTCGTCCTTTTCCTTCTTCCTTATGTTTGTGCAACATTACCTTTCCCATTCCTTCGGGATAAAAATGTCTGGCTGGAGACTCTACCTTTTTCGCGCCACTTTTGCGTTTGTACTAGGATGAAAATCCCGGGAGCAACAATAAGTATGAGCATCCCAAGGTTCATATTCTTCATGACCGCGACATGCGTGCCAATATTCAAATTTCTACTGAACAATCAAAGTCGTGACTAGAAAATAGATTGCTAAGAAACTTTTGATAAGATCAAGGAATACTTTTTGAAGCCACTTATTTTGTCTCCTCCAGACGAAGGCATACCTTTAATTATGTACCTTATCATTTTGGAAGACTCTATGGGATGTGTACTTGGGCAGCAAGACAAAATGAAAAGAAAAGAATATGTCATTTATTATCTGAGTAAGAAATTCACTGATTGTGAAACTTGGTATATAATGCTCAAGAAAACTTGTTGTGCTTTAGCATGGGCAGCTAAACATCTTCGCCAGTATATGATCTGTCATACTACTTGTCTCATTTCAGAAATGGATCCGATCAAATATGTGTTTGAGAAACCTATATTGATAGGAAGAATTTCTTGTTGACAAATGCTATTATCAGAATACGACATCGAGTACCACGCTCATAAAGTCGTCAAAGGAAGTATCCTAGCTGATCATTTGGCTCATCAGCCCATTAGTAATTAGTAACCAATCACATTTAACTTCCTAGACGAAGACGTCATGTCTCTTAAGATGAAAAATCACGACGTACCACTGCCAGACGAAGGGCCATAACCAGGATCCCATTGGTGACTCATCTTTGATGTAGCAGTCAATTTTTATGGAAGCAAAATTGGGGCAATCATTATTACTCCAAACGGAACCCACATTCCATTCATTGTCAGATTGGCATTCAAATGTACAAACAATGAGTCCGAGTATGAATCTTTCATCATGGGTCTCGAAGAAGCAATTGATCTCAGGATCAAGAATTTACATGTGTACATATATTCTGCCTTAGTGATCAATCAGATCAAAGGAGAATGGGAAACACACCAACAAAGACTGATCCCTTACAAAGATTACGCAAGGAGATTGCTCCCATTTTCCAACAAAGTCGAATTCCATCACATCCCTCGTGGGAACATCACATGGATGACACACTTGCTACTCTCTCTTCCATGATTACAGTTAATCCATGGAATGACATACCAATAATTGAAGTTATGTTCCCGGATATGCCAGGTTACATCTTTGCAATCGAAACTGCTAATGATGGCAGACCTTAGTATTATGACATTCAACAATTCCTGTAGAAAAGGGAATACCCATGTGGATCATCAAGAAAAGACAATAAGACCCTATGAAGACTAGCATACAACGTTTTCCTTAACCAAGATATACTTTACAAGAGAAACTTTGACATGGTTCTACTCCGATGTGTAGACGAGCACAAAGCAGAAATAATCATGAAAGAAATTCATGAAGGATCCTTTGGTACTCATATCAACGGACATATGGTGGTAAGTAAAATCTCCGAGAAGGATACTACTGGCTCACAATAGAGGCATATTGCCGCAAGCATGCAAAGAAATGTCATAAATGTCAGATTTATGCTGATAAGATTCATATGCCTTCAATACTTCTCTAGGCTCTCTCTTCACCATGGCCATTTTCAATATGGGAAATCGACATGATTGGAATGATCGAACCCAATGCTTCAAACGAACATCGGTTCATTCTGGTAGCCATTGACTACTTCACCAAATGGGTAGAAGCAACATCATACGCCAATGTAACCCAACTAGTGGTTGTCCGATTTATCAAAAACAACATTTGTCGTTATGGTATTCCAAACCAACTCATTACTAACAATGGGTCCAACTTGAACAACAAAATGATGAAGGAGTTTTGTGTAGAGTTCAAAATAAAACACCATAACTCTTCTCCTTATCAACCAAAGATGAATGGCGCAGTGGAAGCCGCCAACAAAAATATCAAGAAAATTTTCCAGAAGATGGTCGTGACATACAAGGACTGTCACAAGATGCTCCCTTACGCGCTTAATGGATTTCAAACTTCTATTCTCACTTCAACAGGGGCAACCCCTTTCTCACTAGTATATGGCATGGAAGTAGTGCTCCCCATAGAATTTGAAATCCCATCATTAAGGATATTGATGGAGGCCAAACTCATAGACGTTGAGTGGTGCCAAAGCAGATTCGACGAACTCAATATGATAAAAGAAAAGAGAATGACTGCCCTATGTCACAGTTAGTTATACCAACAAAAGATGAAGAAAAAATTCGACAAAAAGGTTCAACCTTGTGCCTTCAAAGAAAGAGATATTGTGCTCAATAAAATCCAATCTTTTCTAACCGACTCTCGGGGAAAATGGATTTCGAATTATGAAGACCCATGTATGGTCAAGAAAGCCTTCTCAGGCGGTGCCCTAATACTCGCAATAATGGACGGTGAGGAATTCACTTATCCTAGAAACGTTGATAAATTCAAGAAATGCTTCGCCTTAAAAATAATAAATTAGTCTCGGTGGATTGAAAACCCGAAAGGGCGGTCCAGGCAAAAATAAGAGACAATTCAAAAAAAATCCCGCTAGAGAAATCTTGGAAAAATGTTAGGGATTCATGGCAACTAACTGCATTTATCCAGATTGGATCATCAGAAGAAAATCATTCATCAAAAGTCATCATCAATGGAAGCTCTGAAGGCTTTGAACTCAGGATTGGTATAAGGATAAAGATAATATATTTCAACATAGCCAGTTTCCCTATAAATTACCATTTCCTACTTTGTAATGCTCTACGGAACCATGTCTTCGGTTGATTACCACCCTTTATATGAAAATTTGAGCCTTTGCCCATTTGTTTGCAACTCTTATTTTATTCCGCTTCACAAAATTATATTTTTGAATTAGTTTAACTTTTCTTGAAATAAAAATGAATTTACTTCGCTTTTAATTTCAAAATAAAAATGGAAATTTCCTTTGGTCTGTGAACGTAAAACGAAACCATTCAGTTGCTTTGAAAGCAACAAAACTTCTAGAATGTCTCGAGAGGACGAACATATGTCTCCCCATGGGGTCATATCCCCAAAATTCCAAGAAAGGATAAGATCTCCCTTCACAATAAGAAACTCATCAGAAGCTGCAGTAATACCCCATCTCTGAATCAACCCAGTATTCCATGTCTGTCTTATCTTCCTGTGTGTCGTGTCTGTTTTGTTAGCATATACATTCATTCATTCATAAATAATTATATTTGCATTCACATTTTGCATAATCAAAGTCGCATGTTAAAAGAATCTTCTCTCCAGTTCATTCCTGGACAGGACGTCAGTCCTCAAGCTTTTGATAACTTGAACCTCTACATTAATGCTATAACCTGGCATCTTCGGATCAAAATTTTGGGTATTCTAGATATTTAATCCTCTTTTACCCTTAATCTTCTAATGCTTTCACCATTCTCATCTTAAGGTCCAAGAAGATTAAATAGGGGCATCTGTCATACCCTAAATTTTGACCCTAAGATACCCACACACCCATTAGCTCAATGTATAATATTAAAGTTTACCAAGTCCCATCCCCACAGTGAATCAGGATTCGTGAGTTCCTTAGAGGATTTAGGAAAAGGATCAATCATTAATTCCTAAGATTTTAAACCTTTCAAACATCCTCAAAGGATCAAGTAATTTCAAACGGCGAAATTTCATGCAAATATTGCACAAATTTCTAGTGATCTAAGCCCTGAGTCCTCAGTGTCACAAATTAGGGTTTTTAGTCGACTGTGCCCTTCAGAGGAGTATTTTCATTGGAAAATGAGCCAATACCTCCATATATCATTCTAGGAGCTCAACACAACCCTAATAATCCAGCTACAAGTGTGAATCAAGTTCAAGAGATGTAGAGATTAAGAATCCCAATATTAGGGTTTCATAGTGCCCAATTAGGGTTTTGATTGATCGGGGAACTCAAAGTTGAAATTTTCATATTGAAATGATCTAATAGCATAGGGAATGGTTTAAATAGCTCACATACACCTTGTAATTCCATTCACAAGTTCAAAATGCCTCAGAGCATGCTCAATCAAAAAAATCAAAAGTCACGGGTATCCAGTGTAATTTTCATCTGGACCAAAAAGTAATAGTTTGACTTTTTGACCTAAAATGATCCCCATGACCTATATTACAAGAATATATGGTCCATGAATTAATTTGATCACAAAAAATCAAGAATTTTGAGGTAACTTGTAAAGGGAGGCTAACTTAGAAAATTTGGAAAAAAATTCTAAGTTATGGAAAAAAAGTGTGCATGTACCCTACTTCCAAGCATCATAACTTGTGATCCAAGCATCATATTTTTGTGAACCAAAGCTCAAATGAAAGATTTCATCACAAACTACAAAATATTCAACTACAACAAACTCCAATTCTTCATGGATTTTAAGTTGAAGGATGATCAAAATAAAATAAAAAAGTTGAATGTTTCAACACTTAGACAAAATCTGTATAAGTTAAAAAAACAATAAAACCATCAAAACTTGGAGGTATTTTTCACAAAGTTCCAAGTTGATTCAAATCCTTGTGAAAACACCAATGTTGTCACAAATCATACCAACAATTCAAAGAACCAATTGGCATGAAAAGATCTCACTCTAGCATGAAGATATCCCTTGTCAAACACACCATGTCACAACTGTTTTGGAAAATCATATTTTTGACAAACTTGAAATTGAGATTTTATGAGTCAAGGATAAGATCAGTTGGTCAAGAGCATCTTAATCATCATTACAAACCCGAGCCAACTTGCAAATTCATTATTAGAGCCAATAAACTTCCATTTTGCATTCATGAATTTCAACACCTATCACATGATCCAAGGGCCAAAAAGCTTCAAAAAGGGATATGCAATAATCTTATGAACTTCAAACAATTTGAATTCATAAACAAAGGTTTAAATGTCTACAGAATGTGAATTTGGCCAAGGCTAGACTGATCTATTTGTGATAGCAATTGAGTGTCTTGAGTAGCAAGTAATGATGCATAACCATGACTAAGCTTCCAAGCCTTATCCCTTAAGCAAGAGGAAAACATCTTCAACAAGTCTCTTCCCCTATAAATAGAGACTCTAATTGATCATAAAAATAACTCCAAAGCTTTACAATGCATATATTTTTCTTCATTCCTTAAAAAGACTCAAAACTTGACATTTTTAGAAAACACCATCAGGTTTTGAGTTGTGGCCACTATCAACTCAAACCAAACACTCAAACACATCACATATGATGTATATGAGGTGTTCAAACACTTAGATCACCTTTGAAACACCTCTAACAAAAAATCACCCTTCAACCAAGCCATTATGCATCAATTTTTCAACTAGGATACTGTAAACACCCCAAATTTTCCCTCACTCATATCACACCCTGGCTTGTGATCTTTCATGTTTGCATTAACATAAGCATTACACCTCACTTAGCATATTTGCTTCACTGCATAAGTTCAAGTTCATCTGCATCTAGGGTTTGTGATCTGAGCAATCCAAGATTCCATTTGAGCCATCCCAAAGGCTTCAAAAATTTCCAAGAGGGTCCATGTGTGTTTTATCATCATATTATTCTCCTCAAAGTTCATGAAAGTCAGGGGATCATAAGAACTGGCAAAGGCATGGAAGCAGAGCTAGGGTTTTCACTGCACAGATGACCAAAATTAGGGTTTTGGTTTCAGAAGCCTTAAATCCAAAGTTTTGGGCTATTCTTGTTTCTAATGTTCTTAATATGTCATAAGGATCATGTGTACCAAGTTTGATGAAGAAAATCATTGTGGAAGTCATTTGTTCATTCGGTAACTTCTTGAGTAAGTTAAGTCAAAATCAAGGCATCTGAGGCCCCCAACAATGGGACCAAAGGGGTATTTTCATCAAATTGAAGTTCAATGATCTTTATTTGATCTTAGAAGTGGTTGGAAGTTCACAAGATTGAAGAGTTTTGAGCCAATTGCAAACTTGCCATTTTTGGAAAAGACTTGAAATGCAAACTTTCCATTTTGGGAAAGGTTTTCAACCTCCTCTTTCATGATCAAAAATGCTTCAAATGAAAAATTCTTGGTCATGAAAGTTGTAGATTAGGTCTTTCCCTTTTCAAAAAGTATAATAAAATGTCTTGATTCATCATAGAACTCAAGATATGGCCTTTAAAAGTTGGCAAAAATCCTATAATTTCAAGTTTCATGTCAAAGATGGATTTTGCATTTTGGCATGTTCAAGCATTCTAATGACTTCTAATATGCACAAACACTTCACAACATGTCAAATGAACTTCAAAAGATCATAATTGTGCATTGAACCTAGGGTTTCCATGATTTGAACTTCAAGAAATCACAAAAGGGCCAAAACTCTCAAAAATTGCAAAATGCATTGGATCCTCTCATCCACTTGTGCCAGCTGCATCAAACTGATTCTATGGCTCTCCATGAATCTTGCTGAGGCCAGAGACCCCAAAACGCTAGACCTGCAATGGCCCATACCTCAAGTACACAAAAATTGACTTTTTTGCAAAACACCCCATACCAATCAGCCTGTGCCACAACAACTTTCTGATCAATTCCATTGGCTTAAACAAACATTATGCAAGCCATTTCATAACACACAAGATCCTGAATCATCCCTCAACTCAGAATACACAAAATCCATCAAAACCTTCCTCTATTCGAATCTCAAAAACCAGCCACTAAAACTTCAAACTTCCTTCATCAATCAACTCAAAAACACCTCAGGATCATTTCACACCCTTCACCATAGCCTAAAACACCCTCAATCAGAAATATGATTTCTGCATACTCAGAACCAAACCCTTCAAAATAGCCATCACAAGCTTGCTCTAAGTTTCTCATCATCATCAGGAAGTTCATTGGGGTGGATTTGAACCAAGAGAGAGGTCAGAAAGCTCAAGAACACAAAGCTTCGACTCAGGTAGCTATGATGAACTTTTTTTTCCAGAACTTCTTTTTTAAGTTTCTAAATGATTCCTCATGCTTCACTGATCACCCTGATATGTTTAAAATTGAAAAGGTTGAGAAATAAGCATTTCATGACGTTCTGAAATTTTTCCCGTGAAATGATTTTTGCTTCGATTCATCATGTGTGCGTAAAATAAATTGTTTTTTATGCTTGATTCTTGCTTGTTGATGTTTAATGATCATTTCTGGAGCTTTAGAGAGTTTGATTTAGCCTAGGGAAGAAATTAGGGGGATTGGCCTGCCGGAGAAGATGACCGGAGCTAGCTCCGGTCACCTGAAAGTGATTAGAACCTTAATTAGGGTTAGCTGCCCAGATGAGTTTGTGGCCATTGGATGTTGATTAGGTTTAGGTCTGGACGGCTCAGATCACGCGTATTAACATTAATCCATTTAATTAATTATAAAACCTAATTAAAACTCAGTTTGAATGTCAGCCATTGGATTGCGCGCGCAGTCAATTCCCACCTTTTCCATTTGAATCTGGACCATTGGATGCGCATACTTCTCATTTAAATCATTTTTAATTCATTTTTATTGCATTTTCTTTCTCAATTTATTAAAAATATCAAAATGCATTCAAAAAATATTTTCTTTTGCATTCTGACTTTAAATATTTTTCTTCATCCAAAACTAATTTTTATTTTATTTTTTGCATTAAAAAGGTATTTTTTAAATATTTAAATGTTATTTTTAATTAATTAAAGTATTTTAATTAATTAAAAATACATTTAGGTTTCTAAAAATCACCAAAAAAATCATGAATCATTCCAATACATTTAGAAACATTTTCAAACTCTTCACACAAATTTCTTTTTAGGTTTGATCATACTTTGCCAATTTTCTTTGAATTAAGGGTTATAAAAATCACATTTTTGAACCCTAACTTTAAAAAATCATTTCTGCCTAACAAAGAAGAGTTTGAAGGTGATTCTTTTTGTATTGTGTTGCATATGGCATGTAGTTTATAGGTCTTTTTACTTATGAATTTATCTTGCATTTTCAATTTGATTTGCATTTTTCCCTTTGAACCACCCAAAAACCCTAGAAAACTTAGGAAAATCATAACTTTTGATTAGTTAGGCTTCTGACCTTCTCCTTTGGGGTGTGACCTAGTATGGGATTAGGGTTTGTTTGAGCTTGTTTTCAAATTTTTATCATGTCATTTGCTTCTGTTTTATCCATTTTCATCTCACATGTCCATGTAACCCTAATTTCTCATGTTCATTTGCATTCACCTTGCATATGCATCATTACATGAACTTTCCATGACATTTCATGCATTCATATGTCATCTTAGATATCTTAGGACATGTTAGAACATTGCTTGATCATTTCTTCATTCATTTTCCATGGTTATCATTCATTTCATTTCATAAACTTCCATGTGTTTTTAAACTTCAAAGCATGCCTCCTTTGCATCTCATCTTTGTATGATCACACATATGCATTTTGTATGCCTTTGCATCATCTTACATGAAATTTGCATTACATAAACACTTATGGCTTTAGTATTTGCACTTCATTTAATCTCATTTCAATTCATTCCTTTATGCTTTATGCCTTATGCATTCATGCTAAAACTTTCAGGTTTGGTAAGTTATTTTGGGAGGTAAATTTTCCTTCACCTCTCACATCTTCTTATATCTTTAATTTGCATTTTACTTGTCTTTGAAGTGAATTTGATTCACTTATGTTCCATATCTCTCACTTTCTTTCTTTAAGTTACTTATCTTCTTCATTGAAGTAAGTAACTTATTCTCTTGCTTCCTCCTCCTTTCATCTGCTTCTTCCATTGGTGGCTTCCTTGAAGATCTTTCTTAAGCCTTACAAACCATAGGAACATCCAAGCATGACAATAATTAGGGTTGTGATTAGTCCCCCTTAGCATTTTACCTTTGAGTCTCCTTGAGTCTCTATTCTCATCTCAATAATCATAGACTAAACTCTTAAAGCTTTAGGATTTTGGAATTAGGGTTATGCCTACATCCTTCTCTTAGGATGGAGTGTAAAACTTTAATCCTAAGTGTTAAACCTTTAATTTGTTTAAACCACTTAATCAAATCACATTAATAATCGCTAAGACTTTATCTTGTAACTTAGGCCTTACATTAGGGTTCTAATTCTTCCTTATGGTTAAGAAGGACTAACCCTAGTGTTTAATGGACAAGTCCCTCTCAAGTTTTCTTACAAACCATATGATCCATTTCTTAATCTCATTCCTTTAATTAAAATCCACTTAATAAAGGATTGTTACCTAATGAATTTAATCCCTAACCATGGATTAAGTTGAGGAGTCTTCCTCAGCTTGAATGTTCTCATCAATTATCCTTCTATTAGGATGGTGTAATGAGTTCATTAATCTGTGATTAGAGATTAAACTCATTACTTAACACTAAAAAAAAACCCAAAAACATCTAAATAATCACAAGTAGGTTAATGATCTTAATCCTACATCATCATGGCAATTAAGTTGAGATGTTTATCTCATACTTAAGTAGCCTCATTATCCCTAATCAGGGAGGATATAATGAGTTTGCAAGCCCTTGATTCAGGCTTAAGCTCATTAACTTATGAAAAACACCAAAAACAATAACAAGACTGAAAACACAAAAACAAACAATAATCATCTCCTTCGGGATTCTTTTCTCATCACACTCATTCATAAACGAGAACTTGCTTCTTCAGTCTAATGCAAGACAGTTAGCACTCGAGCCAGACGAGTCATACACTTGAGCATAGACAAGAAAGCAGTTCACAGTCAATTTATCATCCAGTCTCTTTGAGTTATAAACTACGGTGTTCTGACTTCCTCATTGCACGAGAGGATACGTAGGCATAACATAACTGTTATCGAACAAAAGTCTCTATGTCTTCCCCCTCTTTCAGCATTCTCTTTTAAGCCTCAGTTCATGAGCATTCACTCTTATTTGCACTGACACTTGTATATTCTTTTCTTAGCTTTTGCACACAGATAGCACATACACCTACCCCTTTAAACACAATCTTGTAAGCGTGGATCCCGTCGAGTACGACGGACAATCTGGGTGCTAATACCTTCCCAGGTTGTAACCAACCCCCTTTCTCAGTTTCTCTGGTTCGCAACCGTCTTATCCATCTTTTTCTAGGTTTATGGAGCATTACCTTTCCTTCGGGATAAAAATGCCTCGCTGGCGACTCTCTTCACCTTCATTTCATTCTCTCTCTTCGCCGACCGTTCTCGTTTGTACCTTGTCTTGACCTGGTGTCTTTTCGGGGGAGCGACAGATACCATATCTTGATCCAAGGAGTTTCAAAGTGATTCAAAGCTTGAAGTCCACTCAATACCATCCAAGGAAGTTGTTCAGATCATCACAACATCTTTGTAACACCTCCAGCTCAAAAATCAAATTTATCTTGCTGCTACGACATTCAAGTAAGCCTAAACTTGGTCATCTCACAATGCATGCATATTTTCTCGCACAATAATTTTGCCAAATGTTTATTATCATGTTTCTATTGATTCCCCTAAAAAAATTGCATCGAAAACACTTTATATGAAATTTCATGTTAGTTTTAGCAAATTAGGGTTCTATAGTGTTCATCACTGATTTCTCTCTCCACACAAAAAATAAATGAAATTAAATGATTCCATTGTGTCAGTGGGATCAAAACACACAACTTCTATGTTTATTTCATCTCAAATGGATGCCTATTCCATGAGATACGATTGAATTTGCAAAATCTGGGTAAACTACATGTGCGTGTGTTCTTGGGCATGTTCTTGGCGCCCTTGTTTAAATTTTCAAATATTTGAATTTTATCATTTGTTTTAATTGATTTAAAAATTAATAACTTTCTGAATTTTTGAATTATTCTTTTTTCATTAGTTCACAAAAATGTTTAAATATTGTATTCCAAAATTTATAAATGATTCTTCTTCTTGATTTTTATTTTTTTATAAAGAATTAATTTTTATTTTTTTTTCAACATTTATAAATGATTTTTCAAATACAATTGAATTACAAGTTATTTCATGGATGAAACATAATTTTCCAAACCTTAATCCAAATTTATAACTTGATTTTCTTTATTGTTTGAAAATTTCAATCATTGTATAATTTTTATTCAAAAAATAATATTTAAAAATAGGATTTAGGGTTTTTAATCTTACACCCTCAAATTCATTTTGTAAATATAGACCATTCGGGTTTATACCGGCTATTTTCAAAACTCAGCGCAATCGCTGTAATGCCCCGATTATTATTTGATTTATTTAATTGGATTCGTTGTATTGAATAATTATAAAATTGGAATATTAAGAGAAAAATGGTAGAGTGGTGATGATAGTAAGGGCAAATAAGGAAAACCATAGATAAGGTATAAGGGATATGTTGGGAAATTAGGAAAAGAGGAAGTTCAGTCGTGTTTTGTGATCGTTAAAGAAGAAGCGTAAAATGAGAAGAAGGAAGGGGAAAGGGCTAGAGCGTGAAATGGATTTAGAGACCGGAGAAGGAATTTCTCATCAAAACTAAGGTAAGGGTGGGATTTCTTCATCTCTTAAGGGTTTAATAATAGGAATTAGGTATAATGTTATTGATTAGAACATTTGGGGTTGTGTGATTTTGGATGAAAAGTTGTGTTAGGTTGTTAGAAGTTGTCGATTGTATGATATTTGTATGAATTAGATGGTTGGACGTAATAATTATGTATTTTCTGGCTATAAGACTGGTTTTTGGGTGAGTATTTCGTAGCAGGATGTTGGCTATTCGTAGAAGGAGAACTGCATAAATCACAGTGCTTGCTTAGCGAGCAAGTTGAAATTTTGGAGAGCATTTTACAAAGAGTTGCTCGCTCAGCGAGCAAGCCCCTCTCTTAGCGAGACCTGGAGTGAAAAATAAAATGTTTTAATTCTGAAAAATCCTCAAAAGTTATTTAATTAATACAGTAATGTATGGGAATTGAAGTAATGTTGTTAGAAGTAGGTATAAAAGGGTTATGAGCTTAATTAGAAGGATAATTAGCATAACTTGAAATGAACATGAATTGATGTGTTTATTAGTTGTTGTTATTTTTGCTATGTGTAGTAGTTGTTGTTGTGGTTATATGACATTGATGTTGATATATGTGGATGTAACATGTTGATTTATGTTGTGTTGTTGTATGTATTATCGTTGATGTTGATATATGTTGTTGTATGCGAAGATGCATGATGTTGATGATGTTCGACGTTGGGGTAAGTTGTTGTATGTTAGTTGTCGATGGTGCATGACATATGCATGGTTGGGAATGGTATACCACGGTAGGGTATGTCCAATCGGATCACATAGGGGATCGTTGTGATGTTGGTGATGTCATGAAATAGGGATCGTACGTGACCAAGAAATAGGGTTTGAGGGTGTGATCATGAAATAGGGATCATACTGGACCATGAAAGAGGGATTGAGAGTTAAGATGAGAACTGGATCTTGAAATAGAGATCGACTAATGGTACCGCATGCATAAAGTTGGTAGAGTCTCATTGCATAGTTGTTTATCGGTGTGCTTAACATTATTATGTGTTGTATGTTGTGGATTATTTGTGTAATTGTAGTTGATGACAAGTGGTGAACTAGTTAACGATACTTGCTTTTGTTCTTATTATTTCTCTCTTTTGTTGGTGTAAGTATCTCACCTCTTCTGTTTGAATGTTACCCTTATGTTGCTAACGTGCAGGTGATCAGGATAAGTAGAGTGATGGTTGGTGAGGTCGATGTACTTCACACTTAGAAGAGTCGGCTCTGATACGTGCTTTGGGGTGCCGGGACGATGATTGTTCCTTGTTTATTTAATTTCAGAAAAACATTTTGTAATTGAATTATACTTTATGTTTATTTTAAAATTTTATGCTACAACTTAAACTATTTTGTAAAACGTATCATTTGAGTCGTATGTTTTTAGTGAATTGTGACACTCAAAATGGTTGGTGCATTTTAATAACTCTGATTTTATTTATAAATTCGTGGGAATATTTTGGGTGTTACAAAGTGGTATTAGAGCAGGTCGGTCCATCCGACCAAGTAGTTGAGCCGTTGTGTCATTGTTTAGTGTTGAATGTTGTTGTAGATTTCTAAACCATTGTTTGGATTTTATTCTGTGACTGATTTAGATTGGCTGGAAGAAATGATGTTGAACTTGCCACCACTATGCAGGCGATGGCTCAGGCTGTGTAAAATCCGATGAATGTTGGAGATCATGAGAGTGATGAATTTCATAAGAATGATCCACCTACATTCAAGGGGAAGTATGACCCTGTTGGAGCACAAGATTGACTCAAGGAGATCGAGAGGATCTTCAGAGTGATGGAATGTTTTAAAGGCAGCAAGGTGCAGTTGGGTGCTCACAGGCTGGTGGCAGAAGCTGATGACTAGTGGGTTGGTACTCGTTAGTGGTTGGATGCGTCTGGTGAGGTAGTCACCTGGGTTGTGTTTAGGAAGGAATTCCTGAGGAAGTAATTTTCTGAAGATGTTCAGGGAAAGAAAGAGATTGAATTCTTGGAACTAAAACAAGGAAGTATGTCAGTTACGGAGTATGCTGCCAAGTATACTGAGGCGACTGTTGATTTCTTGAAGTGTGTCAAGTTCGAGAATGGTTTGAGGCCTAAGATCAAGCAGGCTATTGGTTATCAGAGGATCCGAAGATTTCTGGATTTAGTTGATTGTTGTAGAATGTTTGAAGAAGACATCAAGGCTCGATCTGATCATTTCAAGAATTTGGCTGAGAGAAGAGGAAAGCAGCAGATGCATCGTGGGAAACCTTATGCAGCTCCATCTGATAAAGGTAAGCAAAAACAGGTTGAGGGAAAAAGGCCAAGTGAGGGAGTTGCTCCTTCTTTTCTGAAGTGCTACAGGTATGGTGAATTGGGTCATCGTGTCAGTGAATACACGAGTGATGTGAAGAAATGTTTCAATTATGGTTAACCTGGACATTGGAATATAGAGGGAAAGACTAATCTAGTTACCTGCTACAACTATGGAGAGCAAGGTCATATTAGCACTCATTGTCAGAAGCTGAAGAAAGCTACAACTGAAGGAAAAGTGTTTACTTTGACAGGGACACAGACTTCTAGTGAGGATCGTTTGATCAGAGGTATTTGTTATATTAATAATATGCCTTTGATTGCTATGATTGACACAGGCGCTACACACTGTTCTATTTCTATTGATTGTGTGAGAAAACTAGGTCTTGTTGTTTCCCCTATAGAAAGAGAAATGGTTATTGAGACTCCTGCTAATGGATCGTTAACTACTTCTTTTGTCTGTTTGAATTGACCTCTATCGATTTATGGTAATGAATTTGGTGTGGATTTGATTTGTTTGTCGTTGGGAGGTTTAGATGTGATTTTGGGAATGAACTAGTTGAAGTTAAATCATGTTCACATTAATTGCTTCAATAAGTTGGTTTAGTTTCTTACTCCTGATGAAGAGGAAATAAAAGTTGGGTATTTATCTGATCGAGAGTTGAAAGAACTTTTGAATGAAGAAGCGCGTGTGTTGGCGTTGTTCGCATCTTTATTGGTGGAAAATGAAATGGAAATCGGTGAATTTCTTGTGGTGAGAGATTTCCTAGAAGTTTTTCTAGATGACATTATGGATGTATCGCAGGAGAGAGAGGTGGAATTCAATATTGATCTTGTCCCAAGAACTATACCTATTTAGATGGTACCTTATCATATGTCGGCTTCCGAGTTATCTGAATTGAAGAAGAAGTTAGAGGAACTGTTAGAAAAGAAGTTTGTGAGACCGAGTTTGTCGCCTTGGGGAGATTCAGTATTGTTGGTGAAAAAGAAGGACAATAGCATTAACTGTGTATTGATTACAGGCAACTGAATAAGATGACAATTAAGAACAAGTATCCACTTCCAAGGATAGATGATCTGATGGATCAGTTGGTCGGTGCTCGTGTGTTTAGTAAGATCGATTTGCGATCGAGTTACCATCAGATAAGAGTAATGGCTGAAGATGTGCAAAAGACCGCTTTTAGAAATCAGTATGGACACTATGAATATGTAATGATGTCATTTGGAGTTACTAATGCACCTGGAGTATTCATGGAATATATGAACCTGATTTTCCTTAATTATTTGGATCATTTTGTGGTTGTTTTTATAGATGATATTTTGATTTAGTCCAAGTCAGAAGAAGAGCATGCTGAACATCTACGGTTTGTGCTGCAAGTGTTGAAAGAGAAGAAGTTGTATGCTAAGTTATCGAAGTGAGAGTTTTTGTTGAAAGAGGTGAGTTTTTTTGGACATGTCATTTTGAGAAAAGGGATTATTGTGCATCCATCAAAGGTAGATGCATTAGTACAATGGGAGACTCCGAAGTCAGAGATTGAAATTAGAAGTTTCTTGGGATTAGATGGTTATTATCAAAAATTCATTGAAGGTTTTTCGAAGTTGGCACTTCCGTTGACTCAATTAACTTGTAAGAATAAGGCATTTGTGTGGGATGTTCAGTGGGAGTAGATTTTCATTGAGCTAAAGAAGAAGTTGACTACTACTCTAGTTTTGACTTTACCAAAAGCAGATGAACCGTTTGTGGTTTATTCTGATGCTTCTTTGATGGGTTTGGGTGGAATGTTAATGCAAGACGGTCAAGTAGTGGCGTATGCTTTGCGACAATTGAGAATTCATAAGAGGAATTATCCTACCCATGATTTTGAGCTAGTAGCAGTGGTTTTTGTATTAAAGATTTGGAGGCATTATCTGTATGGTTCGAGATTTGAGGTTTATAGTGATCATAAGAGATTGAAATATTTGTTTGACCAAAAAGACTTGAATATGAGGAAGATACGTTCAATGGAATTCTTGAAGGACTATGATTTTAGTTTGAATTATCATCCCGATAAAGCTAATGTTGTGGCGAATGCCTTAAGTCAGAAGACATTTCATATGTTGATCATGATGGCTAGAGAGTTGAAGTTGATTGAACAATTTAGAGATATGAGTTTGGTTTATGAACAGACACCTCACAGTGTAATGTTGGGAATGTTGAAGGTTAACAATGATTTTCTTGATCGTGTTCGGGAGAGCCAGAAGTTAGATATGAAATTGGTGGACTTAATGGTCAATGATGAGCGATTTCGGAGTAATGCATTTCGAGTCGATGAACAGGGAGTACTAAGATTTCAGAATCGTATTTGTATCCCTGATGATCTTGAATTGAAAATAATGACTCTAGAGGAAGGACATAGAAGTAGTTTGAGTATTCATCCGGGAGCGATGAAAATGTATCAAGATTTGAAGAAGATAATTTGGTGGCCCGATATGAAGCGTGATGTGGCTCAGTTTTTTTATGCATCTTTGACTTGTCAGAAGTCGAAAGTGGAACATCAGAAATCTGCTGGTTTGATGCAATCGTTGGATATTCCTGAGTGGAAATAGGATAGTATCTCAATGGATTTTTTTACGGGGTTACCTAATACTCCAAGAGGGCATGATGCTACTTGGTTGATTATTGATAGGTTGACTAAGTCAGTGCATTTTATTTTGATTGGTATTACTTATTATTTGCAGAGGTTGGAAGAGATATATGTCAGTGTGACTGTGAAGTTGCATGAAATTCCTTTGAGTATTGTGTCGTATAGAGATCCGCGATTTACATCAAGATTTTGGGAGAGTTTGCAAGAGGCATTGAGTTCGAAATTAAAGTTTAGTTTAACTTATCATCCTTAGACTGATGGGCAGACAGAGAGGACAATACAATCTTTAAAAAAATTGTTGAGGGCTTGTGTACTTGAAAAATGAGGTGCTTGGGATAGTCACTTTCCAGTGATCGAGTTTACTTATAATATTTATCATTCCAATATCGGAATGGCTCCGTTTGAAGCATTGTATGGTCGAAGATGTCAGACACCTTTATGTTGGCATGAGTCAGGTGAAAGTGTTGTGCTTGGACCTGATATTGTGCAGCAGACATGGAGATGGTGAAGTAGATTCGAGATAAGATGAGAACTTCATAGAGTAGGCATAAGAGTTACCAAGATAAGATAAGGAAGGATCTTGAATTTCAAGAAGGAGATCATGTGTTTTTTAGGGTTACTCTAGTGACTGGTGTTGGACGAGCTTTGAAGTCAAGAAAGCTTACTCGTAGGTTTATTGGTCCGTACCAGATTTCTGCAAGTGTTGGACCTGTTTCTTATAGAGTGGCGTTTCCACCGCAGTTATCCAATTTACATGATGTATTCTGTGTTTCGTTGCTTCGGAAGTATGTTCTGGATCCGTCACATGTGATACCGATGAATGGAGTTGAGGTAAAAGATAATCTTACAGTTGAAGCACTAACAAAACAAATTGATGATCGTGAAGTGAAGAAGTTGAGAGGTAAAGAGATTGGTCTTGTAAAGGTGGTTTGGGGAGGAGTTGCAGGTGGAAGCATGACTTGGGAATTGGATAGTAAGATGCGAGAGTCGTATCCGAATCTGTTCGCATGAGGTGAGTTTTTGAGGACAAAAATATTCTAAGTGGGGGAGAGTTGTAACACCCCGATTATTATTTTATTTATTTAATTGAACTTGTTGTATTTAGTGGGTGGAAGAAACTATAATATTATTTAGTATGATATTATTTTAAATGAATTATATTATATTGAATAATTATAAAATTGGAATATTAAGAGAAAAAGGTAGAATGGTGAATTGGTGAAGATAGTAAGGGAAAATAAGGAAAACCATAGATAAGGTCTAAGTGATAAGTTGGGAAATTAGGAAAAGAGGAAGTTCAGTCGTGTTTTGCGATCGTGAAAGAAGAAGCATAAACTGAGAAGAAGGAAGGAGAAAGGGCTAGAGCGTGAAGAGGATTTTGAGACCGGAGAAGGAATTTCTTATAAAAACTAAGATAAGGGTGTGATTTCTTCATCTCTTAAGGGTTTAATAATAGGAATTAGGTATAGTGTTATTGATTAGAAAATTTGGGGTTGGGTGATTTTGGATGAAAAATTGTGTTAGGTTGTTAGAAGTTGTCGATTGTATAATTGTTGTATGAATTAGATGGTTGGACGTGATAATTCTGTATTTTCTGGCTATAAGGCTGGTTTTCTGCCTTAGTGCTTGCTTAGCGAGCAAGTTGAAGTTTTGGAGAGCGTTTTACAAAGAGTTGCTCAATCAACGAGTGAGACCCTCGTTTAGCGAGACCTGGAGTGAAAAATAAAATGTTTTAATTCTGAAAAATCCTCAAAAGTTATTTAATTAATATAGTAATGGATGTGAATTGAAGTAGTGTTGTTAGAAGTAGGTATAGATGGGTCGAGAGTTCCGACGAGAGCTGGATCTTGAAAAAGAGATCATTTAATGGTACCGCATGCGTAGTATTGGTAGAGTCTCATTGTATAGTTGTTTGTCGATGTGCATAACATTATTATGTGTTTTATGTTGTGGTGTATTTGTGTAATTATAGTTGATGAAAAGTGGTGAACTAGTTAACGATACTTGTTTTTGTTCTAATTATTTTTCTCTTTTGTTGGTGTAAGTATCTCACCCATTCTGTTTGAATGTTACCCTTATGTTGGTAACATGCAGGTGATCAGGATAAGAAGAAAGATAATTTTCATATGTAAATTTTTTTCTTTGAATTTTTACACATATTTTTTGTTTTATAAAATGAATTGTCAAATGTGCCTTGATTGAAACCCAAGGTTAAAGCTAAACAAAGAAGTCAGTCTCTCACAAATATGCTTCACACCTGGGCTCCCAAATCAGGATACATATAAAACTTTCCCCTATAGAGTTAGACTTCTTTATTTAGCTTCAACCTTGGGTTTCAATCAAGGCATATATAAATCAACTATTCCCTCTTTAGAGATGACAAATTCTCTCTACTGAGTCTTTCAGCTTCAACCTGAGGTTTTAATCAAGGCACAAAAAGTCAAACACCAGTCAAACAATTACAATCATAGTCTTGTACTCTAACTAAGCTAAAAAAATTACAATCATAGTCTTGGACTATAACTAAGCTAAACCAATTCAGTCATACACTTGGACTATAACTAAGATCACTCAATACAGTCATACACTTAGACTATAAGTAAGACATCCACCCAAATTCAGCTTTCCTGAGCTATGCAATTCAGGTCAACATTGAACCTTTCTTGATCTATGCAATTCAAGATAACCATTTTATCCTTCTTGAGCTATGCAATTCAGGGTACCCATTCAACCTTTCTTGAGCTAAGCAAATCAAGATACCAGATTCAGCTTATGCCTTGAGCTAAGCAATTCAAGCAAACCATTTTGAGCATCATCATCTTGTGCTTTGATCAAGATACAAATCAACCATCCTCCTAGCGTTAGCCATTAGGAGGAACTACGATGCTTTGATCCCCCAATTCTCTTTTTGGGGGTACGTAGGCAAAAGGTCGTAAGATCTTTGCGAGCACACCAAACAAAAAACAACAATTAGGTTCTCAGGCCTATCAAAAACATCAGAAAAATCCTCCAAAATACCAAAAATATAAATCTAACTTATCTTACTACATATCAACACACTTCCAAACCCAAATTCAATACCCCACCACTAGATATCAAGAACAAAAAATATTTTCTAATTTTAGTGTGAATAACCTAAAGGGTGACCCCGATCTCTTGGTAGCATTTGTAAATTAACATTCATCTATTTAAACTAAGTTTGCAAGCAGGGTTAGTTGGAGACTTCTATTACCCTCCCTTAATCAAATTCATAGGATAAAAAATGAATCTAATTGTAGCCACAAACGATCGTGATTCGCAACCACAAAAACTGGCGCAACAACACCCAATGAGTTTTCAAAAATACCCACTAATTTCGGATTTACAAATTAGGACGCATCCTTTTTTTTCTCAACATTGATTTTTTCCGGATATTCACATTCGGATCCCAAGTTGGCAAATAAATCATTTCGGATGTATACATCCGAAAATCCTTTGGTTTCATTTTTCTTTTCTCTTTCAGCATTCACTTGAAAACTTCACGTTGTTGTTCTTCAGGAATTGGATTTTGCGCTTCAATAAACATTATGACATGGAATAAGAAATCATTATAGTTTAGGCCCACTGAACTTGTGGGGGTTCAGGAGGAACTTCAACATTAGTTTTGGCCTGTTGGAAGTAATTCATATTCAGAAGCATTTTATGTTAATCAGAAGTAGAAGTCCTGATGAGGTTGCGAGAAGTTCTGATGAGGTTGTGCCCAAAAGTATGTTTAACTTCTGGAGTTCTAGTTTGTTTTATTATCTTATTTATTAAGTGTACTATTACTTGTAGGCTAAGTTTATTAAGGGGTATTTTAGTATTTTGTTTGTTGTTTTTTGTAGCCTAGTTTTTTCTATAAATCGACTAGTGACTAGAGAGGAAATATTCTCTCCTTGTAGTCGTCATTTTCATTAATGTATTATTCTCCTTTAATTTACTCTCTCGTTTAATACATCCCTTTTGTTCATCATTCTATTTTTCTCCTTGTGTAGCAACATGGCCTTGTGCAATCTATGTGCTGTTTTTTTTCCTATGAATCTCCATTGAATCTCTCCGTTTTGCCCTTGTAAACCGAAAAGTTGTGAATTATCAAATATGAATCATGGAGCAACAAAAGAAAATTAGGGAAATAAATTCTCTGGTGATATGTGTTTAATGCTCCTTTTTATAAATACTAAATAGGTTTGGCCCAATCAAATTAGTGAATATTCAAAGAGATAGATAGATGTAAAATTTTCACACGAACTCAGGTAACAAGTTCATATGAAACACTACAACAAACAAGACCTTAGACAGCGCTTTTTTTAGCCTTAGACAGCTCTTTAAAGCGCTGTCTAAACCTCCGCTGCTAAAGGTTTAGACAGCGCTTTTTAAAATGTTAAAAGCGCTGTCTAATACCCCACCCTTAGACAGCGCTTTGGCCAAAAGCGCTTTATAAGACCCTCTTATTTTAAATTTTTTAGGTACACCTTAGACAGCGCTTTTGAAAAGCGCTGTCTAAGCCCCCCCCCCCCTTAGACAGCGCTTTTGCCAAAAGCGCTGTCTAAGCCCCTCCTATTTTAATTTTTTTAGGTATACCTTAGACAACGCTTTTCACAAAGCGCTGTCTAAGCCCCCCCCTTAGACAGCGCTTTTGCCTAAAGCGCTTTCTAATCCCCCCCTTAGACAGCGCTTTTGGCAAAAGCGCTGTCTAAGGTATACGAAATTTTTTGTAGGATTTGTTTGAAATCATATTTTTTCCAGGTTTATAAACCAGAATTTCTACCTGTTTTCAACCAGATTTTGGCAGACAATTATCACATTTTATATATGCCATTTTGGCCTTTTTTTACCTATTTTTGGCTAACCAATTCAAACCAATTCAAACCAAATTTGCCATAAATGTATCAAAATATATACAAATTTATGTTTACATTTATAAGTCATTACATATACTACTACAAATGTACACATTAATTACACACTTTGAGCTCTATCATGTATTGACACCATTCCTCTTTGATTTCGTCCACTTGATCCTTTGTATAAGATGCACACTTGAATTCATCAAAGTACTACATAATAATATAACATATTTTGAATCAATTCCAACTATTTAATTATATGAGATATGTGTAAATATAAAAATAACTCATAAGTTAGAAATACATACATCGGTGGGAATCTCTAATCGGCCTAACATGAGAGTATCTCGCATAAACCTCAACATGAAATACCCGCAATCTATTTGATTACGTTGAAGAGGACACTACATATGGAAAAAAAATATGGATTATAAATCCTAAGTTTTATCAAGTGTAGTCATCACTAATATAATAAAAAACGCGGTAATTAAAAATATACCGCCACTTTAATCCATGTAATGGAGTTGGCGCCCCTCCTTGAGGTTTGGATAACTCGTTGGGCCCAAAAAGCTTGTAGGACGCTAATAAAATAAAAATGAAGCAATTAGAACAATTCACATAAACTAAGAAAAATTTTGAACATTCTCACTTACGTGTCAATTAGGACCTTCATATCCGGGTATGTTGTCCAATCATTTCCTAACGAGTCAAGATAATACACAATTTCTCGGATAGGATTGATTGCGAGCAACAACCAATGTCCACTGTAATGATTAGGAAAATGTTAGATGGTAACTTGGAAAATAATTATAATAGATGAATTTAGAATGAAATGCTAACCCGATATTAAACGGTATAAAAAACAACTTCTCCGCATCTTTATTGTCCATGAGGATCCGAAGAACGTACTCCGTCACGGTATCCGGTCTACTTAACATTAAACTATAGTTGACGGTCGCGGGTGCTAAGAATCCGAATGACACGTCCAAACCATTGGGGCGCATCAATTTGTCATACAAAAACCTAATATAAAAACATCATTAACATAAAGTAAACATCATTAAAATAAGTTGTTTAATTAATAAAACAAAGTAGTCCGGATTTACCTAACATATGTATTGACAACGTTGACGCCGATTTCTTCACGACCAAAAACTTGCATGAAGTCCTCATTACCAATCATTTGTTCGTAATCAAAGCCGAAAATCCCTACCTCCATATGTATAGTCCGAACACCTCCGGTCGGTATATCGGTCATCTCTAGAAATGTCCTGAGGCACGACCTATACTTGGTGGTAGGTTTTTTCCTAGCTACGGACTTCTTAGCACCAGAACTTTGTACCCGTGCGGAGGCGTTGCTAACCTCCTTTTTTTGTTGTGCGGAGGCATTGCTAGCCTCCTTTTCTTGAAGCTACATGTCATATAAATAGTTAGATCAAATTAAGAATGTAACAACTTCCATGAATATATGTCATATAATTGTATATTACCTCTTTTCTTGAAACCGTGGACTCGGTATGCCGTGGAATCACACTATCTTTTGATTTGGATTTTGTGGGAGTCTATTTAACATAGGAAAATATGTAAGTAAAATTTTAAGCATAAATTTTAAACTTTGAATATACCAAAGGAAGTTAACATAAGTTTTAATCATACCTCATATCCTACGCATATGAGGTTTGTCGGCCATGCAACAAACGAACCTACTGCTTCGTGCACCGTTGTTGCATCCGAATCATCGCTAGGATATGGTAATGCTGCATTCGGCTCAACTGCAATATCAACTGATACCTTCAAACATCCAGCAGGGAGCTCTCTAGTGTGGAGTAATACTCCGCTAACATTATGCACTTTTCCCTTGCCAACCATCCGATAGTATGGTGACGACAAATACAGCTGACAATGGGAAATGCCCTAAAACCAATAATAACAAGAAATCGTTAATGTGTATATATGTCAAATACATAATTTAAGCAAATAGTTAAATTTAAGACAATTATATGTAATTACCTCTGGAATGTTCGGCTGAAAGGTACAGTTGATACTGTCTTTGTCCGAAGCATCTCTGTATACTGTTGAGGCGCTAGCCTCTCTTTCTCTCCTCAATGCATCAAGCTCAGCTTGCATGGCTTCCATTCTTGCATGAAGCTCCCGATTACTAGGAGCCTTTCCTTTTTTAATACTCATGGAGGTCGGAGTGACTCCAAATCCCTTACCCCTCACCCGACCAGAGTACTCAGGGACATCTAATGCCCGACCAAGTATGCTCCTAGTATCATCGGGAGATAAAGACTGAGATAGCTCCTCCTGAAAAATCAGATGAATACCGTACACTTGTCAAATATTTGTCTATAAAAATGTTATTCAATTAATGAAAAAATGTTATACTTACACATTTCTGGTATACGTGTAAAACTTCTTCTTGAGGAACTCCAGATTTGCCCACACGGGCTTCCTTCCACAAAACATGTGCAGGAAGAGATGTTTCTAAACTTTCCTCCTTCTGCAGCTACACATTAAGTCATACAATTTGATCAGATAAAACTAATATATGATGAACAAATTTGTTATCGCAATTTATAAATACTTACCATGGATTGTTCTAACCGTCCATATCCGACACGTCCTTTTCGGTACGGATATGCGGGACTTGATGCTCTTTCGCGATTTGTAGCACTTATTCTTTTAAAAACTGGGTCTTGTCTTTTGGATTTGAAAGCTTCCCATTCTTCAGCCGATATCAAACTTTCATATTTTTTGGGAAGCTCCGCATCCACAAAATTACCATCCGCATCCTTAAGGAACTTGGATGATAAAAATGTCCGAAACCCTCTTAGAAGCTTTCCGGCCAATTTCATACAAAAGCCTCTTCTTTCTTCTTCGATGTTAAAACATCGCTAAGAAAAACATACAGATTGATAGTTAGTATCGGTAATTGAAAAAACATAATTAATACCGTATAATTAAGGGCCAAATGATTGTACCTTTATCTCACTCCAAATTTTTTCTTTGGACTCATTCAGCTCTTTGTTTCTCCAATCATCACATGTAATGGGAATTTCATTCCTTACTAGTGCACCGATAAAACTAGTTAAGGTATGCCCATTAGGTTCTATAAGCTGTCCCTGGGTGCTCCAATAGACATCTAGTATGATGCCTCGAGATCTTCCTTGGACCACCCTTCTCATTACTGTGATGCCTCTTCGAATTTCTTCTTCCGCGGATACTTTTTTAGGAACTTCCTCAGGTTGGTCATCAGCCATGTCTAACCTGTAATAAACCAAGGAAACAATCAAATATCAAATATAACTTATAATCAAAGCAATTGAAAACAAAAAAATAAAGAAATCATGCATTATCATATATAACTTATAATCAAAGCAATTGAAAACAAAAAAAATAAAGAAATCATGCATTATCATATATAACTTATAATCAAAGCAATTGAAAACAAAAAAATAAAGAAACCATGGATAATTTACCTAAGTCACTAACATCTCTTTCTTTTCTTTGTTGGAATATTAATCACTTGTTTCTTAGCAATGCGTACGGATGAATTGATCCAAATTCCCTCATTATGATCGTTTCTTATATATGACTCATCCGGTATAAGATCCTCAACTTCATCATTTCTATTCAACTCATTCCGTCTAATGCATGACTCATTCTCAACATCAATATCATATTGATCGACACCGCTTTCATCAGTCACTTTGTTAGAGAAAAGCACTATAGACCATTTTGTACTCTTCGGGTCATTCACATAGAACACTTGTTTAGCTTGAGATGCTAGAATAAAAGGTTCATCTTTGTACCCCACCCTAGTAAGATCAACTTGCAAAAATCCAGACTTATCCATTCGTATGCCACTACTATTCACCCACTTGCAACCAAAGATGGGAATCTGAAACTTCTCGTAATCAAACACCCAAATGTGCTCAATAACTCCAAAATATGACAAATTAGCATATTTGGGGTTTAAGTCCTTCATACTTGATATATGCATTGCTTCAGCTAGCACGGTGACACCACTATTTTGCATAGTACTCTTATCATCTTGTTCTTTGGTATAAAATGTGTATCCATTAATTGAATATGCGCTATGAGAAAACACATGCAAACTTGGACCATATGCCAAACATCTCAACCTTTCTGTTACCGAAGAAGGATCTGAAGAGCGCTTCAAATAAATATGATCCTTCAACCATTGTATGAAACTTTGATTATGCTCTATAACTATCCAATTTTCATTTCTGTTCGGATTTAACCTTCGGAGTACATCCTTGTGCATTTCAACATATGGCTCAACCTCATTATTATTGTGCAGAACATACAAATGAACTTGATCCCGTTCATCCCTTGATATTGTCACAATTTTATTCCCAATTAATTTTTTACCTTCCATTTTGTCGAAAATCTGAGCTCTGGGGAGTCCAATCGATTGAACGTTAGACAAATATTCAGTACAAAACTCAACAGCTTCTTCAACAATGTATCGTTCAACAATACAACCCTCTGGTCGACTTCGGGATTTCACGTACCCTTTTAATATTTTCATATACCGTTCAGCAGGGTACATCCATCTCATATAAGCTGGTCCACACAACTGTGTCTCTTTCACAAGATGAACAACTAAATGAACTATTATGTCAAAAAAAGACGGAGGAAAATACATTTCAAGCTCACACAAGGTAATTACAATCTCTTTTTGTAGTGTTGGTAAGATCTCGGGATCGATCACCTTACTACAAATTGACCTAAAGAAAAAACACAATTTAGTTATGGAACTTCTTACTTTTTCTGGCAAAATAGAACGTATACCGATCGGTAGAAAATGTTCCATTATAACATGACAATCATGTGTCTTCAAATTCTTCAACTTGAGGTCTTTCATAGAAACAAGTCTTCTGATATCAGATGAGTATCCTTCTGGAACCTTAACTTCACTCAGAGACTTACACAAAATTTTTTTCTCCTTTCTAGATAAAGTAAAAGCAGCAGGTGGTAGATATGTTCGTCTTCCTTTCTTCACGGGTGCTAATTCAGTTCTCATTCCCATTTTTAACATGTCCTCCCTTGCTTTAAGGCCATCCTTAGACTTGCCTTTTATATTGAGTAATGTACCGATAACACTTTCAAATACGTTTTTTTCAATATGCATAACATCGAGAAAATGTCTCACGTACAAAGACTTCCAATATGGCAATTCAAAAAATATCGACCTTTTCTTCCACCCACCTTTCACAATCTTATGTGCAAAAGGCTTGCCAAACTCAGTACGCACATCTTTCACCTTTTCAAAAACTTGTTCACCTGACAATGCGGGTGGAGCTCTACGATGTTCGGTGTCTCCATTGAATGCTTTTCTCCACCCACGGTAGTGATGTTTAGAATGTAAGAATCTACGATGACCGAGAAACACATTCTTCTGGCAAAGTTCCAATCGAATCGAATCGGTTCCGTCTTCACAAACAGGACACGCACGTTGACCTTTAATGCTATACCCAGATAGATTCCCGTATGCTGGAAAATCATTAATTGTGCCAAACAACATCGCCCTCAAATTGAAACTTTCTTTCCTATATCCATCATAAACCTCCACACCGTTCTCCCACAAAATCTTTAAATCTTCGATCAGAGGTGTCAAGTATACGTCTATGTCATTACCTGGTTGTTTAGGCCCAGAGATTAACATAGATAACATCATGTACTTACGCTTCATACATAGCCACGGAGGTAGGTTATAAATCATAAGAATCACAGGCCATGTGGTATGTGAAATACTTTGAAGACCATGTGGGTTCATTCCATCAGTAGATAATGCCAATCGAAGGTTTCTTGCTTCTGATCCAAACTCAGGATAATCATTATCAATCTTCGACCACTGTGGTGAATCAGCCAGATGCCGATACTTTCCATCAGTAATTCTTTCATTTGCATGCCAAGTAAGATGTCTTGCATCGGTTTCACTACGAAACATGCGCCTAAATCTCGGAATTATCGGAAAATACCATAAGACTTTTGCGGGAGATAATCTTTTCTTATATCGAGACAAACCACATTTAGGGCACTCAGTTAACGTTGCATATTCGTTACGAAACAAAATGCAATCGTTAGGACAAGCATGTATCTTATCATAGCTCATGCCAATAGAGCACAACATTTTTTTTGCCTCATAGGTTCGATTAGGAATAACATTATCATCCGGTAGCATTTCTCTCATAAGGGCCAACAACTCTATGAAACTTTTATCCGACCATCCATTGCCTGCCTTTAAGTTGTACAACTTTAATACCGCAGAAAATCTTGAGAATTTAGTGCAACCTTTGTACAACGGTTTCTCTGCATCGCTTACCATCCTCTCAAACATTTCAGGACAATCATGAAGATCTTCTTCCAGTGCTTCTACAATCTCTTCAACTCGATCACAATCATATGTTTCCGTGTCTTTGTCGTATGAAGCATAGGTCGTATTACTTTTTCCACTCGATTCAACATTCCCGTTAATTTTCTCACCATGAAATATCCAACACTGATAACTTTGATCAATTCCATGCCTCAGCAAATGCGATTTCAATCCATGTGCGTCAACCTTACCAATATAACAACAACCCAAGCAAGGACAATGCATTCGTCTGGGGTTTTCAGCGTGTTGAACAGCATACTTAACAAATTCCGCAACCCCACTCTCGTACTCTTTGGTCATTCGATCGGCACAGATCCATGTTTTATCCATGGTTTTCCTACTTATTAAAATAAACAATCAATCGCCAGACAAAAATACATAACTAAGGTAGTATCTTTGAATAACTAAAGTAAACAATAGAATATCACTATTTTCCATCTCATATTATCTCACTCGAATCTTTTCATCAATTCAAAAAAAAACTAAATTAATGAAGTCTTTCCACCATCCATGAGGAACTACTTTAATATATATATATATATATATATATATATATATATATATATATATATATATATATATATATATATATATATATATATATATATATATATCATCCATAATTTCAGTATGAAACTTATCATCCTAAGTGAAACAAAAAACAAAGTCTTATGATTTGCACTCTTCTTGATAAACTAATTAGAATCATCCTAAGTGAAACAAAAAGCTTGCTAAATCAGGGAAACACGCAGAGTTATGGAATGTACCCAAACCAAACAACCACAACCAGAACAAAAATACTCATTTTTCCCTAAAAACATCAAAACTGAGTTATGAAAAGTACTGATTTTTCCCTAACCAACCACAACCAGAACAAAAAGCTTGCTAAATCAGGGAAATGAACGATTCCTAAAAAAATCAAAACTGAAACACATACCGTAATGAGATTCTTCAAACACTTTCAGAAATGAACGATTCAACTCTTGCAATGCCTGAAACGAAGAACAGCAGAAATGACTGAATGAAGAACTGAAATCCGAAAACAGAAATGACTGAATGACTGAAATGAAGAACTGAAACGAAGAACATGAATGAATGAATGAAAACGTGAAATGAAACTGAAATACATACCGCGATGAAGAACAGACGAACGATTCAAACAAATTTCAATGACTTCAATGACTTCAAGTTCTTCTGGAAACGTTCGCTGTTAGGGTTCGCTGGAAACGTTCGCAGGAGGGAAAACGAAAAGAACAGAGAATGAAAATAGAAGTATGAAATTTAATTTTAATTAGACCTTAGACAGCGCTTTTGGGAAAAGCGCTTTCTAAGGTATGCCTTAGACAGCGCTTTCCAAAAGCGCTTTCTAAACCCCCCCCCCCCCTTAGACAGCGCTTTTGGTTTTATTTTTTTTTTTTTAATTTAAAAACTTTAAACAGCGCTTTATCAAAAGCGCTGACTAAGGTATATATATAATAGCACTTTCTATAAGCGCTGTCTAAGGGGGGGTCTTAGACAGCGCTTTTTGAAAGCGCTGTCTAAGACCCCCCCTTAGACAGCGCTTTCATTATTTTTTTGGACCATTTTCCGTGTTTAATTTTAATTTTAACCTTAGACAGCGCTTTCTCTTAAAAACGCTGTCTAAGATGCGCTGTTAAAAAGCATTTTTGGCGTAGTGAAACTTTATCAAGCAACGAACCATTCCCACAAATCAGTATAAAATCACCAGTAATTGGTAGAGACATTTATAACTCGGTATAGAAAATTAGGAAAATAAATTGTTTCCGGATGTACACATCTAGAAACAATTTATTTGTAAATTTGAGGTCCGAATGTGTAAATCTGGAAAAAATCAACATTGAAAAAAAAAAACTGTGTCCTGATTTACAAATCAAAAAACATGAGATATTTTTAAAAATTTACTCGGTGTCTAAAAAATCCATGAGACGCGTTAAGAAATCCTCTAAAAATTTTGAGTGGATTTTGGCATATTCCCTCTATTGTGTATCAACGTTCTTTTTAAAATATTTTGATTTCAATAAGAAAAATAATACTATAAATTGAACCCTAGATATGCATTAAACCTGCATATTATATTTGCATATTATATAAGGCAATTAGAAGGACTTGTCCTTCACTAAATTATCTAATTATATCTCATTGGCAAGAACAAGCACAGTAGCATTATAAGGCAAAAAGAGGTTTTGGATTTGAGTTCGCTGCATCATGTCTCCTTAAATTGCTCTTATTAGCCTTGTTTTCTAGTATGCACTACTTATTCTTTTAGAGTGCTACATATATACCTATGTGAAACAAGATTACTTTATTGTCTCCTTGTTTTCTCCTGTATCAATGATATAAAAGCTCATTCCTTTCTCATTGGTGATTGTTGACCATTTGTGCTTGACATGTCTTTTTCACAATTCGGAAAAGGAAGTTTTATAATTTGTATCTATTGATTGGTTTGTAGTGTGAATTATCCTCTATGGAATCGAGACTCACATGCCCAAAATAAGGGGGCCACATATGGCAAAACATATCTAATGTCGTAGTATGTCATGGGTTAGTGCTTAGATAAAAGAAAGAAATAAAAAACAAATGAAAAAGAGTTATATAATCTATCAATCAGATATTCCCCGGACGCAATTCTAGACACTAATCTTTTATTAGTAAATAGTAATATTAGTCTTTGTATTAGATTGAAATCACTTGTATCTAGTTTAGAAACCACATTGACAATTCTGTTGTCACTACGCCAAAAATGACTTTTAACAGCGCATCTTAGACATCGCTTTTAAAAGAAAGCGTTGTCTAAGGTTAAAATTAAAATAAAACACGGAAAATGTTCCAAAAAAATAATGAAAGCGCTGTCTAGGGGGGGGGGGGGTCTTAGACAGCGCTTTCTAAAAGCGTTGTCTAAGACCCCCCCCCCCCCTTAGACAGCGCTTTTAAATATAGACCTTAGTCAGTGCTTTTGATAAAGCGTTGTTTAAAGTCTTTAAATTTTAAAAAAAATTAAAACCAAAAGCGCTGTCTAAGGGGGGGGGTTTAGAAAGCGCTTTTGGAAAGCGCTGTCTAAGGCATACCTTAGAAAGCGCTTTCCACAAAAGCGCTGTCTAAGGTCTAATTAAAATAAAATTTCAGACTTCTATTTTCGTTCTCTATTCTTTTGTTTTCCCTCCTGCGAACAAACCCTAACAGCGAAACCCATTACAACGAACTTGGATACACTGTCATCCTTCGGTTTCAATCATTGAACGTGTTTGAAGAATCGTACGTGTCTCGACATTTGGGTGTTGACTTCGTTTATCGTTTCTACTGTTCTTCATTTCTTGCGGTATGTTCTACATTTCTTCATTTCTTCGTTTCTACTGTTTAGTGTATTATTCTTGTTTAAGTTGTTTTGATTCATAAAAACTGAGTTTAGTGTATTATTCTTGTTTAAGTTGTTTTGATTCATAAAAACTAAGTATAGAAGGTACATTGTTGTTTTGATTCATAAAAACTGAGTTTAGTGTATTATCCTTTGTTTAAGTTGTTTTGATTCATAAGGTACATTGTTGTTGTTATGTTTGATAAGTAATAATGTTGATAATAGAAAAATGTTTATAATAGAATAATGTTTATAAGAGAAAAGTAATGGAAGAAAAAGTTTGATTCTTGTAATAGAAAAAATGAAAGTGATGAGGTAATTAAAGTTGTTATGTTTGATAAGTAATAATGTTGTAATAGAAAAATGTTCTTCCTTGAAAAATGTTGTAATACAAAAATGTTTGTAATAGAAAATGTTTATAGGTATAGTTATAGGTATAGTTATAGGTATATTCTAATAGAAAATTAAAGTTAGTTATAGAAAAATTAACGTGTTATAGGTATAGTTATAGGTATATTGTAATAGAAAAAGTTTGATTCTTGTAATATAAAAAATGAAAGTGATGAGGTAATTAAAGTTGGTATATCGGCGTATCGGATACGTTATTGAAGTTTATATTAACATTGGTTATGTATACGTTATTGAAGTTTAAAATGAATTGAACTTTAAAATTGTTAGGATATTCAAAGATACTACCTTAGTTATGTATTTTCGTCTGGATTGATTGTTTACCTTAATAAGTAGGAAAACCATGGATAAAACATGGATCTGTGCCGATCGAATGACCAAAGAGTACGAGAGTGGGGTTGCGGAATTCATTAAGTATGTTGTTCAACACGCTGAAAACCCCAGACGAATGCATTGTCCTTGCTTGCGTTGTTGTTATATTGGTAAGGTTGACGCACATGGATTGAAATCGCATTTGCTGAGGCATGGAATTGATCAAAGTTATCAGTGTTGGATATTTCATGGTGAGAAAATTAACGAGAATGTTGAATAGAGTGGAAAAAGTAATACGACTTATGCTTCATACGACAAAGACACGGAAACATACGATTGTGATCGAGTTGAAGAGATTGTAGAAGCACTGGAAGAAGATCTTCATGATTGTCCTGAAATGTTTGAGAGGATGGTAAGCGATGCATAGAAACCGTTGTAAAAAGGTTGCACTAAATTCTCAAGACTGTCTGCGGTATTAAAGTTGTACAACTTAAAGGCGGGCAATGGATGGTCGGATAAAAGTTTCATAGAGTTGTTGGCCCTTATGAGAGAAATGCTACTGGATGATAATGTTCTTCCTAATCGAACCTATGAGGCAAAAAAAATGTTGTGCTCTATTGGCATGAGCTATGATAAGATACATGCTTGTCCTAACGATTGCATTTTGTTTCGTAACGAATATGCAACGTTAACTGAGTGCCCTAAATGCGGTTTTTCTCGATATAAGAAAAGATTATCTCCCGCAAAAGTCTTATGGTATTTTCCGATAATTTCGAGATTTAGGCGCATGTTTCGTAGTGAAACTGATGCAAGACATCTTACTTGGCATGCAGATGAAAGAATTATTGATGGAAAGTATCGGCATCCGGCTGATTCACCATAGTGGTCGAAGATTGATAATGATTATCCTGAGTTTGGATCAGAAGCAAGAAACCTTCGATTGGCATTATCTACTGATGGAATGAACCCACATGGTCTTCAAAGTATCTCACATACCACATGGCCTGTGATTCTTATGATTTATAACCTACCTCCGTGGCTATGTATGAAGCGTAAGTACATGATGTTATCTATGTTAATCTCTGGGCCTAAACAACCAGGGAATGACATAGACGTATACTTGACACCTTTGATTGAAGATTTAAAGATTTTGTGGGAGAACGGTGTGGAGGTTTATGATGGATATAGGAAAGAAAGTTTCAATTTGAGGGCGATGTTGTTTGGCACAATTAATGATTTTCCAGCATACGGGAATCTATCTGGGTATAGCATTAAAGGTCAACGTGCGTGTCCTGTTTGTGAAGACGGAACCGATACGATTCGATTGGAACTTTGCCAGAAGAATGTGTTTCTCGGTCATCGTAGATTCTTACATTCTAAACATCACTACCGTGGGTGGAGAAAAGCATTCAATGGAGACACCGAACATCGTAGAGCTCCACCCGCATTGTCAAGTGAACAAGTTTTTGAAAAGGTGAAAGATGTGCGTACTGAGTTTGGCAAGCCTTTTGCACATAAGATTGTGAAAGGTGGGTGGAAGAAAAGGTCGATATTTTTTGAATTGCCATATTGGAAGTCTTTGTACGTGAGACATTTTCTCGATGTTATGCATATTGAAAAAAACGTATTTGAAAGTGTTATCGGTACATTACTCAATATAAAAGGCAAGTATAAGGATGAGGACATGTTAAAAATGGGAATGAGAACTGAATTAGCACCCGTGAAGAAAGGAAGACGAACATATCTACCACCTGCTGCTTTTACTTTATCTAGAAAGGAGAAAAAAAATTTGTGTAAGTCTCTGAGTGAAGTTAAGGTTCCAGAAGGATACTCATCAGATATCAGAAGACTTGTTTCTATGAAAGACCTCAAGTTGAAGAATTTGAAGACACATGATTGCCATGTTATAATGGAACATTTTCTACCGATAGGTATACGTTCTATTTTGCCAGAAAAAGTAAGAAGTGCCATAACTAATTTGTGTTTTTTCTTTAGATCAATCTGTAGTAAGGTGATCGATCCCGAGATCTTACCAACACTACAAAAAGAGATTGTAATTACCTTATGTGAGCTTGAAATGTATTTTCCTCCGTCTTTTTTTGACATAATGGTTCATTTAGTTGTTCATCTTGTGAAAGAGACACAGTTGTACCCTACTGAACGGTATATGAAAATATTAAAAGGGTACGTGAAATCCCGAAGTCGACCAGAGGGTTGTATTGTTGAACGATACATTGTTGAAGAAGCTGTTGAGTTTTGTACTGAATATTTGTCTAACGTTCAATCGATTGGACTCCCTAGAGCTCAGATTTTCGAAAAAATGGAAGGTAAAAAATTAATTGGGAATAAAATTGTGACAATATCAAGGGATGAACGGGATCAAGTTCATTTGTATGTTCTGCACAATAATAATGAGGTTGAGCCGTATGTTGAAATGCACAAGGATGTACTCCGAAGGTTAAATCCGAACAGAAATGAAAATTGGATAGTTATAGAGCATAATCAAAGTTTCATACAATGGTTGAAGGATCATATTTATTCGAAGCGCTCTTCAGATCCTTCTTCGGTAATAGAAAGGTTGAGATGTTTGGCATATGGTCCAAGTTTGCATGTGTTTTTTCATAGCGCATACTCAATTAATGGATACACATTTTATACCAAAGAACAAGATGATAAGAGTACTATGCAAAATAGTGGTGTCACTGTGCTAGCTGAAGCAATGCATATATCAAGTATGAAGGACTTAAACCCTAAATATGCAAATTTGTCATATTTTGGAGTTATTGAGCACATTTGGGTGTTTGATTACGAGAAGTTTCAGATTCCCATCTTTGGTTGCAAGTGGGTGAATAGTAGTGGCATACGAATGGATAAGTCTGGATTTTTGCAATTTGATCTTACTAGGGTGGGGTACAAAGATGAACCTTTTATTCTAGCATCTCAAGCTAAACAAGTGTTCTATGTGAATGACCCGAAGAGTACAAAATGGTCTATAGTGCTTTTCTCTAACAAAGTGACTGATGATAGCGGTGTCGATCAATGTGATATTGATGTTGAGAATGAGTCATGCATTAGACGGAATGAGTTGAATAGAAATGATGAAGTTGAGGATCTTATACCGGATGAGTCATATATAAGAAACGATCATAATGAGGGAATTTGGATCAATTCATCCGTACGCATTGCTAAGAAACATGTGATTAATATTCCAACAAAGAAAAGAAAGAGATGTTAGTGACTAAGGTAAATTATGCATGGTTTCTTTATTTTTTTGTTTTCAATTGCTTTGATTATAAGTTATATCTGATAATGCATGATTTCGTTATATTTTTGTTTTCAATTGCTTTGATTATAAGTTATATCTGATAATGCATGATTTCATTATATTTTTATTTTAAATTGCTTTGATTATAAGTTATATCTGATAATGAATGATTTCTTTATTTTTTTGTTTTCAATTGCTTTGATTATAAGTTATATCTGATAATGCATGATTTCGTTATATTTTTGTTTTCAATTGCTATGATTATAAGTTATATTTGATATTTGATGGTTTCCTTGGTTTATTACAGGTTAGACATGGCTGATGACCAACATGAGGAAGTTAGTAAAAAAGTATCCGCGGAAGAAGAAATTCGAAGAGGCATCACAGTAATGAGAAGGGTGGTCCAAGGAAGATCTCGAGGCATCATACTAGATGTCTATTGGAGCCACCAGGGACAGCTTATAGAACCTAATGGGTATACCTTAACTAGTTTTATCGGTGCACTAGTAAGGAATGAAATTCCCATTACCTGTGATGATTGGAGAAACAAAGAGCTGAATGACTCCAAAGAAAAAATTTGGAGTGAGATAAAGGTACAATCATTTGGCCCTTAATTATACGGTATCAATTATGTTTTTTCAATTACCGGTACTAACTATCAATCTGTATGTTTTTCTTAGCGATGTTTTAACATCGAAGAAGAAAGAAGAGGTTTTTGTATGAAATTGGCCAGAAAGCTTTTAAGAGGGTTTCGAACATTTTTATCATCCAAGTTCCTTAGGGATGCGGATGGTAATTATGTGGATGCGGAGCTTCCTAAAAAATATGAAAGTTTGATATCAGCTGAAGAATGGGAAGCTTTCAAATCCAAACGACAAGACCCGGTTTTTAATAGAATAAGTGCCACAAATCGGGAAAGAGCATCAAGTCCCGCATATCCGTACCGAAAAGGACGTGTCGGATATGGACGCTTAGAACAATCCATGGTAAGTATTTATAAATTACGATAACAAATTTTTTCATCATATATTAGTTTTATCTGATCAAATTGTATGACTTAATGTGTAGCTGCAGAAGGAGAAAAGTTCAGAAACATCTCTTCCTGCACATGTTTTGTGGAAGGAAGCCCGTGTGGGCAAATCTGGAGTTCCTCAAGAAGAAGTTTTACACGTATACCAGAAATGTGTAAGTATAACATTTTTTCATTAATTGAATAACATTTTTATACACAAATATTTGGCAAGTATACGGTATTCATCTGATTTTTCAGGATGCGCTATCTCAGTCTTTATCTCCCAATGATACTAGGAGCATACTTAGTCAGGCATTAGATGTCCCTGAGTATTCTGGTCGAGTGAGGGGTAAGGGATTTGGAGTCACTCCGACCTCCCTGAGTGTTAAAAAAGGAAAGGCTCCTAGTAATCGGGAGCTTCATGCAAGATTGGAAGCCATGCAAGCTGACCTTGATGCATTGAGGAGAGAAAGAGAGGCTAGCGCCTCAGCATGTTTCAAAGATGGTTCGGACAAAGACAGTATCAACTGTACCTTTCAGCCGAACATTCCAGAGGTAATTACATATAATTGTCTTAAATTGAACTATTTGCTTAAATTATGTATTTGACATATATACACATTAATAATTTCTTGTTATTATTGGTTTTAGGGCATTTCCCATTGTCAGCTATATTTGTCGTCACCATACTATCGGATGGTTGGCAAGGGAAAAGTGCATAACGTTAGCGGAGTATTACTCCACACTAGAGAGCTCCCTGTTGGATGTTTGAAGGTATCGGTTGATATTGCAGTTGAGCCGAATGCATCATTACCATATCCTAACGACGATTCGGATGCAACAACGGTGGACGAAGCAGTAGGTTCGTTTGTTGCATGGCCGACAAACCTCATATGCGTAGGATATGAGGTATGCCTAAAACCTATGTTAACTTTAATGTGTATATTCAAAGTTTTTACGCGCATTTTACATACATATTTTCCTTGGTTATGTTAAATAGACTCCCACAAAATCCAAATCAAAAGATAATGCTATTCCGCGGCATACCGAGTCCGTGGTTTCAAGAAAAGAGGTAATATACAATTATATGACATATATTCATGGAAGTTGTTACATTCTTAATTTAATCTAACTATTTATATGACATGTAGCTTCAAGAAAATGAGGTTAGCAACGCCTCCGCACAACAAAAAAAGGAGGTTAGCAACGCCTCCGTACGGGTAAAAAGTGCTGGTGCTAAGAAGACCGTAGCTAGGAAAATACCTACCACCAAGTATAGGTCGTGCCTCAGGACATTTCTAGAGATGACCGATATATCGACCGGAGGTGTTTGGAATGTACATATGGAGGTAGGGATTTTCGACTTTGATTACGACCAAATGATTGGTAATGAAGACTTCATGCAAGTTTTTGGTCGTGAAGAAATCGGCGTCAACGTTGTCAATACATATATTAGGTAAATCCGGTCTACTTTGTTTTATTAATTGAACAACTTATTTACTTTATGTTTCAAAAGAGGTGTCTAATGTTAATGATGTTTTTATATTAGGTTTTTGTATGACAAATTGATGCGCCCCAATGGTTTGGACGTGTCATTCGGATTCTTAGCACCCGCGACCGTCAACTTAAGTTTAATCTTAAGTAGACCGGATACCGTGATGGAGTACGTTCTTCGGATCCTCATGGACAATAAAGATGAGGAGAAGTTGTTTTTTATACCGTTTAATACCGGGTTAGAATTTCATTCTAAATTCATCTATTATAATTTTTTTCCAAGTTAACATCTAACATTTGCTTAATCATTACAGTGGACATTGGTTGTTGCTCGCAATCAATCCTATCCGAGAAATCGTGTATTATCTTGACTCGTTAGGAAATGATTGGACAACATACCCGGATATGAAGGTCATAATTGACACGTAAGTGAGAATGTTCAAAATTTTTATTAGTTTATGTGAATTGTTCTAATTGCTTCATTTTTATTTTATTAGCATCCAACAAGCTTTTCGGGCCCAACGAGATATCCAAACCTCAAGGAGGGGCGCCAACTCCATTACATGGATTCAAGTGGCGGTATATTTTTAATTATCACATTTTTTATTATATTAGTGTTGACACTTGATAAAACTTAGGATTTATCCATTTTTTTTCATATGTAGTGTCCTCAACAACGTAATCAAATAGATTGCGGGTATTTCATGTTGAGGTTTATGCGAGATACTCTTGTTTTGGGCCGATTAGAGATTCCCACCGATGTATGTATTTATAACTTATGAGTTATTTTTATATTTACACATATCTCATATAATTAAATAGTTGAAATTAAATCAAACTATGTTATATTATTATGTAGTACTTTGATGAATTCAAGTGTGCATTTTATACAAAGGATCAAGTGGACGAAATCAAAGAGGAATGGTGTCAATTCATCATAGAGCTCAATGTTTTAAGTAATGACTTGTAAATTTGTACATAAATTTGTGTAATTATATTGTACATTTGTAGTATATGTAATGACTTGTAAATGTGTACATAAATTTGTATATATTTTGATACATTTAAGGCAAAATTGGTTTGAATTGGTATATATATATATTTGTTAGCCAAAAATTGGTAGAAAAAAGGCCAAAATGGTTTGAAATGGCATATATAAAATGTGATATTTGTCTGCCAAAATTTGGTTGAAAACAGGTAGAAATTATGGTTTATAAACCTGGAAAAAATGTGGTTTAAAACAAAAGCTGCAAAAAATTCCGTATACCTTAGGCAGCACTTTTGGCAAAAGCGCTGTCTAAGGGGGGCTTAGAAAGCGCTTTTGGCAAAAGCGCTGTCTAAGGGGGGGGGGGCTTAGACAGCGCTTTTGAAAAGCGCTGTCTAAGGTATACCTAAAAAAATTAAAATAGGAGGGGATTAGACAGCGCTTTCACCAAAAGCGCTGTCTAAGGTATAGGGGCTTAGAAAACGCTTTCTCAAAAGTGTTGTCTAAGGTATTCCTAAAAGCGCTGTCTAAGGGTACCTTAGACAGCTCTTAGACAACGCTTTTAAGATTTAAAAAAGTGTTGTCTAAACCTTTAGCAGCGGAGGTTTAGACAGCGCTTTAAAGCGCTGTCTAAGGCTAAAAAAAAGCGCTGTCTAAGGTCTTGTTTGGCATAGTGTGTAAATACCTTAGAAAGTAGTTAGAGCAAAAAGATGCACTATTATAAAAAGTACATTTTAGCATTGTTGGAAATATGATTTTACTATATATGATGGATCGTAATATCGAACGGTATGATAATAAGAGCGCTATTTTCCATTACGGGCGATTGACAGTGGTGAAAAATTAGGTAGCACGTCATATTTCATCATGGTCATGACAATCAACCACGGCGAAAAGTTAATAGGTTTGATTTCCAAACATACCATGGATATATAATATTTAGTGCGCCATATTTCACTATGGTTGGCTGATACAACCGTGGTGAAATCCTTTGTTTTCTTAAATAATATTTTTAATTCATGTATTGTATACCACGTTTTCTACCACAACAAAATATGAATCAACATTAGAATAAAATTGTACTCAAATGAACCAACATATGAACCATATGAACAAAATTGTATCAAAATTAACAAAATATACATTATATGTAAGCCCCAAGATGACTTTCATATAGTACCAAAATGTTAAACGAACTCTAAATATTATTTACATCAAAACCAAAATATTTCAACCATATATTAAAAAATCAGTGTTAGTATGGGCTTTAAATCGCATTGAAGCAAGATGCACGGTGTATACGAACATCTTTCAAGCCTTCTGGTAAGAATGGTGTAATGTCGTTAAACAACTATATAAAAATTCGATGGAAATGTAAGATCACTTGATTTGAAATGGCAAAATACCCTTTTTGGTCCCTTAATTATACCTCTGGTTTCAAATTGTTCCCTTAACTTTTTTTCGTGTCAGATTGGTCCTTTAACTCTTAAAATGTATCGTGTTAGTCCTTTTCGTTTAATTAGCGACCAACTTTTTAATTTTTCCGTCGCTAATAAGACAAAATGGACTAAAATGGTACATTTAAATAGTCAAGGGACCAATCTGACACGAAAATATTAAGGGACCAATCTGACACGAAAAAAATTAAGGGACCAATCTGACACGAAAATATTAAGGGACCAATCTGACACGAAAAAAATTAAGGGACCAATCTGACACGAAAAAATTAAGGGACCAATCTGAACTCAAGGGTATAGTTAAGGGATCAAATATAGTATTTTTTTCATTTGAAATAATAACAAACTTTTATGCGGTAAAAATCATTAACATTTTACTGTAAATATATATACCTACTCCCAAGAATCAACTGTGCTGAAAGAGACAATATTTATCATGTGTTTCATTACATAATAATCACACTTGTATCCTCGTGGTTGTTTCCTCATCTACAAATTTAAATATTACAAGAATATATAACCACACATAGATAAATGAATGTCACAAATAATATGCTAACCAAAGGCGTATACAATTTGATCATTTTTCTAACTTCGTTCAACATTTTGGTTCGCTCCACAGTTCTATATAATGAAAAAAAATTATACTTACACATTAAGTTAATTACAAAGTCAAATAAAATCTTAATAAAAGTCTCATAAAGTATAAACTTACCTAGAAATTGTAATTTTAAACTTTAGCTTAAGTGGTTTGGCTAAGAAACATAGCATAATTTTCATATTCTATCGAGGACAGATGATAATAAATCGATAACAATTATTGAATGAACACGAGCATAATTAGTAATTGGTAAAATATGGAAACTAAATATAAAAGAAATCACAATTTAATAATTACTCACGAATTGATAAAAAGTGTTAAATAATGGTTTCTATTTCCATCTCTTAGCCGTGATGATAAGTATGTTTCAATCACTCTTTGAGAATTTGATGTAATTCACATACTAAATGGGTCCAAGAATCCATAAATATCTGATTTATTTGATTCTATATAAAATCTACCTAAATGGTTAAATAAAATTCAGAAAATGAACTGATTCTTAAAATTGAAATTACTTATGTGTACAAATTTAAAATTGACATTTATTAGAATAGAAATAATACTTATGTATACTACAATTGTAGTATCGTTATGTCCATCCACTCATTTAAAAAAAAACATTATATCTTTAGGTCTAATATATAAAACCTATAACTCTGGATCATTCTTTAATTAAAGAGGAATGAGTTCTTTAATATCCATGATGAAACATACTAATTTCTTTTACGAATCATTAGAAGAAACTATCGTCTCATTATGAATATGGGTATGGATGGATGAACAACTATCTTTTATGTTTGCTCCACCTAAAATAACTTTATAGGAAATTCATTATCTTTATTTTTACTTGGTTGGACAATTAAAATCATTGATGCCATTTTTTGCTTCATAAAAAAATATCAACACGCAATGCATATGTCATGTTATAAGACCACAAAACAGATGCAACACATAAAATACAATTTTCACATACCGCATAAAGCTCATCCATCTCTTTCTTGCAAAGTTATATCTCTTGTGCTAGTATTTCTTCAAACTTCTTATAGTACATCTCATTCATCCTGTAACACGGTGGGAGAATTGACTTTCTATAAATGTTGCGGATAGCAAGAGTCGCCACCGACTTTTATTTTATCCATGTGGAAAGGACATAAAAGAACAGGAAAGACCTATTTTTAAAAGACTTGAGTTGGGGGTAGGTTATATAAAGGGAATGTGTTAGCACCCTTTATATCCATGGTTATCCATGGGCTCTTAGTTACTTAGCTCACTTAATTATTTTGAAAGTGTGAAGTGTGTGATTAGAAAATTTTCTAAGTACTTTGTAATGATCCTCGTATGGATGTATACAAAGCCTTTGTTTTGAAAATGTTTGGAAATTGTGAGGTGTGAAAAGTATTTTAAAGGGTGTGAGCCAGTAACTTAGAGTTCCTACCCTAGACTAAGTCATTCATGTTCTTTTATATTCTTTCAAGGGTAAGATTGTCCCTATTATTAAGGAATAGGTAGTCATTACCTTAGATTTGTTTAAGGGACGAGCGTAGGGTCATCGTATGGTCAACGAAGATAACTTAAGGGGTGTCTTTAGCAATTGGGAGGGACTATCATCTTTTACCGAAGGGACAAGATCATTACCGAAGGCAACATCGTAAGGACTTGATCTTTTAAACTGAGGAGGGACAAGATGATTTTTATTTGTAGGGTCGTTTGCTTAAGACACCCCCATTTTCGAGGGACTTGACCATATAAAGGCAACTTTAAGTATGGTAGCCCTAGGAGGTGCAGACACGATCGTAGATCGACTTACGTGTGTGAGTGATTATATTTAATTATTTAATCTTTTTAATTAGATTGTCTAAATTTATATTAATTTCAATTAAGTTTTGTCACTCCCTATTTACTAACCACGCAATTATAAAATAAAAATAAATGGCGAAAAATTAAAGGCAAAAAATGAGAAATTCCTAAGCTATTACAAGGCTTCAGGGTAGTTACATAATTATGAGACGAAAAAAAATAAAGACTTACAAGTGAGAAACAATTACATAACTATAATGGCGAAGAAGAAACATAATAGAGCAACAATAACAAGGAAGGTTATGAATAACATAAAAAAGAGGAAAAAGGTTTTAAGGTTTGAAAAAAAATACTTTTAGGGTTTATGAAAAAAAATTAGGGTTTAGAAAGATTTAGGGTTTAGAAAATAGGTTTTAAAAGTTTTCTTAAAAAAATAATATTAGGGTTTGTAAAAAATAAATTAGGGTTTATTAGAGAAAATTTTAATTTTATAAATAACTACTAGTTTTTATGAATTAAAATAAATTATATACAAACTAATTTTATTATATATAAAAAGTAATATAAAAAAAGTTATTAATAGATTTTCCCTTTTTTTTTAAATATAACTAAACTATTTAATTAATTAGAATAATATTTAAAATAATAAGTTAAAAGAAATAAAAAGAGAAAAAGAAAAGATTAGGAAAATAAATGGGGGAGGCCTGGTTTTGAACCCAGGACCTCCCCATTACCAAGTATGTGCAAGACCCTTTAGGTTGCGCGCGCTAACTGATAAGCATACGAACCCAAGCCAATAAATAATAAACCTGTGAAAACAAAAGAAATATATAAAAAAAGGGACCTGGGAATCGAACCCAGGTCTTGAAAGCCTCAGACGCGCGCGTTTACCACTAGACTATTCAGCCTTTGGTGAAATAATATTGAAACAATAAAATAAAAGGGAAATTCAAATTTGAACTCCGAGTTTGGCGCCTTCAGACTTCGTCTTCAACCTTCATTCCTATAAAATTTCCTGCGAATTTTGTTAGGAGTTTTACTGCGCATTTTATGTTCGTAGGTAAACCGACAAACACGATAACATTCGATCCATGTACAATTTGTTCAAATTGATTATACCAAATCAATCCCCACATCACACATAATTCAATTATATTGTTAGAAATCATTTAAACTATTGAAATCGTAAAATCCCAATTTTAAGGTGGAATCCCTAAAAATGGCAACTATCGAATCCGGCCATGAAACTCCAAATGATTTATCCAGAACGCTTTTATGCTTCAAAACAAACATAAGTCAATGATTAAATATAATTTATAATGTCCAAAAGCATGAAATCGAAATGCACAAAAATAAACAACAAAAACGTTTCGGTTTGCACGAATTTGGATGAGTTTGATGATGGTGATGAGTGAAATGCATTCAGGAGATTCTCAAGAACATATTTAAACCTTTAAAATGCTTTGAGGACCTTTGGAAAGACAAAACCGAAAATTCAATTTTTTGGAAAAAGTTTGAAGTTGATATCGTGAATGGTCTGCAGAAAATGTCCCATATGCATTGGTTCATGTTTGTGTATATGTAAGGATGCAATTAGGTCAATATTTTGGGCCCTTGTATCATGGATTTGAGTTACTTGATATTGAAGAAAGCCATCACTCATAATGATCCAAAAATCAAATATATCCTTGCCAATTTGGTCTAGCACGAATTTGGAGAGTATCCAATCAGTTTAAATGTTGTGTGAATGCTTCTAGAACAAAGATTTGATCCAAATGTTAACTTTTTATATTTTATTTAAATTTAAATTTAATTTTAACAAATAAAATCCAAAATAATAGAAATAAATTATAAAAATAAGAATAAATGGTCATTGTGTCATGCATGACTTTATCTTTGAGATTGGGTTGCAATTTGATGGGCCCATTTGGAAAATTTTGAAGTTTAGGCCTTTTTTGCTTCATACACCCCTTGAAATTTTCCCAACTTTGACAAGGCACAACTCCCTCAATTTTAAGGCTATGAGAGTGATATTGGACTTTTTAGAAAGATTAGAGAGTCCTCTAACCAACCTTTTTGGTCCCATGTCCATATATTTTACCTTATTCCAAATTATGAGCTTTGGAAAAAGTTGACTTTTTGTTGACTTTTAAAATGACCTATAATGTTTTAGCTCATACCTTCCAAATGAAGCATTTTTAGGCTTGGCTTGTCATACACAAAGTTGTAGAGAATTAAATTTCCTTTAAAATGAGCTTTGGATGGGAAATTTTTGATGAAGCATGTGAAAGTTATGGCTAGTCAAAGTTCAGCTGACTTTTACTATGAAACCCTAATTTAGAAACTTCTTGATTCTTGATGATCTGAGATTTCCTTGATGAATCATGATCAAACCTTGATCAAATGATTAATTTTACCTCATAATATTAATGTTGACAAAATGTCTTGAAGTTTGACTTTGAGTTGACCACAGTTGACCTCAGTTTGACTTTTTTACCAAGTTGACTGATTTTTGAATACTTGAACATCTGACTGGTCAAACTTATTGGGAAAGCTCTGAAACTTGAAATGGGGATTCTTGAAGACATGTGGGATGTTATGAAGCTCACTTGAGGCCTTGGAAGTCCATTTATCTTGGAGAAATTCAAAACCCTAGTTCTGGATCCATTGTTCAGGAGGAGACTTAGTCTAATGAAACCTTCAATCCTTTTGACCAATTGTGAACCTTGAGAAATCTTGAGATAAATTGCCTTAATTGTGGGAGGGAAAATTTTGGGGTACAACACATCCCTTTCTTTTCTAATTCCCGATTCTATGTTAATCTTTATTCAAATATTTTATCGTAGCGATCATTCATATATTTCCTTTGTGATTCCCACTAGTACAAAAATAGTTTTTTTTGCAAAGGTTGTTAAGTCACTTTACCTACCACCTAACTTAAGAAGCGACACGGTGGTAATTCCGTAAATATTTATAACTTAGGTCGTTTGTGATCACTAACTGACTTAAGAAATCTATTTAATAAGTCAGACGTCTTCCATCTGATTTAAGAAGTCTTATTTACTTTTAACAAATTAAATTCTAATATGTACCATAAGGGAATCGAACTCGGTACTCATCAGAAACAATTTTGTATCAAATTAAATTAGTTAAAATTAATATAAAAAGAATTTTTTTTAACAACAAAAAATTAATAGAAAAAGATCAATTTTATTTTCCCCCATTTTTGCTCGTGAAGTTTTTCCCTTCCCCTAAAATAAATCTTAGGTCTCTATTAGGGTTTCCCTTCACTCTCTATTTTCCTCCTTTACACCTCACTCTTTTCCCAAAAACAAATCAACATTGTTGTCACCGTAAAACTTTAAACAAATGGTGTTCATGTGTCTCACCAAACTCTCTAATCGCGATACTCACTCCCTCGCTGCATCCGAAATCGTGACAATTGCTCGGAGCCTTGACACAACCACCATATCGGTGTTTCTCTCTTGCGTATACTCCATAGATTCCTCAGACAAATCTCCAGCAAGGAAGTAATATGTTCATCTCTTTGGATTACTCTCCGAGACACACGGTAAAGAACTTTCTCCTTACCTCTCCAAGATCATCACCAACACCATTTGTCGTGTCTGTGACACCAGAAATTTTATCTAACTTGCTTGTGTGAATTTTGTTTTAGTGTTGGCTAGCCACGTAACAAATCAATCTATTATTTCCTTTCTAAAATCATTATCGGAGGCTCTGTTCACGGAGTAGGAACATAACATGTAGATTGGCATTGCGCTTTGCATGTCTTCGGTGATAGACGAAGCTATGAATTTGAAATCGGTTAAACTTGTGAAGTTAATGTCGAAGCTCCAGAATTTACTTAAGTGTGGAGTGTGTAAGGCTAAATAAGAATTGTTGACGCTAATCAAAGAAATATTCAAGCCAATGATGCGCCAGTCAAGTCTCCTTGAAGAATTTTGTTACATGTTTGGTGTAATCGTTGAGAAACTTTGATTGTGGTGGTGAAGAAGGATGTGGAGGAAATGTTGGTGGTGTTGGCTAATGTCGAGAGAGATTTCATGTTGAAATTCAAGTCTAATTGTTTGAAAGTTTTCGACAATCAGCGATTTGATAAGGTTTTTCAATTTTTACCCTTTGGTTTTACTCTTAGTGCTAACTTCTTATGAACGAGCCAGTTCATATTTTTCTTTTGTAAACATCTACTCTTTCTCGATGTTTCAAAGTATAATCTCAGACCAATGCCCAATCCACATTACTACGATAAACACCTTTTATCTCGGTTAAAAAAAAGGTTTTACCTCGGTTTCATAAGCGAGATAACGCAGATCGTCATAAAAATTTATCACTTTCCCCTTGATATTGGATTTAGAAAGGGATAAATTGTACTTCTCATGGGTTAGAATCCCGACACACACAATTTAGTATTTTATTGAAAACACGCCACTTTTCTTATCGATTTTAATTATACTCGAGGTGTATATTAAGTCCCCGACAACAATGCCAAAAACTTGATCGCGACTGACTATGTCTGTCGAAATGCTAACTGTAAGTGCACAGTATATCACGGTAGTAATAAAAAGACATCAAACCCACAGGGACTTAATAATCAAACTTACTGATTCCTATTAGTGTGTTGTAAATCTAAGGATATTATTTAAAAAAGTTTTGTTTGCGAATAAGGATTAAAAATAAAATTTAATTAAAGAATGAATAAAAATAGAAGCTAGGATATATTTTCTTTTGTACCTTGTGGCTCAGATGAATTGCAACATATTTTTTAGTTTAAAATATCTTTTAGAGAAAATACTAGTTTAAAAACACTACTCACTTTCGCGCAGCCCGCATTATGTTTGAAATTGTAAATGTAATGTTGTTGCTCCACACTTACAATTTCGAAACACTTTTTGAAAACTGATAAGTCCTAATTAACGTCTAAAGCACTTCCGTTGTGTTTAGAAATTAAAGATATGGGTTTTATTGGTCGGCACTGACCTCACACTGTTGTTTTATTGATTGGTACCCGAGTTTTTTGAAATCACAAATGTAGAAAATAGATAAAGCACCGGTGTCACATTATCACTCCGTAGAATGGTTCCTGAATGTTTTAAATTATACATGCAGAAAATTTATCGGTCTCCCACTATCGTTTTATTGACTGTTATTAAACGTTTTCACTTTTTTTCAAAATAATTGAATGTAAATCTTAAAAACTAGAACCAGAAAAATATCAAAGTTTAAAAATTAATGCCTTAACAATTCATCGAGTCCAATCGGAACGATGGTCCTCACATTCCGGACTCTGGAAATTTAGCCAGACATGGTTGCGGAAATAAACAAACAATTTTGAGTTTTTGAATTGAATATAAAGACATAATAAATAATTTAAAATAATTAAAAGCGATGGTTTGAAGAAAAAGGTACAAGCTTTGAAATAGTAACAATGGCAGAAAAATAAAGCATATAAATAAATGGCGGAAAATAAAGGGCTAAAAAATAAATTCGTAAAAATAAATGAACCTGAAGATAAAATCTGAAATATAAAGTTGAATTAATAACTTCCAATGGCGGCAAGATTAATCCAAGTGTCACACATATTGTAGGCCTAAACACTAATGAAATGGTAGTTTCCCAGTGTGAGAAAGCTACAACTTTTACAATGGTGATTTATGCCTAAAACTATGAAGGAAATAATGCGTATACAATTGGACAAAGCTTGGACCCCGAAAACCTACTTGTAACTTGCAATATATAGTGATACAATGTTCAAAAACTGATGCCCAAGAGTGGAAAATCGTGTGAAGAAAATATAGGAAGGGTTTGGATAGTGTCAAGTCAAAGTTGTTGTTGATTTTCAGGATTCTAATTGCGTAGCATTCACCACGCACTTTGACAGTTATCATACAGATGAGAGACCTAATCGTGGGGCAGCTGGCATATGTGTGTTTGCCATGCAGCTTGACTCATGCTCAACTGTTCCTCTCTCTATGCTTATGGGCCCCATGTGGTCTACGTCATGGTTGGGGCCATGATGAATGCTACAACTCTCCATTTAGTATAAAATCTCCATTTTCTTTCATTCTAGGCCGTTTTGTCCAGTTTTTTCATGAAATTACTTTAACTTGTATAATACCTGAAACCAACACAAAATACAAACATAATATTATAAATGATGATAAAATGACAATGAAAAGAATGAAAATCGATTCGAAATGAGTCAAAATATGCTATGTAATTTTGTGGTATCATTTGGGAGTATTGTTTACGAAATCGATGGAATTATGAGCTAAAGCAAAGCTAAAATGATGAAAAAGTGAACAAAATTACCAAAGAGGTAGAAAGTTAGGAAATTATAAAAAAGAAAAGAAAAAAATGAAGTTTTGACACTGGATTTCTCGAGACTGCAGTTCTCTCATTATAGGCGCGATGAAAAAGTATAGTGATCGCGATGCAACCTTACACGGTCCCGATGATGCGAAATCCTGACATGTTTTTTGCAAATTTAAATAGAAAACACTGGCTACTTTTCTAGGAAGTATTTAAGAGCATACTAAGTTTTGTTAGAAGTATTTAAGAGCATAAGGATTTAGTGAGACATTGGAAGACTTCAATGGAAACTTTATCATGTAGTTTGGTCGAAGGAGTCTTCAGGAAAAAAGAATATTATGAATGCAAGGTTATGAACTTAAAGAAATATTTGCTAAATGGAAGGTCAAAGTACAACTAAGACGCTACTAAAGATGTCTTCGATAGAGGGTTTGAATTTAAATAATGGAGGGAATTATTTGTTTTTATCTAACTTAAAGAAGGACACATGGAGTGTGCTCAAAGGACGAGGACATGCAGAGCGACACTTGTCTTGATTTAGTTTGTAGACCGTTATAGCAGTTATTTTTTACTATTATAAATAGGAGATCTCCATGACGGGATTGTCTGTCTTCAATTGTGTACAAATACTCTATTTTACTCAAAGTATCAAGTGTTAAGAGAAACGAGTGTAAGAGAATGTGCGTTGTATAACATCATTTTCATTTTAATACAACTCATCAAGTTTTTTTCATTAAGAATCTACTTTACTTGTCCAATTTACTTTCTGCATTTTTACCAACATTTCAACTTAAGTCTTTTTGCACTTATCTTTCATTTACATTTTAAAAGCAAACCATTTTATCATGAACCTGATCACGGTTGCGATGTCTTGGGACAAATTTGTCTGTCTGATTGCCTTATACAGACCTAGGATCGCCTTGGCCTCGACATCCGACACCCTGATGGAACCTTCCCCACTGAAGATCTCTCATTAGAGATGACAGGGAGGCAAACGGTACGTCCCTTGGTTCTCGGACATGTCCCCGCCCGCGGCAGTGCCAAGCGGAGAACCTTCACCAAACTAATGCTTAGCAGGTGGAGTCCCTTGCTCGGAGGGAGGGCTGACAGGCATCACCGTGTGTAATACCCCGTAATTTATTTAATGCTCTAAATAATATTATTTGATATTAATATTGTTCCGAATTACTCTAAGAAAATTTAACGAAAATAAATAGAGTAATCAGCGGGATTTTTATTTTATTAAATAATATTAGCTGACTCAGAGGTTTTATAAAATATTGGATTAAGAGACATTTTTGGATACCCTCTATTTAGACTCGTCAGTAGGAAAATTTATGTTTTCCTTTAAGACATAAGTCTTTCTTTTGTTTTGTACAAAAATAGAAATAGAGAAAGAAGGAGAAGAGAGAAAGGAATAGAAGAAAGAAGAAGAAAAAGTCTTGAAGAAGAAGAAGAAGAAAAGGACTCATAATCTTGTTGCTTCCACCGATTCATTTCAGCATTCAATCTTCTCCAATCTTCTTGCTAGAGGTGAGTTCATAGCTAGAAACTTTTCCTTTTGGTTTTGGTAGAGTTTTTAGGGTTATGAGTTTTAGGGTAATATCATGAAAAATCCTAGAATCGGTATATTAAACGGTTTGAAATCGATCTAAATGCTTGTGTATGTTGCCTCTAGGTGTAGGAACATTGTTGGAATGTTGTTTTGATGTTTAGAAATGTTTTATTTGGATTTTGGGTGTTACTGTCATGAGTTTTACGCATTTGCTGCTGTCTGGGTTTGGTTAACCGGTTAACCAAATGCGTTAACCGATTAATGTGTCAGAAGTTTGCGCAGTGGCCTTTGTTTTGGTTTGGTTAACCGGTTAACCAAATGCGTTAACTGGTTAACACTGTAAGTGTGGAGGAAAATATTTTATTTCCAAACTTTGAAAATTCATAACGTTTTACTCGGTTTTCCGATTTAAATGTTCTTTATATCAATGGAAAGCTAGAATTATGTACTTTCACGTGATGCCGGAAAATATTATTTTTACACAACTTTTGCCCGACTTTTCAAAAATACCGTATAAATGTTAAGTTAGGGAATGGTGAGCTTTAGGTAATAAAATGGTAAGAACTTGTGAGGTAGCTAGGTTACCCTATGTTATTACGGAATTGTTTTAGAGACTTAACGATATAGGTGTTGATACTCGGTTAGTGTCTTCGGGCTAGGTAGTTGTGAAAAGTTGGAAGTTTACTTCCCTGTGTTATGTTTTAATCATGGAATTGAATCCCATAATGGATGATTGTGACCCGTGCTCGTCCTGGTGTGGTTAGGCGGGGAAAGTATCCATTAGGATAAGTAATGAGTGACCCGTGCTCGTCCTTGTATGGTTGGGCGGGGAAAGTTACTTTATGGTATGGTGTCGTGACCCGTACTCGTCCTGGTGTGGTTGGACGGGGAAAGTACCTTAGATAGATAGTGAGTGACCTGTACTCGTCGTTGTGTGGCTGGGCGGGGAAAGTTATCTATGTGTTGAGGATTGAGTGACCTGTGCTCGTCTGCTACGGTTATGGCTGGGCGGGGAAAGATGCCTCCAAGCACCTTGCGTGTGCTCCATTGTATTACTTGGATGTTTCTAGTTTATGTAAACTCGAAATCTTGGTTTTTCCCCGACTTGAGTACTGTTTAGTTCAAACCTTTTAGAGCCGAGAGAACTCTAAGATAGGGAACTGACTGAGATGTTTTATCTCACCCCATCTTGATGTTGTTATTTCAGGTACTTCAGGTTCCGCAAAGGGTAGGGATAAGGCGACTTAATTATCTTTGCTTGTTTGATGGCTTCTTCCGTTGTGGACTTTTGAGATCTTCAGATCTAGTTCTTAGATTTTGTATTTTGTGAACACCTTGTATTATTTATAGCCTTTTGTCTTAGTAATTTATGTCGTAGTGGCTATATTTATGCAATGTGTACTTAAGAACTTGTTGTATTTCAATACCAAACTTAATTTTATATATGAAAAATATGCTTGGAAGTATGTCTTTTATATATGGGTATTACATCGTGACAAGAGAAGGAGGAGAAGGTGTAGGGTTCCCCGAACCACCGATCACATCGTCTACAATGACTTGGTGTATACGGCCCTTAGCTGACCTCTTCGAAGCTTTGCTTGTGCCCTTATTTGACAGCTTTAGGACATGGTCTTGGAGACTAGGCATGGCTGCTGCAAAAAGAAGAAAACAATTTAGTTATCGAGTAAAATGGTCAAGGGAAAAAGAACGACGAACACAAACTACCTAAAAGACAAAGGGACTCCTCGTCCTTCCTACACCCGAGCACTACCTTGGTGTTTATTAGCCGAGTTTCAAAGAGGGGTTCCCCGTTGTCGGACAAGACGGAATTGTCCAGCTGATCCACACTGATGGAAGGAGTAAAATTCTGGATGTAAGCTACCAATTTCTTGTAGGCCACCCTATCCTCGGGCCCCAGGTTTTCTTGCTTCACAAAAATTTGGTATGTGCCACGATTGAAGTGAGCCCTCTAGCACTCGAGCGGGATGGTCGAGACAAGACGCTCTTCGCCTCGGGCATCTCGTTGCTCGGCGTAAATGCTATGCAAGGTCCACATGGTAAGAGGCTTTATCGTATATGTAATGCTCGCTTATTTAATTAATTATTTAATTAAATATATTTTTATTATGTTGTGTTGATTTGCGCTAGTTTGAGCTATTTGTGATGATTTAAGTTGATTTCCGAAATATCAGAATGTTACGTTGATGTTCGATGTTGGTTTGAGTTGGATTAATTAAGAAAGTTGATTTAAGTTGTGGAAAATGATATTGAATATTTTTGGCTATTGTGGAATAGGTTGAATGTGTTATTTGGATTGTTTATTTGATCATTTGTGATTAGCCGATTTAATTGATTTAGTCATGAGGAAGTAATTATTTGTGAATTGTTGATTGATTTTGTGTTGCAGTTTAAGTCGTTAAGTCGGTATTTAATTTGGAAAGTCGTAGATATAATATTAGAATTAATATTATAGCTGTAGAAGGGTGTTCCGTTTAGTGGGCTTGGAATCGTGTCGGAATTAAAAAATTAAGGGGGTGTATGATTTAGGCCCATTAGATAATATATTGAAATAATATTATTTTTATAAAAAGAAATAATAAGAAGAATAAGTTAGGTTTTGGATTATCAGTAAGAGGAAGAGAAAAAGGATAAGAACAGAATGTGGGAGAACAAGTGAACTATAATCGGTGCGATTTTTTCGGAATTCGATCAAAGTCAGAGTTATCTTTAATCCAAGGTAAGGGCGGGGTTCGACTTTTATAATCATGTTGCGATAATTTATACGTAGGAATTGGGACCGGGTAGTTAATGTTGTTGTTGTTGATTTGTTTGATCTTGCTGTCGCGATGTTGTTGTTTCTGGGAAAATAGTGATAAATCGATGTTGTTGAATTTTATTGTTGGACTGATTTTACAAACGTTGCAGTGAAACTTTTGTTTCTGGAAAATATAGTTTCAGACGAAAATGAAGTCGGTGCAGGTGTACGGGTGGCGCAGGCCACCCACTACACACTTAGAGGTGGCGCATGCCACCCAAAAGATAAAAGAAAATATAAGTATGGTGGAGGCTACAGAGAATTGTGCAAGCCATCACCCTTCCCACACATAACATGGCACTAGCCATGGTGCCCTCTCACACAAAGTGGCATTGGCCACTTGGTTCTAGGGTGAAGGATGATGCAAGCCACCCATTTAGTTGGGGGACCATTTGTTTTCTTTGTTACACCTTTAATCTTATGTTTATGTAATATATATATATATATATATATATATATATATATATATATATATATATATATATATATATATATATATATATATAAAATATACCTACTTTACACTACTTTTATAAATTTTAAAATAAAGTGATACTAATTATATGAATTAGAATTTAGTCAATAGGACTCATAATATGATATATTTAGATGGCACAGACATAGTGTTATCAGTGTATTAGTTACTTATGAAGAGTAGGTTTTATTCATAAACAGAATGGATTTTTGACAGATACTGAACTGAGTGAATTCATGACAGAAAACTGGATTTACAGTAAGAGTAGTAGTAAACAGAAAATAGAATTTACAGTATTTTATAATAAACTCATATTAATAGCAAAAGTTCAACTTGTGCAGTATTAGTCGGTTTAGCCGAGTTAGACAGAAAAGTTAGTTGCCCAGAATTTTGTAGAAGCATGCTTCAATCACATAAGTGTTTTGATGATGACAACAAGTTTATCTATGCAACATATGAATGCAAAAAGTCAAGAGATTTAAATGGCATCAAGCAACAAGAATATGCTCCATCAAATGACTAAAAAGATGATCAAAGCTTCTCATGCAAGCCAAAAACATTGCAAGTATTGAACAACTTCAAAGGTATACCAAAATTCACTTAAAATATTTATACAAGTGTTAAAATATTTTATCTTGCATGACATATTGCATATAAACATTTTCCAAACTTTTAATTTTGGCTCATTCACTTTAAAATGATTTTTTTTCTGAATTTCCAACAGTGTTAACAGGTTAACACATGGGGTTAACCGGTTAACGAGTCTTATTTTCAAATTATGTGTAACCTTGGAAATACATTAATTGGTTAACACATATGGTTAACCGGTTAACCCTGTTGCAGTGAGCGAAAATTGGCAACTTTTCATGAAAATGTGTTTTATTTTCTTATGACTTTTAATTGTTTTTGCTGCATAAATTTGTACCTCTTTGTAGGGGTATTTTATACAATATAAATACTGATAATTTCAAATTACAACTCACCTCCAAGAACTTTATAAAAATCCAATTCACTCATTCTCTCCAAATTTTTAAAATATTTTTAAAAGTGGTCATACAACCTTTTTGAGAAGAAACCTTCCATAAATTTCATACACTTTCATAGTTTCATCTCATTCTTTTCAAAGAACACTTGTATACTTATCTTGAGTGATATTTTGTTTCAAGGAGAAGATCAATCAAGAAGATTGATAGCACCATATTATCAAATCATTAAACTTTATCAAGACTTATTTCTTTATATTATCTTGTTATCCAAGGTTGTTGGATACAAGTGAAGTGTTTGAAGAGGATTGTTCTCTACACTTAGTCACCTATAGCATTAGATAGTAGGCTTCACCATTTGGTGTGAATAGGCTTGTACTATTATTCTAAAAATATAGTGAAATATCTTATTTGTTGTAAGGGGACTAGAGTACTCTCGATCTGTGAGGGTAACCAGTATAAATCTCTGGTGTTCTTTACTTTCTTCTTTTATCGCTTTCATCACATAGAAACCTTAGGCAAATGAAATTCAACTACCGTCAAAAATTTCAAAAAATTATCTAAGTCATAATTCACCCCGTCCCCCCCTCCTCTTAGGAACTCTTTCTACTTACATTTGGCATCAGAGCTGGTTATAGGTAACATGTTCCTACAGATCCAGTATGGCTTCCGCAATTTCAAACCTAGTTTTCAAAGACGGAGGAAGTAGTCATAAGCCTCCACTTTTCTCAGGAGAATACTTCGACTTTTGGAAAATAAGAATGAAAGCACATCTAGAAGCACAAGGAGAAGGAATGTGGGAAACCGTTGAAGATGGTCCGCATGTTCCGGTCACAGTGATAAATGGTAAAGCCTCCGATAAGACAAAAAGTGAAATAAATGAAGATGATTGGAAAAATATCATGAATGAAAAGAAGGCTATAAACGTTCTTCAAAGCGCATTGAGTATGCATGAATTCTTCCGCGCCTCGCAATGTAAAACGAAAAAACAAATATGGGACACTTTAGTAGAGACACATGAAGGAACCTCCGAAGTGAAAAGATCAAGGTTAAATATGTTGAGTCAAGAGTATGAAATGTTCCGGATACAACCCGGTGAATCCATTGTTGCGCTACAAAAGAGATTTGTTCTCCTAATGAATCATTTGATTGCCCTCGGAAAAATTTTTACAAATGATGATCTAAATCTCAAAGTCTTAAGATCTTTAACAAGAGAATGACAACCAAAAGTAATGGCTATCCCGGAAAAGAAAAGTCTCTCAACAATGACATTCACATCTTTATTTGGCAAGCTTCAAGAACATGAGTTGGAACTTGGAAGGCTTGAGAAACATGAAAAACAAGAAAAGAAATCTAAAGGAATTGCCTTGAAGGTTTAATCAAAAGAAGATAAAGATGATGACACATCGAAAGATGAGAATTTCATGCTTCTTGTGATAAAGTTCGGTAAGTTTTTCAATAAAAATAAAAAATCCCTTTATGCTAAAAAGAATAGACATTTCAGGAAAAAGGAAGCACACACACCAATGCAAGACGTTACTTGTTATGAATGTGGAAAACAAGGTCACATAAAACCGGATTTCCCAAATTTTCCAAAGAAAGGAGGATTCAAAGGCAAGAAGGTCTTCAAGAACAAGAAGGTGTACATTGCTTGGGAAGATAACGAGATAAGTTCCTCATCGGAATCAAAAAGCGATGAATGTGCAAATATGGCTCTAATGGCTTCATACCACTCCAATGACGAAAAAGATGAGGTTAGTAGTAACTTTTCTGTTTATGATAATGATGCACAAGATGTTATTGATGAATTGTTAAAAGAATGCAAAAATTTGTATAAGACTATATCATCTCAAAAGAAACAAATTTCATCCCTAGAAGAAAAGAACATTGCATTAGAAAAATATGTTGAAAATGAAAAACAAAAAGTGATGAATGAAAAACAAAATCATGTTTTTAAGAATTGTTAATCTCTCTCATTCCAAATTGTTCAACTTAATAGAGTTATTGAAAGATATGAGAAATTTCAAATTGGCTTGGAAGAAATCCTAAGGCACCAAAGATATATAATGATAAGAGTGGATTAGGATATTCTAAGTTCTCTAAACCAAGTATTAATGAAACCATCTTTGTTAAGTCTAGTGATCAAATTCGTAAAGAGAAAGTAAATAACTCTAAAATTGCGCATCAACATCCTAAAGAGAAAAGGTTTATTAAGAGAAAAGTGTATGTTCCTAGATATAGAAGTAACTTTGAACCAACCTGCTTTTATTGTGGAATTAAAGGCCACACACCTAATGCTTGTTATGTTCGTAATATTGATATTGCAAAAGGGCATTATGTATGGGTTAAAAAGGGTACTAACTATCAAGGACCCAAAGCAATTTGAGTACCTAACAAAACCTAATCTTGGTTTGTAGGTATGCTTGATGACCTCATCCAATCAATGGTATCTTGATAGCAGGTGTTCAAAGCATATGACGGGTGATATCAACAAATGTTTATATCTATCTCGTAAGGCCAAAGGATATGTAACATATGGTGATGACAACAAAGGAAAAATACTTGGAATAGGAACCGTTGATGCACCACCGTTTACAACCATAGAAGATGTCCTTTATGTGGAAGGCCTAAGACATAACCTTCTTAGCATAAGTCAATTGTGTGACAAAGGGTTCCAAATCAACTTTACAAAGGACGAATGCTTGATTGAACATGAAGTTATACATGATATTTGGCTAAAAGGTACAAGAATTAACAAAAATTTATGATCTCTTTCGATAACACATCCTTGAAGGTAAAATGTTTATTGGTGAACAACAACGATGCTTGGTTATAGCATAAGAGGTTTTCTCACATTCATATGGAGCACTTGAAAAATTGATAAAACATGACTTAATTGTTGGTCTTCCAAAGATAAAATTCATCAAGGATAAGTTATGTGACGCATGTCAAAAAGGGAAACAAACCAAGACATCTTTCAAATCCAAGAATGTGGTGTCCACATCTAGGCCACTACAATTGATGCATGTCGCTCCCCTGAAAAGACACCAGGGTCCCAGGGTGCAGACGCGAACTGTCGACAAAAAGAGAGAATGATGAAAGTGAATTGATAAGAGTCGCAAGCTAGGCATTTTTATCCCGAAGGAAAGGTAATGCTGCATAAACCTAGAAAGAGATGGATAAGAAGGTTGTGAACCAGAGAAACTGAGAAAGGGGGTTGGTTACAACCTGGGAAGGTTTTAGCACCCAGATTGTCCGTCGTACTCGACGGGATTCACGCTTAAAAGATCGTATTTAAAAAGGGTAGTGTATGTGCTATCTGTGTGCAAAAGCTAAGAAAAGAATATACAAGTGTCAGTGCAAAAGGGTGAATGCTCAGGAACTGAGGCTTTTAGAAAGAATGTTGGAAGAGGGGGAAGACACAGAGACTTTTGTTCGATAACAGTTAAGTTATGCCTACGTATCCTCTCGTGCAATGAGGAAGTCAGAACACCATAGTTCGACTCAAATAGACTGAAAATAAATTGACTGTGAACTGCTTGCTTGTCTATGCTCAAGTGTATAACTCGTCTGCCTCGAGTGCTAACTGTCTTGCATTAGACGGAAGAAGCAAGTTCTCGTTTATGAATGAGTGTGATGAGAAAAGAATCCCGGAGGAGACGATTATTGTTTGTTTTTGTGTTTTCAATTTTGTTATTGTTTTTGGTGTTTTGCATAAGTTAATAAGCTTAAGCCTAAATCAAGGGCTTGTAAACTCATTATATCCTCCCTGATTAGGGATAATGAGCCCACTTAAGTATGAGATAAGCATCTCAACTTAATTACCATGATGATGTAGGATTAAGATCATTAACCTACTTGTGATTATTAAGATATTTTTGGGTTTTTGTTTAGTGTTAAGTAATGAGTTTAATCTCTAATCACAAATTAGTGAACTTATTACACCATCCTAATAGAAGGATAATAGATGAGAACACTTAAGCTGAGGAAGATACCTCAACTTAATCCATGGTTAGGGATTAAATTCATTATATAACAAGCCTTTATTAAATGGATTTTAATTAAGGGATGAGATTAAGAAGTGGATTTTAAGTTTTTAAGACAACTTGAGGGGGACTTGTCCATTAAACACTAGGGTTAGTCCCTCTTAACCATAAGGAAGAGATAGAACCCTAATGTAAGGCCCAAGTTACAAGATAAAGTCTTAGTGATTATTAATGTGTTTTGATAAAGAGGTGTAAACAAATTAAAGGTTTAACACTTAGGATTAAAGTTATACACTCCATCCTAAGAGAAGGATGCAAGCATAACCCTAATTCCAAAGTCCTAAAACTTTAAGAGTTTAGTCTTTGATTATTGAGATGAGAAGAGAGACTCAAGGAGACTCAAAGGTAAAAGACTAAGGGGGAATATACACAAACCTAAGTGTTATCATGATTGGGTATCCTATGGTTTATTAGGCTTAAGGAAACACCTTCAAAGAAGCCACCAATTGAAGAAGCAGATGAAAGGAGGAGGGAGCAGAAGAATAAGTTACTTACTTCCTAAGAAGATAAGTAACCTAAAGGAAGAAAGTGAGAGATATAGAACATAAGTGAATCAAATTCACTTAAAAGACAAGTTAGAATGCATATGAATGAGATAAGAAGAGATGAGAGGTGAAAGAAAATCCACCTCTCAAGATAACTTACCAAAAGTACCTGAAAGTGTTAGTATGAATGCATAAGATAAAAAGCAATTAAGAAATGAAGTGAAATGAGGTGAGATGAGATGCAAAGACCAATGTCAGAAGTTTTTATGCTATGCAAATGTCATGTGAGATGATGCAATGTTATACAAGATGAACATGAATGATCATACAAGAATGAGATGTTGTGAAAGCATGCTTTGAAGTTTGAAAACACATGGATGCATATGAAATGAAATGAATGCAAAACATGGAAAATCAATAAAGAAATGATCAAGCAATGTTCTAACATGTCTTAAGATGTCTAAGATGACATATGAATGCATGAAATGTCATGGCAAGTTCATGTGATGATGAGTATGTAATGTGAATGCAAATGAACATGAGAAATTAGGGTTACATGGATATGTGAGATGCAAATGAATAAAACAGAAGCATGCAACATGATAAAAATTTGAAATCAAGCTCAAACAAACTCTAATCCCATATTAGGTCACACCCCAAAGGAGAATATCAGAAGCCTAACCAATTGAAAGTTATGATTTTCCTAAGTTTTCTAGGGTTTTTGGGTGATTCAAAAGGAAAAATGCAAATCAATTTGAAAATGCAAGATAAATTCATGAGGAAAATGAACTATAAACTAAATGAAATATGTAACACAATGCAAAAAGAATCAAGTTCAAACTCTTCTTGGTTAGGCAGAAATGATTTTTCAAAGTTAGGGTTTAAAAATGTGACTTTAAAGACCCTTAATTCAAAGAAAATTGGTAAACTATGATCAAACCTAAAATGAAATTTGTGTGAAGAGTTTGAAATTGTTTCTAAATGCATTGGAATGGTTCATGATTTTTTTTGTAATTTTTAGAAACGTAAATGCATTTTTAATTAATTAAAATACTTTAATTAATTAAAAATAACATTTAAATATTTTTAAAATACTTTTTTAATGAAAAAAATAAAATAAAAATTGTTTTTGGATTGAAAAAAATATTTAAAGTCAGAATGCAAAAGGAAATATTTTTTGAATTTTTTTAGCTATTTTAAATAAATTGTGCAAAAGAAAACGAAATAAAAAGAAATAAAAATAACTAAAATGAGAAGTATGTCAATCTGATGGTCAGGATTCAAACTAGGGATGATTTGGTTGACTGCGCGCGAAATCTAATGGCCAGCATTTAAATTGAGTTAATTAATTAATTAAACCTAATTATTTTAATTAAACTGAATTAGGGCTTAAGTGGATCAATCTGGACCCTACAAACACGCACTAAACAAGATCCTATGGTTGACATTCAAACTGGCAGGATTAACCCTAATTACAACCCTAAACATTTTCAGGTGACCGAAGCAAGCTCCGGTCATCTTCTCCGGCAGGCAATTCACCCTAACTTCTCCCCTAAGTCAAATTAAACCCTCTAACTTTCCAGAAATGATCCCCTAACCTCTCTAAGCAAGAATCCATCATCAAACAACATTTATCATTCACGAAAATCATGATTCGAAGCAAAACGGAAACATTCAAAACTTTCAGAAGTTCAATACATGCTTGTTTCTCCACCATTTTCGAAAATAAACATATCAGGGTGATCAGCTAAACATGTAGAATCATTTAGAAACTTAAAACAAGAGTTTTGGAAAAAAAGTTCTTCATGACTACCTGAGTTGAAACTTTGCAAACTGGAGCTTTCTGACTTCTTCCTTTGTGCAAAATGCCTCCAATGATCCCTCTGATGCTTCTGGAAAACTTGAATGGAGTTTAAATGGCCTCCTTTGTGAGTTTCAGTTCTGAGGAGGGGGAAATCGTGTTTGTGTTGTGGGGTGTTTCAGGCCATTCCAATGGTTGGGAAATGATCCTTGGGTGTTTTTGAGTTGATTGGTGGAAGAGTTTGTGGTTTTTGTTGGTTGTGTTATGAAATTCGATGAAGGGGAGGTTTTTGCAAGTTTTTGTGATTCTGATGCTATGGGGGGATTCAGGCCTGTATGTTATGTGTTTTGAGGTCCATGATGCTTGTATAGGTCAATTGGATTGATCAGAAAGTTGTTGTGGCACAGGCTGATTGGTATGGTGTGTTTTGCCAAAAAGTCAATTTTGTGTACTTGGAGGTATGGGCCATGGCAAGAGCTGTTCAATGGGGTGTATGGCCTCAGCAAGATTCATGGAGATCCATAGAATCAAGATTATGCAGCTGGCACAAGTGGATGAAGCCTTTCCAAGCATCTTGCAACGTTTCCCTCTTTGGTGTTTCTTGGATCACAAGCCATGAAATGCTTCAAATCTTGTGCCAATTCTGATCCCTTGAGAATTCTTTGACATATTATGATGCATAGAAGTTGATTTGAGGTCATTAGAATGCTTGGCAAGTGAAATTGCAAAATTCCCTCTTTGACATGAACTTGAAAATTATAGGATTAAAAATATACCGCCACTTTAATCCATGAAATGGAGTTGGCGCCCCTCCTTGAGGTCTGGATAACTCGTTGGGCACGAAAAGCTTGTAGGACGCTAATAAAATAAAAATGAAGCAATTAGAACAATTCACATAAACTAAGAAAAATTTTGAACATTCTCACTTACGTGTCAATTAGGTCCTTCATAACCGGGTATGTTGTCCAATCATTTCCTAACGAGTCAAGATAATACACAATTTCTCGGATAGGATTGATTGCGAGCAACAACCAATGTCCACTGTAATGATTAGGCAAATGTTAGATGGTAACTTGGAAAATAATTATTATAGATGAATTTAGAATGAAATGCTAACCCGGTATTAAACGGTAAAAAAAACAACTTCTCCGCATTTTTATTCTCCACGAGGATCCGAAGAACGTACTCCGTCACGGTATCCGGTCTACTTATCATTAAAGTATAGTTGACGGTCGCGGGTGCTAAGAATCCGAATGACACGTCCAAACCATTGGGGCGCATCAATTTGTCATACAAAAACCTAATATAAAAACATCATTAACATAAAGTAAACATCATTAAAATAAGTTGTTTAATTAATAAAACAAAGTATGCCGAATTTACCTAACATATGTATTGACAACGTTGACGCCGATTTCTTCACGACCAAAAACTTGCATGAAGTCCTCATTACCAATCATTTGTTCGTAATCAAAGCCGAAAATCCCTACCTCCATAGGTATAGTCCGAACACCTCCGGTCGGTATATCGGTCATCTCTAGAAATGTCCTGAGGCACGACCTATACTTGGTGGTAGGTTTTTTCCTAGCTACGGACTTCTTAGCACCAGAACTTTGTACCCGTGCGGAGGCGTTGCTAACCTCCTTTTTTTGTTGTGCGGAGGCATTGCTAGCCTCATTTTCTTGAACCTACATGTCATATAAATAGTTAGATCAAATTAAGAATGTAACAACTTCCATGAATATATGTCATATAATTGTATATTACCTCTTTTCTTGAAACCGTGGACTCGGTATGCCGTGGAATCGCAGCTTCTTTTGATTTGGATTGTGTGGGAGTCTATTTAACATAGGAAAATATGTAAGTAAAATTTTAAGCATAAATTTTAAACTTTGAATATACCAAGGAAAGTTAACATAAGTTTTAATCATACCTCATATCCTACGCATATGAGGTTTGTCGGCCATGCAACAAACGAACCTACTGCTTCGTGCACCGTTGTTGCATCCGAATCATCGCTAGGATATGGTAATGCTGCATTCGGCTCAACTGCAATATCAACTGATACCTTCAAACATCCAGCAGGGAGCTCTCTAGTGTGGAGTAATACTCCGCTAACGTTATGCACTTTTCCCTTGCCAACCATCCGATAGTATGGTGACGACAAATACAGCTGACAATGGGAAATGCCCTAAAACCAATAATAACAAGAAATCGTTAATGTGTATATATGTCAAATACATAATTTAAGAAAATAGTTCAATTTAAGACAATTATATGTAATTACCTCTGGAATGTTCGGCTGAAAGGTACAGTTGATACTGTCTTTGTCCGAAGCATCTCTGTATACTGTTGAGGCGCTAGCCTCTCTTTCTCTCCTCAATGCATCAAGCTCAGCTTGCATGGCTTCCATTCTTGCATGAAGCTCCCGATTACTAGGAGCCTTTCCTTTTTTAATACTCATGGAGGTCGGAGTGACTCCAAATCCCTTACCCCTCACCCGACCAGAGTACTCAGGGACATCTAATGCCCGACCAAGTATGCTCCTAGTATCATCGGGAGATAAAGACTGAGATAGCTCCTCCTGAAAAATCAGATGAATATCGTACACTTGTCAAATATTTGTGTATAAAAATGTTATTCAATTAATGAAAAAATGTTATACTTACACATTTCTGGTATACTTGTAAAACTTCTTCTTGAGCAACTCCAGATTTGCCCACACGGGCTTCCTTCCACAAAACATGTGCAGGAAGAGATGATTCTGAACTTTCCTCCTTCTGCAGCTACACATTAAGTCATACAATTTTATCAGATAAAACTAATATATGATGAACAAATTTGTTATCGCAATTTAAAAATACTTACCATGGATTGTTCTAAACGTCCATATCCGACACGTCCTTTTCGGTACGGATATGCGGGACTTGATGCTCTTTCCCGATTTGTAGCACTTATTCTTTGAAAAACCGGGTCTTGTCTTTTGGATTTGAACGCTTCCCATTCTTCAGCCGATATCAAACTTTCATATTTTTTGGGAAGCTCCGCATCCACAAAATTACCATCCGCATCCTTAAGGAACTTGGATGATAAAAATGTCCGAAACCCTCTTAGAAGCTTTCCGGCCAATTTCATACAAAAGCCTCTTCTTTCGTCTTCGATGTTAAAACATCGCTAAGAAAAACATACAGATTGATAGTTAGTATCGGTAATTGAAAAAACATAATTGAAAAAACATGATTGTACCTTTATCTCACTCCAAATTTTATCTTTGGACTCTTTCAGCTCTTTGTTTCTCCAATCATCACATGTAATGGGAATTTCATTCCTTACTAGTGCACCGATAAAACTAGTTAAGGTATGCCCATTAGGTTCTATAAGCTGTCCCTGGGTGCTCCAATAGACATCTAGTATGATGCCTCGAGATCTTCCTTGGACCACCCTTCTCATTACTGTGATGCCTCTTCGAATTTCTTCTTCCGCGGATACTTTTTTAGGAACTTCCTCAGGTTGGTCATCAGCCATGTCTAACCTGTAATAAACCAAGGAAACCATCAAATATCAAATATAACTTATAATCAAAGCAATTGAAAACAAAAAAATAAAGAAATCATGCATTATCATATATAACTTATAATCAAAGTAATTGAAAACAAAAAAATAAGGAAATCATGCATTATCACATATAACTTATAATCAAAACAATCGAAAAAATAAAATAAAGAAACCATGGATAATTTACCTAAGTCACTAACATCTCTTTCTTTTCTTTGTTGGAATATTAATCACTTGTTTCTTAGCAATGCGTACGGATGAATTGATCCAAATTCCCTCATTATGATCGTTTCTTATATATGACTCATCCGGTATAAGATCCTCAACTTCATCATTTCTATTCAACTCATTCCGTCTAATGCATGACTCATTCTCAACATCAATATCACATTGATCGACACCGCTATCATCAGTCACTTTGTTAGAGAAAAGCACTATAGACCATTTTGTACTCTTCGGGTCATTCACATAGAACACTTGTTTAGCCTGAGATGCTAGAATAAAAGGTTCATCTTTGTACCCCACCCTAGTAAGATCAACTTGCAAAAATCCAGACTTATCCATTCGTATGCCACTACTATTCACCCACTTGCAACCAAAGATGGGAATCTGAAACTTCTCGTAATCAAACACCCAAATGTGCTCAATAACTCCAAAATACGACAGATTTGCATATTTGGGGTTTAAGTCCTTCATGCTTGATATATGCATTGCTTCAGCTAGCACGGTGACACCACTATTTTGCATAGTACTCTTATCATCTTGTTCTTTGGTATAAAATGTGTATCCATTAATTGAATATGCGCTATGAGAAAACACATGCAAACTTGGACCATATGCCAAACATCTCAACCTTTCTGTTACCGAAGAAGGATCTGAAGAGCGCTTCAAGTAAATATGATCCTTCAACCATTGTATGAAACTTTGATTGTGCTCTATAACTATCCAATTTTCATTTCTGTTCGGATTTAACCTTCGGAGTACATCCTTGTGCATTTCAACATATGGCTCAACCTCATTATTATTGTGCAGAACATACAAATGAACTTGATCCCGTTCATCCCTTGATATTGTCACAATTTTATTCCCAATTAATTTTTTACCTTCCATTTTGTCGAAAATCTGAGCTCTGGGGAGTCCAATCGATTGAACGTTAGACAAATATTCAGTACAAAACTCAACAGCTTCTTCAACAATGTATCGTTCAACAATACAACCCTCTGGTCGACTTCGGGATTTCACGTACCCTTTTAATATTTTCATATACCGTTCAGCAGGGTACATCCATCTCATATAAGCTGGTCCACACAACTGTGTCTCTTTCACAAGATGAACAACTAAATGAACCATTATGTCAAAAAAAGACGGAGGAAAATACATTTCAAGCTCACACAAGGTAATTACAATCTCTTTTTGTAGTGTTGGTAACATCTCGGGATCGATCACCTTACCACAAATTGACCTAAAGAAAAAACACAATTTAGTTATGGAACTTCTTACTTTTTCTGGCAAAATAGAACGTATACCGATCGGTAGAAAATGTTCCATTATAACGTGACAATCATGTGTCTTCAAATTCTTCAACTTGAGGTCTTTCATAGAAACAAGTCTTCTGATATCAGATGAGTATCCTTCTGGAACCTTAACTTCACTCAGAGACTTACACAAAATTTTTTTCTCCTTTCTAGATAAAGTAAAAGCAGCAGGTGGTAGATATGTTCGTCTTCCTTTCTTCACGGGTGCTAATTCAGTTCTCATTCCCATTTTTAACATGTCCTCCCTTGCTTTAAGGCCATCCTTAGACTTGCCTTTTATATTGAGTAATGTACCGATAACACTTTCAAATACGTTTTTTTCAATATGCATAACATCGAGAAAATGTCTCACGTACAAAGACTTCCAATATGGCAATTCAAAAAATATCGACCTTTTCTTCCACCCACCTTTCACAATCTTATGTGCAAAAGGCTTGCCAAACTCAGTACGCACATCTTTCACCTTTTCAAAAACTTGTTCACCTGACAATGCGGGTGGAGCTCTACGATGTTCGGTGTCTCCATTGAATGCTTTTCTCCACCCACGGTAATGATGTTTAGAATGTAAGAATCTACGATGACCGAGAAACACATTCTTCTGGAAAAGTTCCAATCGGATCGTATCGGTTCCGTCTTCACAAACAGGACACGCACGTTGACCCTTGATGCTATACCCAGATAGATTCCCGTATGCTGGAAAATCATTAATTGTGCCAAACAACATCGCCCTCAGATTGAAACTTTCTTTCCTATATCCATCATAAACCTCCACACCGTTCTCCCACAAAATCTTTAAATCTTCGATCAGAGGTGTCAAGTATACGTCTATGTCATTACCTGGTTGTTTAGGCCCAGAGATTAACATAGATAACATCATGTACTTACGCTTCATACATAGCCACGGAGGTAGGTTATAAATCATAAGAATCACAGGCCATGTGGTATGTGAAATACTTTGAAGACCATGTGGGTTCATTCCATCAGTAGATAATGCCAATCGAAGGTTTCTTGCTTCTGATCCAAACTCAGGATAATCATTATCAATCTTCGACCACTGTGGTGAATCAGCCGGATGCCGATACTTTCCATCGGTGATTCTTTCATCTGCATGCCAAGTAAGATGTCTTGCATCGGTTTCACTACGAAACATGCGCCTAAATCTCGGAATTATCGGAAAATACCATAAGACTTTTGCGGGAGATAATTTTTTCTTATATCGAGACAAACCGCATTTGGGGCACTCAGTTAACGTTGCATATTCGTTACGAAACAAAATGCAATCGTTAGGACAAGCATGTATCTTATCATAGCTCATGCCAATAGAGCACAACATTTTTTTTGCCTCATAGGTTCGATTAGGAAGAACATTATCATCCGGTAGCATTTCTCTCATAAGGGCCAACAACTCTGTGAAACTTTTATCCGACCATCCATTGCCCGCCTTTAAGTTGTACAACTTTAATACCGCAGAAAGTCTTGAGAATTTAGTGCAACCTTTGTACAACGGTTTCTCTGCATCGCTTACCATCCTCTCAAACATTTCAGGACAATCATGAAGATCTTCTTCCAGTGCTTCTACAATCTCTTCAACTCGATCACAATCATATGTTTCCGTGTCTTTGTCGTATGAAGCATAGGTCGTATTACTTTTTCCACTCGATTCAACATTCCCGTTAATTTTCTCACCATGAAATATCCAACACTGATAACTTTGATCAATTCCATGCCTCAGCAAATGCGATTTCAATCCATGTGCGTCAACCTTACCAATATAACAACAACGCAAGCAAGGACAATGCATTCGTCTGGGGTTTTCAGCGTGTTGAACAGCATACTTAACGAATTCCGCAACCCCACTCTCGTACTCTTTGGTCATTCGATCGGCACAGATCCATGTTTTATCCATGGTTTTCCTACTTAAAAAACGTATACATAACCAATGTTAATATAAACTTCAATAACGTATCCGATACGCCAATATACCAACTTTAATTACCTCATCCCTTTCATTTTTTATATTACAAGAATCAAAATTTTTCTATTACAATATACCTATAACTATACCTATAACTATATAAGAGTTCGTTCAATCATTTTATGGGAGAAATCTAAAGGATCTAAAGGAAACTTAAAAGAATAATCGAAATTAAATTCAAAGCAATAAGTGATTTGAAAGTAAAGACTTATTTATAAAATGGAGCACATATACGTACATTATGACTCTTTTCTAACAAACACACAGATACTTTGAGACAAATTTATGTATGATTGCGATCCTTTAAAACTATTAGTGAACACTACTTATATATTAATTGCCCCAAAATGCTATATTTCAACTATCCTTTTAATAAGAAAGGAGAAAAGTGTCATTTTTGAAATTATTTTTGACACTGTTCTAACTCTTTTGCCGACATCAGTGTCATCGTCACTTCAAATATGTGTCTACCATGTGTCAGTCATTGAAAAGATAAATATCTATATAAATACTTCATTTGCATCCTCTTTCAATCTTCCTCACTATTGCTTCAACATTTTACACACACAAAGAACACTCTCTCAGAACAAGCTTTTCCAACTATGATAAGTGGTAACAAAAAGCATGCTAAATCAACCACAACCAGAACCAGAACCAGAACAAAAAGCATGCTAAAACAGGGAAATGAACAATTCCTAATAAAATCAAAACTGAAACACATACCGTAATGAGATTCTTCAACAACTTTCAGAAATGACCGATTAAACTATTGCAATGCCTGAAATCCAGACTGAAATCCGAAAACATGAGTGAACATGAGTGAATGAATGAAAACGTGAAATATGAGTGAATGAATGAAAACGTGAAATATGAGTGAAATATGAGTGAATGAAAACGTGAAAACATGAGTGAACATGAGTGAATGAGTGAATGAGTGAACATGAGTGAATGATACTTCAATGACAGAGAATGAAACATGAGTGAACGAAGAACATGTCAAATGAATGAAAACGTTAATGAATGAATGAAAACTTGGAATACATACCGCGATGAAGACAGGAGAACGATTCAAACAAGTTACAGTGACTTCAATGACGAAAAAGTTCTTCTGGAAACGTTCGATGTTAGGGTTCGTTCGTCTGGAAACGTTCGCAGGAGGGAAACGAAAAGAACAGAGAATGAAAATAGAAGTATGAAATTTAATTTTAATTAGACCTTAGACAGCGCTTTTGGTTAAAGCGCTTTCTAAGGTATCCCTTAGACAGCGCTTTTCAAAAGCGCTTTCTAAACCCCCCCTTAGACAGCGCTTATGGTTTTATTTTTTTTTTAAATTTAAAAGCTTTAGACAGCGCTTTATCAAAAGCGCTGACTAAGGTGAATATTTAAAAGCGCTTTCTATAAGCGCTGTCTAAGGGGGGGTCTTAGACAGCGCTTTCTAAAAGCGCTGTCTAAGACCCCCCCTTAGACAGCGCTTTCATTATTTTTTTGGAACATTTTCCGTGTTTTTTTTAAATTTTAAACTTGGACAGCGCTTTCTCTTAAAAGCGCTGTCTAAGATGCGCTGTTAAAAAGCAGTTTTGTCGTAGTGCAACTTTGAAAGGCCATATCTTGAGTTCTAGGATAAATCAAGACATGTTCTTGTACTTTTTGAAAAGGGAAAGACCTAATCTACAACTTTCATGCGTAAGAATTTTTCATTTGAAGCATTTTTGGTCATGAAAGAAGAGGTTGAAAATCTTTCCCAAAATGGAAAGTTTGCATTTCAAGTCATTTCCAAAAATGGCAAGTTTGCAATTGGCTCAAAATTCTTCAATATTATGAACTTCTAACCACTTCTAAGATCAAATAAAGATCATTGGACTTCAATTTGATGAAAATGACCCCTTGGTTCCATTGTTGGGGGCCTCAGATGCCCTGATTTTGACTTAACTTGCTTAGGAAGTTACCCAGTAAACAGATGACTTCCACAATGAGTTTCTTCATCAAACTTAGTACACATGATCCTTATAAAATATTAAGAAAATTAGAAACAATAATGACCCAAAAAATTGGAGTTAAGGCCTCTAAAACCAAAACCCTAATTTTGGTCATCTGTGTAGTGAAAACCCTATCCCTGCTTCCATGCCTTTGCCAGTTCTTTTGATCTCTTGACTTTCCTGAATTTTGAGAAGCATAATATGATTATATAACACACATGTACCCTCTTGGAAAGCTTTGAGACCTTTGGGATGACTCAGATGAACTCTTGGATTACTCAAATCACAAACCCTAGATGCAGATGAACTTGAACTATGCAGTGAAACAAAAATGCAATATGAGGTGGTATGCTTATGCTAATGCACAAATGAAAGATCACAAGTTATGGTGTGATAAAGGGTGAGGGAAAATTTGGGGTGTTTACAGTTTCCCCTATTCAAGCATGAGTTAGCTGTGCAGGGTATAAGCGCTTGGCTTAACAGACAAACAAGATAACTTGTGGTTGAATACCAAAGACAGTCCAAAATTTGCACTCGATGGATAGGAGAAGAAATGGGATATAAATTGAAAAAGGTAGTATAATATGATTATTAAATGATGGCGATGGAGGACGACCATCGAGCATAGGACGACTGTTGGGGATAAAGTGGTAAGTAAAGCAATAACGGGGGCGACCGACAAGCTGGGTAAATAAAGAGATCATGATGGGGACGGCCATCGGGTAAAGAAATAAGATTCTCTGGGGGTTAAAGTAATGAGAAAAAAAATGATGGGGACGACCATCAGGCTTTGGAAAGTAAAATAAATAATGATGGGGATGGCCATCGGTTAAAATAATAAATGAAATACTGATGAGGGACGATCATCAAAGGTGAAGGACGATCACCTAGCAGGGGACGACTGTTCTTTATCACGACATAGGACGAATGTCGGATAGAAAAGGTCGACGACGGGGACGGCCAACGGATAAGCATGATGAAGGACGATCATCAAGAGGTGAAGGACGATCACCTAGCAGGGTACGGCTGCTCTCGGGGTTCATCACGACATAGGACGAATGTAGATAACAAGATCAACGATGGGACGTTCATCGTATAAAATGATGAGGGACAGTCATCAAAAAGGTGAAGGACGATCACCTAATAGGACGACTGCTCTTTATCACGACATAGGACGAATCGGATAGAAGGTTCCAAAGATGGAGATTCCACTGGGGAAAGGATGAGGGACGGTCATCCAAAGGTGAGGGACGATCACCTAGAAGGGGACGGCTGCCGAAAGTATCACGACATAGGACGAATGTCAGATAGGAGAAAGTTGTTTTGTTGGTGATTTACTAAGGAATGGTAAACACGGACGAGTGCTTACGCTTTCAAAAATAAAGGATATAAGTTTTTGACGCTGTGTATAGATTAAAGATGTGGACGAGCATCCTTAGGATCATGATACGGACGAGTATCGATATAAACAAACGCTAACGCGTGTTCAAAGATGATGATACGGACGAGTATCAACTGGTTAACAAGGAACACAGACGAGTGTCGAATCTGTTGAGGAGTGATATAAACAAGATACGGACGAGTATCAAAGGAACCCTGTATTGGTATGTACAAGTATTGGTTTGTTGGTGAGGTATGAGCAAGACACGGACGAGTGTTTGACTTGCTGGAGAAGGTATGACACGGATGAGTGTCAAACATGTAAAAATATAAACAGGCATCTGTTTTGAGAGTGCAAAGGAGATGCTTTGGCTTTTTGTGGGGAGATTAAGATGACACGGACGGGTGTCGAGAAGAACATGTTATGAACAAGTATCTGCTTGCAGAAGGTATTCGGGCGATCTTACTGGTGAAGGATGACACGGACGAGTGTCCAAAAGAGCAATGCATGGATGTTCGTATATGAGAGTGCATAGGGGATGCCTTGTTTTTTATCTGCAGGGGATATATATTGTATATTGCGGATGAAATATTGATGGTAATTGCAGGTGAATGGCTCAAACCTGTCTTGTGATCATGCAAATGTTTGATTTTTTCCGTAATGCTCCGTATTAGATGGAATGCTATGCTTATGTGGTGAATATAATGCAAATGCTATGATCATGCAAAGGGGAGAAACTGATCCGGGACCCGGATCCTGCGGGGATAAAGATCTTTGGCTGATCTATTTGGAGGAACAACCCGACTGGGGGAAGAGATCATTGGTAGATCTGTCAGGAGGGAGAACTCTGCTTGGGGGAATATATCATTGGTAAATCAATACGTAAGGAGAACTCAACTGGGGAGAAGGAAGCTTCAGCCACTTTGTTGGGGATGTGTTTCAGACATTGCTCTTCTGGGGAAGGAATGGAGACTCTGTGGGGAGGCAGTTCCACTAACTTTGCTGAGGATGAGCTTTCAAGTATTGCTCGGGAGGTCCTGCTTGGAGAGGAGATAACTTCTGGAAGTAACATGTTGGGGATTCAATGCTTGACAAGCCCCATGTTGTGTATTGAATACCTGCAACCTGTTAAGACAAAAGAAAATGCACAAGTATCCCGAGGCATTCCTAACTGGATCCCGTTATAGGAGTTAGACTTATTTGAAAGTAATACATTTCCTGCAAGTATTTTTATCAAAAATGGCTCATATGTTTTATGCAATTGTTGTATTATGATCATTGGACGTTTTGAAAACGAAACAAAATGTACAAAACAAGGTGTGACTGAAAACTCTGATTTTATTAATATGGGTGCCCTGAATTGGCAAGTACAGTCAATGACACAAATCCCCTGAAATGAGGAGATTGCTAAAAATTGAGAAAATAAAAGTGTTGGCAATGTTGACGACGACGCTCCATTGAACTTTCTTTGTTATGACCTGTATGCCCTTGACGTTCTTCTTATCTTGCTTTTGAAGAAGGTTGATTCTGATTGATGTTTTACCCTTTTGAAGCTTGCCATGTTGTGAGTGATACAGACGAATTTGGAATGCAGTTGTTCGCTTATTCCCTGATTTTGCGTGGATCGCCCTTTCGGGTTTTCAATCCACCGGGATACCTATTTTTGCTTAATCTGTCCAATGCGGCTTTTCAACTCAGCGGATGTACATTTTTTTTTTAATTTTCCCTTACTTTTGCCCGAGTCTTTTATTCTGTTTTTGACTCGCCGGGATGCCCAATTTTTGTCTGGACTCACATTCAGTTTTTATGTCCAGCGGGTCATTTTATGCGAAGTATTTTTTAACTGCATCTGAATTCACAGGGGATAAGAAATCCTCGCCATCCATAGTAGTGAGCATCAGTGCTCCACCAGAGAAGACCTTCTTTACTATGAATGGGCGGTTGTAGTTTGGCGTCCATTTGCCCATGTGGTCTGTATGAGGAGGAATAAGCCTTTTTAGTACAAGCTCTCCCACTTGGTATTCCCGAAGTCTGACTTTCTGATCGAAGGATTTCTTCATCCTTTTCTGATATAACTGTCCATGACAGATGGCAACTAGCCTTTTCTCTTCGATCAGATTCAGTTGATTGTACCGAGACCGGACCCATTCTGCTTCATCCAGTTTCACATCCATCATTACCCGTAAGGAGGGTAGCTCAACTTCAACAGGTAGGACTGCCTCCATACCATACACAAGCTGATAAGGCGTTGCCCCAGTAGATGTTCTGATTGAGGTTCGGTACCCATGCAAAGCAAATGGTAGCATTTCATGCCAATCTTTATAAGTAACCACCATCTTCTACACAATCTTCTTGATGTTTTTGTTGGCTGCCTCAACAACGCCATTCATCTTTGGCCTGTAAGGAGAAGACTTGTGATGTTGGATTTTGAAGTCCTGGCAAAGTTCTGCCATCATTTTGTTGTTCGAATTGGAACCATTATCAGTAATTATTCGCTCGGGAACTCCATATCGATAGATGATGTCCCTTTTCAGAAATTTGGCTACCACTTGTCTGGTGACGTTTGCATACGAAGCTGCTTCAACCCATTTAGTGAAGTAATCAATGGCTACCAGGATGAATCTGTGGCCATTTGAAGCAGTCGGTTCGATCTTTCCAATCATGTCAATGCCCCACATGGAAAAGGGCCAAGGTGAAGACATCACGTTCAAAGGATTCGGAGGCACATGCATTTTATCTGCGTAGATCTGGCACTTGTGGCATTTTCTGGCATAGGCACAACTGTCTGCATCCATTGTGATCCAGTAGTAACCTGATCTTAACAACTTCTTTGCCATTGCATGTCCTCCGGAATGGGTACCGAATGAATCTTCATGTACTTCGTGCATCAGTAGGTCTGCTTCCTTCTTGTCAACACATCTGAGCAAGACCATGTCGAAGTTTCGCTTGTATAATGAACCATCAACGTTGAGGAAGAAACTGCCAGCCAACCTTCTTAATGTCTTCTTATCATTGGATGATGCCCCAGGTGGGTATGTCTGATCCTCTAAGAAGCTTTTGATGTCATGGAACCAAGGTTTGTCATCTTTAGCAGTGCCCACAGAGAATACGTATGTCGGTCGGTCTAATCTGGATACCAAAATCTGAGGCACGTAATTGGCAGTCTGCACTTTGATCATGGAGGAAATGGTAGCTAAAGCATTCACAAACTGATTTTCGTCTCGAGGGATGTACTCAAGTTTGACTGTTGTGAAGAAAGTCAATAATCTCCTCGTATAGTCACGATATGGAATTAGATGCTCCTAATGAGTGTACCATTTGCCGTTGGTCTGATTGATTACCAATGTTGAATCTCAGAATACATTCAATGTTTTGATCCTGAGGTCAATGGCTTCCTCAAGACCCATGATACATGCTTCGTATTCTGCTTCGTTGTTAGTGCATGCAGAGGTGAGTTTCGCCGAGAAAGGCATATGAACTCCTTTAGGTGTAATGAGTATTGCACTAACTCCACGACCATTCATATTGACAGCCCCGTCAAACATCATAGTCCCTTCTTCTTCTGGATCAGGCCCTTCAGTGTGAACTGGATCTTCACAATCTTTTGCTTTTAAGTACATGATGTCTTCATCAAGGAAGTCAAATCTCATGGGCTGGTAATCATCAATGGGTTGCTCAACCAGATAGTCAGACAGTACACTGCCCTTGATGGCTTTTTGAGATGTGTACTAAATTTCATACTCTATTAGAATCATTTGCCATCTAGAAACCCTTCCGGTAAGTGTTGGCTTCTCAAATATGTACTTGACGGGGTCCATTTTTGAGATCAACAAAGTAGTGTGAGTCAGCATATACTGTCTTAGTCGGCGAGCAGCCCACGCTAAAGCACAACAAGTTTTCTCGAGCAGTGAATAACGTTGTTCACAGTCGGTAAACTTTTTGCTTAGGTAGTATATTGCATACTCTTTTTGACCAGACTCGTCATGCTGGCCCAGCACACACCCCATTGATCCTTCTAATACTGTCAGGTACATTATCAGAGGTCTTCTTTCAATTGGAGGCAAGAGAATTGGAGGTTCTTGCAGGTACTCCTTGATCTTGTCAAAAGCTTTCTGACAATCGTCGTTCCACCTAACTGTATGTTCCTTTCTTAATAGTTTGAACAGGGGCTCACAAGTTGCAGTGAGGTGAGATATGAACCTTGATATGTAGTTCAATCTACCTAAGAACCCCCGAACTTCTTTTTCAGTCCTAGGTGCAGGCATCTCCTGAATGGCCTTGACTTTGTCAGGATCAACCTCAATTCCTTTTTCACTTACAATAAATCCTAGCAACTTACCAGAGCGTACCCCGAATGTGCATTTGTTGGGGTTCAACTTCAGTTGATATTTCCTCAGACGCTTGAACAACTTCAGCAGATTTACCAGATGATCTTCTTCAGTACGGGACTTGGCAATCATATCATCCACGTAGCATTCGATTTCTTTGTGGATCATATCATGAAATAACGTTACCATAGCCCGTTGATAAGTTGCACCGACATTCTTCAATCCAAACGGCATTACCTTGTAAAAATATGTGCCCCAAGGTGTGATTAAGGTCGTTTTCTCCATGTCTTCGGGTGACATCTTGATCTAATTATACCCAGAAAATCCATCCATGAAAGAAAATTCCGAGAACTGAGTTGTGTTGTCGACCAATACATCAATGTGAGGTAATGGGAAATCGTCCTTCGGGCTAGCTCTGTTCAGATCCCCGTAATCCACACACATACGCACCTTGCCATCCTTCTTAGGCACTGGTTCAATGTTAGCAACCCACGACGGGTAACTAATTACAGCAAGGAAACCAGCATCCCACTGCTATTGTACTTCTTCCTTAATATTCATGGCCATATCCGGGCGAGTACGGCGCAACTTCTGTTTAACCGGCGGGAAATCTTATTTCAATGGTAGCCTGTGCATGACAATATCAGTATCTAGACCTGGCATGTCTTGATAGGACCAAGCAAAGACATCGACATATTCCCGAAGCATGGTGATAAGATGTTCTTTCACTGAAGCTTGCAGACTGGCCCCAATCTTCACTTCTTTCAAATCCTCCTCGGTACCAAGATTAACAGTTTCAACCTCCTTCTGATGAGGGGTAATCATTTTCTCTTCTTGCCTCAACAACCTGGCTAACTCTTCAAGCAACTCATAGTCTTCTTCAACCTCTTCATCAACTTGATTAATTGGATTGTCAAAGTCATACAAGGTCATAACAGTGCTATTGTCGGTGCAATCTGGAGGATTATCTCTGCAAGGGTTGAGATTTGTTCTTTTTAGTGATCAATTTTAATCTTGTTCAGAAAAAATGAAGTCATTTATTTTGAAATCATTGCCATTTTATTGTTTTGTGCGAAAAAATAACAAAAATGAAAAGACAGTGAGCGGAAGAGAAAATTGTTTGCAAAAGATGTCCAATATTCATTGATATTCCATTTGCACAAAAATACAAATATGGCCCTATTACAAAATGAGTCCTGACACCTTAGGCAAGATGCAGGACTTGATGCATGCTAAAAAGCAGGAAATAGTAATTACTCTGTAGGAGTAACCCTTATAATTTCATGGGAAGACCAGTTAAGGACTTTTTGACCAGGGATCCTTGGACGAATCCAGCTCTCTAGGTTGAGGTCGCTTTCTGCCTCGTCTTCCACATTATTGATAGCATATGGGGTGAACATTCCCCCACTTATGAACTTGGGCTCCTTAGAAGCCTCTGCTTGATCTTGTCGGAATGGTTTGTAACCCAAACTGAATCTGTCCTCCTTCTTCTTCACCGGTAGAAGCTTGCCCCAGCCTTGGGCATTTCCATCTTCAATGAACTTCCGTGCTTGTTGATAGGAGACAATTGAAGTACCCATCCTATCCTCCTAGGATGCAGCAAATACTTCAGTTGTCGCCTCATTGACGTTCAGTGCTTCGAACCCTTGGCTCATGGTGTCGTGGATTTCACCATCCATCTCAATGTATTTGTAGGTGGCCAAATGGCTAACAAAAATATCCTCTTCACCACAGATTGTGATAATCTACCCTTCCCACTCATATTTCAATTTCTAGTGAAGGGTTGACATAACTGCGCCAGTGGCGTAAATCTATGGTCAACCCAACAAACAGCTGTAGGCCGGCTGAATGTCCATCACATAGAAAGTAGTTTGAAAGACATGCGGGCCAATTATCACAGGAAGCTCCACCTCTCCAAGAACAGACCTCTTGGAACCATCAAAAGCTCTGACCACCAGATTTCTTGGTCGGAGAGCAATACCATCATACTCAAGCTTAACAAGGGCTTTCTTTGGCAAGACATTGAGTGAAGACCCAGTGTCAACAAGAACATGTGAAAGTACAACCCCTTTACACTCCAGAGTGATGTGCAAAGCTTTGTTGTGGAGACGACCTTCCGTTGTTAAATCAGCGTTAGTGAAGCCTAGCCCATGGCTAGTATTAACATTAGACACCACTGTCTCGAGCTGATTTACTGTGATCTCCTCCGGCACGTAAGCTGCGTGCAAGACTTTAAGTAATGCATCCCGATGAGCTTCGGAACACAATAGCAGGGATAAGATGGAGATCTTGGAAGGAGTCTGGTGGAGCTGATCCATAACCTTGTAGTCGCTTCTCTTGATTATGCTCATAAATTCATCCACAACTTAATCAAAGGATGCTTTATGGGCTTCTTTCAAAGTTGGCTCTTCCGGCACCACATTTTTACCTTTGGCTTTGGCAACAGCCTCTGCCTCAGTATTAGCTCTTGGAACTTGTGACGCGAAGAGGCGTCCGCTTTGGGTGAAGCCTCCGCCTCCCCCGACATTATCCACCTGTGGTGTATGAACTGAAGAATCAAGAAGGATTCTTTCCCCGTTGCAGTAAAGGTCTGAACTATAGTGCCATGGTACAACATTGTCTTTTTCATATGGAATGGGTCCAGGTACCGTGATGGTGACTGGACCGACTGCGGCAGAGGTAGGCACTGTTATTATCTGTGGATCATAAAATATGGTAACGGGACTTCTGATCGATAGTGGTGGTGATTGACTGAAGCTGGGTTATTGTTGAAACTGTTGCTGAGATTGTTGCTGAAAATTGTTGGAATCAGGGACCATTGCAGGGTCGTAGTATATTGTAACTATGGAGACGTCGTCATTAATGGTTGTTGTAGTTGTAGAAGCGGATGCGGTTGAACTGATGTTTATTGAAGTAATGGAAGAGGTGTTTGCTAATTTTGTAGACGAGTCTGTCGGAACAATTGTCTTTGCAGTTGTAGGAGGAGTACTGGTTGTTGTAAAAGGTGTAGCTGATGTTGTAGAAACCGTTGTTGTTATTTGCAGGATACCTTCTCTGATCAGGCCATTGATGCCACTTCTCAAGCTTGCACACCCATTGCCGGAGACTTTGCAAGATTCACAGCAGGCCTCACAACCTGGAAACACCTGGCATTTTAAAAGCTGGGCTTTAACCTCTGCCATAAGTGTTTGAATGCTTGCAGTATCTTCTATTAAATTCATGGGTTAACCCTCCTCAATTACATTTATCTTGGGCCTGTAAACACCCCAAATTTGCCCTCACCCATTCACATCATGGCTTGTGATCATCCTCATATGCATAAACACAATCATGTCATCTCACATCTCATTTTTGATTCACTGGATAGTTTCTAAGGCATCTGCACCTAGGGTTTGTGATCTGAGCAATCCCAGAGCATCTTGAGCCATTCCAAAGGCAACCAATCAACTCAAAGGGGTCCATGTGTGTTCCTATATCATATTCCATCTCCTCAAAGTCAAAATTGCAGAGGAATCACAAGAACTAGGGTTTGAGTGGATGCAGAGCCAGGTTGAACTGCACAGTTGACTGAAAATTAGGGTTTTGGTTTCAGAGGCCATAACCCCAAATTTTTTGGTCATTCTTGTTTCCATTGATCTCTATATGGTATAGGGAGTATGCATATCAATTTTCATGAAGAAATTCCATGGGGAAGTCATCTGATCAAGAGTTGACTTTTCAGACAAGTCAGTGCAAAATCAGGGCATCTGAGGCCCCCAATGACCCAACCAATGGGTGATCTTCATCATTTTGAGTGTATATGGTCTTTATTTGATCATGGAAGAAGATTGAAGTTCATAGAAATCAAGAATTTAGGGTTTTTGCAAATGTTGACTTTTTGGGCATAGTTGACTTTTCAAGAATGCATCATTTTAGGTCATTTTTCAAGCCATGATTTTGGATCCAAAAATGCTTCAAATGGAAAAACTTTGGTCATGAAAGTTGTAGATCTCATCTTTCCCTTTTCAAAAAGTACAAGAACATGATCAAACTCTTCTTGGATCAAAAGTTATGGTGTGGCAAAGTTGGCAAAAATCACTAAAATTCAAGTTATGCACCAAATGGAAATTTTGCAAAACCTTGAACCAATGCATTTTGTAACTTCTAATTGGCTTCAAACCAGTATGCAAACATGCTACAAGTCACAAAATTCAGAATGGACTAGGCATTGCTCATGTTTCATGGCTTTTGGGACAAGATCTTTCCATGTGAACCATAAAGCAACAACTTGCAAAATCATCATTGTGCTTCTACCACTTGATACATTGGATGCTGCACTTTGGCTAGCCTCTCACCTCACCATGCTGCACCAGAACCATATCTTGTACTTAGCTAGAGCTTAGCCCATGCCCTCTCTTACAAAATTTGACTTTTTTGCAAAAGGTAACTTACCAATCAATAAAGCACATGTCCAATCAACTGACCAATGAGAGAGGTTTATGTGGACAAAGGGCAAGCCATTCCATACATCTAGCAAGGCTGAAAACACTTCATTGACCACATTCACAAAATCACCTCACATTGCAAAAACTTTCGAATCTGCCTCCACAGCCAAGAAACACTCAAACTTTCTTCATCATCCAACTCAACACACTCCGTAGGCCTCAAACCACCAAAGCTCAAGCCTGAAACAAGCCTGACCTGAGCTCCACCATTTCTCACTTTCCAAACCAGTTCCCTTCGAATCTCACTACACAGCCATCAAACACTTCATCTCTCTTCACCAGCAAATCAGGAACACTCAAAGGAGTCCAAACCACCCATTACACTGACCTAAAACAGCCTACACACCAAGTCCATTCTCTGCTATATCAGTTTGGTAACTCTTGAAATAGCTTGCTAAAGCTCATTTCAAGCCTGCCATTAGCACCAGGGGAGTCATTGGAGCTAGCTTGCATCAAGAAATTGCTCTGAAAGCCCAGAAACAGGAGTTGTCACCTCAGGTATGGCCATGAAACTTCTTTCTCAAAGCTTTGATCTTTTGTTGTAAAGTGAAAGTGCATGCCTTGGGGATCATAGTGATATGTTTAGAAACAAAAATGGTGGAAAAATGAGCATTTTACAGTTGTCTGAAAGTTTGACACCATTTTTGTTTTTGTTTCGATTCAAGCTTTTCTTGCCAGTAAAATGATGTTTGATCATGGATTTGGGTTGTAGGAAGTGTGGGGAATGTTTCTGGGCAGTTAATTTGACACGGGTTGGCCTGGATAAGAAACTAGGGTTTTGGTATGGCCGGAGAAGACGACCGGAGCTCATCTCCGGTCACCTGAGTGTAATTAGGGCTTAATCCAGTATTTAAATGCCATTTGAATTTGGGCCATAGGATCAGTTGACTCACTTGACTTCCCGCGCGCATGAAAGGCCAGGATCTGTTTGCTTAACCCTAATTTCGTTTAATTAATTTAATCCTGTTTAATTAAGTCAGGTGCAATCCCCACCATCCATTCACGCGCCAGTCAACACTTTTGAACCCAGAGCGCATCCTGGCCTTCCATTCAGCCTACTTTTATTTTATTTAATTTTTAATTCATTTTCTTTCTATTTAATTTGCATAATTAATTTAAAATAGCTAAAAAATCTTAAAAATTATGAAACTTTTTCTTTAAAGTTTAATTAATTTTTAAGACCCAAAAATATTTTTATTTTATTTTTTATCATCAAAAAAGTATTTTTAAATATTTAAAAGATTATTTTTAATTGATTAATGGGAATTAATTAATTAAAAATACTTTTAGGTATTTAAAAATTACAAAAAAATTCATGAAATGTTCTAAGACATTTAGAAACATTGTCCAACCTTCAAACCAAATTTCTTTTTTGATCTTGGTGCATTTTAAGAATTTTTCATTGAATTAAATCATTTTTTATGCATTATTTTGATCATGGATTCAAAAATTCATTTCTGCCAATTGGTGAAGGTTGAGACATTGATTCTTCTTGCATTGTCTTTTGTTTTGCATGAAGTTCCTAGGATAAAATGGCCATGACTTGTTCTTGCATTTTTAAATTGTTTGGCATTTGTTTTGTTAAGAACCCTAAAAAACCCTAATAACTTAGAAAATTCATATCTTGAGTTTGGTTGAGAGTTGAGAGCTCCCCTTTGGGCAGTGGTTTATTATAGGCCTAGGGTTTCTTTGGGTGCCATTTTCCATTTTTTATCATGAGGTTTGCTTCTGTTTTTGGTTTGTGTTTGATGTTTGATCCATAAACCCTAATTTGGGCTTTCTTTTGCATCCTTCTTGCATTCTCTTGCATAACATGACTTATCATTGCATTTTGTGCATTCTTGTGATTCATTTGACATCTTAAGACATGTATAAAGCATCTTTGATCATTGCATTGCATATTTGCCATGTCATTTGTCTTGTATGATTCATAACTTTTCATGCTGGTTCATGCTCCTTAGCTTGCATCATTTGCATTCATGATCTTGTGTGAACATCCCCATTGTCTTGCCTCATGTTTGCAGCACCTCATAACATCATAATCATCATCAACATGCTTCTGGTTTTGCTTAGCATCATATCATTTCATCTCATCTTGCATTGCATTGCATTTTCTTTCTAACATTGCAGGTGGTAAGTAAACTTGAGAAGTGGATTTGCCTTCACTTCTCATGCCTTTTCTTTTCATCTCTCTTGCATCCATTGCTGCATTTTTATATGTGTTTGAGTTTGAGCTTGCTCATTCTTCTCCTTCCCACTCTCTTTCTTCAAGTGACTTGACTTCTTGAATGAAGCAAGTTACTTTGCTTCTCTTGATCTTGTTCATCTGCTTCCTGGTGGCTCCTCTGAAGATTGTTCTTGCAAACCTCACAAACCTTAGGACCAACCAAGCATGACAATGAATTAGGGTTTTGATTAGTCCCCCTCATAGTTTTTACCTTTGTGTCTCTCTTTGAGTCTTCTCTTCTCACCTCATAATCAGGGACTAAACCCTAAAGGCTTTAAGACTTTGTGATTAAGCTTATGCCTGCATCCTTCTCTTAGGATGGAGTGTATAACTTTAATCCTAAGTGTTGAACCCTTTATGTGTTTAAATCTCTTAATCAATTCACTTAATAAGTATCAAGACATCACTTGTAACTTGGGCCTTGCATTAGGGTTCTAATTCTTCCTTAATTGGTTAAGAAGGACTAACCCTAGTGTTAATGGACAAGTCCCCCTCAAGTTGTCTTACAAATCATAAAATTCACTTCATCATCATACCATTAATCTAAATAAAATCCACTTAATAAAGGCTTGTTTTGTCATGGGTTTAATCCCTAATCATGGATTAAGTTGAGGAGTTTTCCTCAGCTTAAACATTCTCATCTATTATCCTTCTTTTAGGATGGTGTAATGAGTCTGTTTAATCCTTGATTATGGCTTAACCTCATTACTCAACACTAAACAAAAATCACAAAAACATCTAAATAATCACAAGTAGGTTAATGATCTTAATCCTACATCAAAGGTGATTAAGTGTGAGAATCTGACTTCACACTTAAGGTATTCTCATTACCCCTAATCAGAGGGAAGATGTGATGAGTTTACTAAATCCATTGGTTTAGACTTAAGCTCATTAACTTATGACAAATCCAAAAAGAAATAAAAGACTGAAAACTCAAAAACAAACAATAATCGTCTCCTCCGGGATTCTTTTCTCATCATCTTCACTCACAATCGAGAACTTGCTTCTTCCGTCTAATGCAAGACAGTCAGCATCTGTGCCAGACAGATCATACACTTGAGCGTAGGCAAGTAAGCAGTTCACAAGTCAATTCACCTTTCAGTCTCTTTGGGTCGAACTACGGTGTTCTGACTTCCTCATTGCACGAGAGGATACGTAGGCATAACTTAACAGTTATCGAACAAAAGTCTCTGTATATTCCCCCTCCTTCCAGCCTCATTATCATGAGCATTTCATTCCTGATCTCACACTGACACTGTACATTTATACACATCACATTTCTTTACACTGACACCTGTACATCCTTTTCCAGCTCTTTGACACACAAATTGCACTGACACTACCCCTTTAAAACACAAATCTTTTAAGCGTGGATCCCGTCGAGTACGACGGACAATCTGGGTGCTAATACCTTCCCAGGTTGTGACCAATCCCCTTTCTCAGTCTCTCTGGTTCGCAAACCGTCTTATCCATCTTTTCCTAGGTCTATGCAGCATTGCCTTTCCTCCGGGATAAAAATGCCTAGCTGGCGACTCTATTCATTCTCCAGTGAGTTCACGGCTGTGTGTTCTCACTGTACCCTCCGCCGACCGTTCGCGCTTGTACCGGGATGCAAATCTTTGGGAGCGACAGCTTGGCGACTCTGCTGGGGACCCTTATACTGCAACCAGGGTTTCTGGTTCTTTTTGTGGGTTCCTCCTAGCGCTTGTTTGATTTGTGTTTATTGGGGTGTTATGTGCTTATCTGTGCTTGTATATTCATTTTTGTTTATTGCTTTATGTACAGTTACTTTACTGCTTTCTTTACTGCATTTATATATCATACTGTCATTGTTGCTGGCTGGATCTGGTTTTTTTTTCTTTGGTGGGTGGGTGTTTCATTGAGAGTTAAGGTCCTATACCTGGGACCTGAGTGACACCTAGGCTAGAGTGAATCATATTCTTTCCCATTCCATTTCGGTCTGGTGCGGGAATATGAAACACGGTTCAGATATGGGTTTCTTCTTGAGAACTCTGTGTTGCAGATTTCCTGCAATGCTAGGGCTATCTGGGAAGCCTGCTAAGTCTGGATGACCTTTTAGTATTGACCTTCAGAAACTGAGGTGAATTAGAGGAGGAATTGTTATGGTTATTGTAAACACTGTACCTCCGGGTTAGAAGTGTTTACACTTCTCATAACTGATCCAAGTCTGAGGATCCTTGTTCTAGATCACCACCTGTGAGGGGGTTGGGCTGTTTACAGGTTTGCAGGTACCTTGACCTCAGAATACCTTGTTACTTTGACTTTGTTAAGAATACTCCATGTTGGACAGTTCTTGTGATTCTAAAACCCTGGACTTGTGGCTCTTTATTTGAGTCCCCCACCCTGGTTACTGGATTTTTAGACCTCCATCTGGAATTCTTGAACACACATGGATCTATACCAAGGCAGTTAATCAGATCCAGCTCAGTCACAAACCCTTGCATTTCATTTGCATACATACTCATTGCATCATATTAACATGTGCTTATTTGTGTTTCAGGGTATCCATTTTCATCTGGTTTTGGTTTTGACCCCATCTGTTATATTGACCTATCTCCACCAGCACTTGCTTCAGCCTGTCAGCCATATACTTCAGTTACTTGCACTAGCCAGCCAGTGGCCCACTCCTCAGCATCTTCATCAACACTTATTCTACTCAGTCTTCAGCATCATGGCTCCAAAGAAAAGCAACATCACCTATCATTTCTTCCAACCAGACTTATCAGACATCAGGAGGATCCAAACCCTGATCACTCCAGATCACATACCCTTGTTCAGGGAGAGCTATGGAGATATACTGGACATGGTTATGGATCTGGACCCTTCACAGAGGAGCCTCATCCACACTTGCATCCAGTTCTATGATCCCCCATTGAGATGTTTCACCTTTCAAGACTTTCAGTTGGGTCCTCTTTTGGAAGAATACTCATGTTTGGTTGGTTTGCCTATCAAGAGGGAAATCCCTTTCAACCCTGAGATGGTCTTTCCCAGCAATGGAGAGGTAGCAAGGGCTTTGCATCTGGAACCTGTATTGATTGAACAGCATATGACCTCTAAAGCTGGGATCCCTGGATTTCATCTGGACTTCTTAATGTCTCAAGCTAGTTTGAAGGCCTCCTAGGGGGAGTGGAAAGCTGTTTGTGCTCTGTTGGCCTTAAGTGTATATGGAATTGTGTTGTTTGCAGATGAGCCCCGATTCATCAGCAAGAATGCAATCCATTTGTTCATCCTGAAGAACCCAGTGCCAACTTTACTGGGTGATCTCTATTACTCAGTACATCAGAGAAATGAAAAGCAGAGGGGAAGGCTAGTGAGGATTTGTGCTCCATTATTCCATGCTTGGCTCCTCAGGCATCTACCCAGGACAGATGCATTTCTAAATCCTCATCAGCAAAGCAACTGGGCTAAGAGGCTCACTACTCTCACTTCAGCAGACATCAGATGGTGTACTCAGAGCACCAAGGGCAGAGATATAATCACCAGCTGTGGGTATTTTCCCAATGTGCCCTTAATAGGAGTCAAGGGAAGTATCAACTACAACCCTCTGCTGTTCAGGAGACAATTGGGCTATGCACTGGTTCATACTCCTAGGGAACAAGATTTGGTGGAGACTCTCTACTGTGAGAACAAGATTAGTTTGACAACTGTTAGGCAGGCTGCCTGGGCCTGGGATCATGTTCAAACCAAGGGAATCACCATTCTGGGGAAGTGCAATAATGTGGCATCAGTCCAATATTATGAGTGGTCCCATGCTAGGGCCCAATTCTCTGGAATGCCCTTCACCATAGAAGACATGCCTGAGTCATCTTCAGCACCACCCCCTGCCACTATCAGTTTGGAGGAGTTTGAGAGCTTGAAGGAAAGAAATGAGAAGTTAACCCAGGCTTTGCAGAAGACCCTCCGGGAGAGGAGTGAAGGTGTGAGGGAGATTGAAAGATTGGAGAAGTTAAGGGTGGAATACTTGACTAAAATTGAGAAGTCTGGAGATTATATCAACAAGTCCAAAGCTGGTGAGCAAATTCTGAAGAATGCTTGTAAAGAAGCCCAGTTCCAAAGAGCAAGAACAGACTTGTATTTGAAAGAGAGTCAGGCCAGGTGGGTCCGGATCACTGAGGCCCGTACTCTAGAAGACAAGAGAGCTCAGGACAAGATGGAGCAGATGGAAAAAGCCCTGGCAGCAGCCCAGGAGGAAATATCAGAGCTGAAAATCAAAGCAGGAGTGAAGAGGTCTAAAGACCAAAGTCAGAGCAGGAAGTTGACTGCAGCTGTTGCAACAAGAAACCTTCTCATCAGAAGTCTCACGGAGCGTCCGGCTGATCCTGTGACCGAAGCACTTCTCAAGGAAGTTCGTGAGGATGAGTTTGGCCTTGGAGTTTGATCATTTGCTTGTTGTTGTTCCTTTTCCATGTACTTTTGTTTTTTGTGATGTATTTTGACCCCTTTGAGGGCTTGTGTTGTAAAATGAACAAATTGTATTATTTCACTTTTGTAATATATTTGTGTTGGTTTCTATCTGGGCTACTTCAAAAGCACCTTCAACAGCATCATCTTCAAGGGTCTGGAAGGGTCAAAACTGAAGGCCAAACCGGATACCTTGAGAACAAATAAGCATAACTGCATTGCATACTAACCCTCTGTTTGTTTTGTAGGTTTTTGTTTTGTTATTGCTAACCTCTGTTGTGATCTCAGGAATTATTGCTCGCCGCCGGGTATTTCCTCTCAACAGGCCTCACAGGTACCCAACTAGAAACAACCTTCCGGGAATCCAGATGGATCAGATGCAGCAGGACCTTACGGAGGTCAGAAACCAGATGGCCAACGAAAGGTTGGAGATGAGAACTCAGATAACACAATTCATGGAAGTGATGAACAATTTAGCTCAAAGCCAGGAGAGGCTCAGAGTTTTGGTAGAAGGAAGGAATCAAGAGGAGCCCCATGTGGGAACTGCAGGCACAAGTAACAATGAAAGGGTGCAACCACATGTTAACCCCCCTATGTTTGGTCCACATCTCCATCCTGAAGTTAACATCCCAGGCAACATCCAAGGGACAGCCACAGCAGCCAGAGTACTTCAAGAAGATCCTCAGGAGGACCAGTATACAGTAATGGGTGCCGGAGAGGAAACATATGATAGACGATTGGAAGAAATAGCTGAGAAGTTGAGATCCTTAGAATCTCAAAATTCTTTGGGTTTCGACGTCATGGACATGGGGCTGGTAGACGGGGTCAGGATCCCCCATAAGTTCAAGCCTCCTTGTTTCGAAAAGTATAATGGGACTTCATGCCCCCGGACTCATCTACAATCATTTCTGGGAAGGCTGAAGGCCTATACAATGGATGAGAAATTGTGGATGTTCTATTTCGAAGATAGCTTGACTGGAGCATCAAGAGAATGGTACTCTCACTTGACAAGGGCAACTATCAGATGCTGGAAGGACCTGGCAGAAGCCTTCATCAGACAGTATCAGTATAATCTAGATATGGCACCCAACAGGACCCTCCTAATGGGAATGTCACAGTCTTCGAGGGAGAGTTTCCGAGAGTATGCCCAAAGGTGGAGGCAACTGGCTGCTGCTGTTCAACCACCAATGTCTGAGAGAGAAATGGCAGACATGTTTATGAACACTCTTCAGGGAACGTATATTGACAGGTTGGCTGCTTTCTCTTCCACCAGCTTCGCAGATGTTGTCATAGCTGGGGAGAGAATTGAAAGCCTGTTAAAAATGGGAAAGATCTCAGACAACGGTGCAAGCTCGTCCAGTAGTACAAGAAAGCCTTTTGCAGGCCCGAGAAGAACTGGCGAGACCAATGCCATTCACACCAACAGGGGTAGGCCCCAATATGCTCAGAGGTCAATAGCAGCAGTCACTATCCCTGCTCCAGCTCACCCACAGCCAGTCTATCAACCTCCTCAACAAAACTTCCAACAACAACCTCAGTATCAGCAGAATCAGTATCCTCCAAGGAACTACAACAACAACAACTCCAACAACAACAATCAACAGAGGCCATTCCAACAAAGGCCATCCCAAGCTAACCGAGTGATCGACCCGATCCCAATGCCGTATGCTGCTTTGCTGCCACAACTTCTGAAACTCAACCTAGTTGAGCTAAGAACGTTGGCACTTCCGGATCCCAACAGTCTACCAAGGAACTATGACTCCAATGCTAGGTGTGCTTTCCACTCGAACGCACCTGGTCACAGTACAGAAAAATGCAGGGCTCTGCATATGAAGGTACAAGACTTGGTAGACTCCAAGGCTCTGAATTTTGCACCTCCGCCCAATGTCAATAAAAACCCAATGCCAAACCATGGTGGTCCTCGAATTAATGCTATTGAAGAAGACCAACCGTCTTATTTAATAACCAGTGTGGATCAGATCCGGACGCCATTGGTGGAGATCAAAGCTCAACTCCGTGAAAACCAAATATTTCCGGGGTGTGAACTAGGGTGCCCCTACTGCAATATTTCATGGAATGGGTGCGAGGACCTGAGGAATGGCATTGACAGCCTTATTCAGAGTGGCCTGCTCCAGATCACTACATCATTTCCGACAAACCCAACAACTTCATCAACAACGGTTTCAGAACCTCCTACAACTGCAGCAACTATTGTTCCCAACAATTCATCAGCACCATCAACAAGTACTTCACCTGTCCTTCCAAATGATCAGTTTACAACAGTTTCTCCTGCTACAACTTCAGCTTCATTCCATTTCGACTCTCCATCAGCAACAACAACAGTCCTTCCAACAGTACCTCCTACAACACCGGCAATCAATCATGAAGATGTCTCCACTGTTACCATATTCTACGATCCTGAAAATAATTCTGCCTACCATTCAGAAGGTGCTGCTCCCGCCAGAGCACCAGTTACAATCTTTTATGATCCACAAACAATTACAGTCCCTTCAGTAGCAGCAATCAGTCCAGTCACTGTCACGGTGCCTGGACCAGTACCATACGAAAGCAATAGGGCCATCCCTTGGCACTATGGCTCTGACGTATACTGTGAAGGGAAAAGAATCACTCTTGAAACATCAACACCTGCACCACAAGTAGATAATGTGGGGGGAGGCGGAGGCTTCACCCGAAGCGGACGTCTCTTTGCTTCACAAGTCCAAAGACCTACAGCCGAAGCAGAAGCTGCTGCCAAGGCAAAAGGAAAAGGCCCGGTGCAGGAAGATCCAGCTGCCAAAGAAGCCCTGAAGACTCCATTTGATCAGGAAGTTGATGAGTTTATGCGGATCATCAAAAAGAGTGATTATAAAGTTGTGGATCAGCTTCACCAGACGCCATCCAAAATCTCTATCCTCTCACTGCTTATGTGCTCCGAAGCCCATCGGAATGCACTACTTAAAGTCCTGCACGCAGCTTACGTGCCTGAAGAGATTACTGTCAACCAATTGGAAACCGTGGTTGGTAATGTTACTGGTAGCAATGGGCTAGGGTTTACCAATTCTGACTTGACAGCGGATGGCCGCAACCACAACAAAGCCTTGCACATAACCATGGAATGCAAAGGAGCTGTCCTTTCTCATGTGCTGGTGGACACAGGTTCTTCCCTGAATGTCTTACCGAAGAAGGCTCTGGTGAAGCTTGAATATGATGGATTGGCTCTGAGACCCAGCAACCTGGTAGTAAGAGCCTTTGATGGTTCTAAGAGATCGGTTCTGGGAGAGATTGAGCTGCCTATGACAATTGGCCCGCAGACCTTTAAAACTATCTTTTATGTGATGGACATTCAGCCCGCCTACAGCTGTTTGTTGGGTAGACCCTGGATTCACGCCGCTGGCGCAATAACGTCTACCCTTCACCAAAAGTTAAAATTTGAGTGGGAAGGCCAAGTTGTCACAATCTGTGGAGAGGAGGACATTTTTGTCAGCCACCTGGCAACCTATAAGTACATTGAAATGGATGGGGAGATCCATGAAACAATGAGCCAGGGGTTTGAAGCTTTGAATGTCAATGAAGCATCTGCTGTATCTGGTACCCCAATGTCATCATACCAACAAGCCCGGAAGGTTGTTGAAGAAGGAACTGCCCTAGGCTGGGGCAAGGTCTTAGCTGTGGAGGAGAAGAAGGACAAATTTGGGTTGGGTTACAGACCAACTCAACATCAAGCAAAGGCTGCTGCAGAGCCTGATTTTGTCAGTGGGGGGATGCTTACCCCCGATGCTATCAACTGTTTGGAAGACGAGCTGGAAGAGGAGCGCAATCTGGAGAATTGGATTCGTCCAAAGATCCCGGGGAGCAGTGTCTCGAACTGGTCTTCCCAGGAAATTATAAGAGTTACTCATGCAGAGTAATTATTATTTCCTGTATTTTTATAGCATGCATCCAAGTCTTGCATCTTGCCCAAGATGACAAGACTCATTTTGTAACCAGGGCCATCTGTACTTTTGTGCAAACAAGATTAAATTAATGAAATATCAGACATCTTTTTGCAAACGAGTCTTTTTCTTTTATGCTCACTGTTTTTCCATTTTTCTTTTTGTACAAAAATAAATGGCGGTGTTTTCAAAATGATAACTTCATTTCACTTTTTTCTAAAGCAAGATTAAAATCAATCACTAAAATGAACAAACTTAACCCTTGCAGAGAGTGCCTTCCTGACAGCACCGACAACAGCATGGCTATGACATCGTATGACTTTGACAATCCGATCAATCAAGCTGATGAAGGGGTTGATGAAGAATATGAGCTTCCTGAAGAGCTAGCCAGGTTGTTGAGACAAGAGGAAAAGGTCATTACTCCTCACCAGGAGGAGATTGAAGTGATTAATCTTGGTACTGACGAAGACGTGAAAGAAGTCAAAATCGGGGCCTGCCTGCAAAACTCAGTGAAGAGACAACTGATAGATCTGCTTCAAGAGTATGTTGATGTGTTTGCTTGGTCGTATCAAGATATGCCAGGGTTGGATACCGACATTGTTGTGCACAAGCTGCCTTTGAGAGAAGAATGCCCTCCAGTCAAACAGAAGCTGCGCCGAACTCGCCCAGACATGGCTATGAAAATCAAGGAAGAGGTACAAAAGCAATGGGACGCCGGGTTCCTTGCTGTAACTAGCTATCCGCCGTGGGTTGCTAATATAGTACCTGTGCCTAAGAAGGACGGCAAAGTAAGAATGTGTGTTGATTACCAGGATCTGAACAGAGCCAGCCCGAAAGATGACTTCCCATTACCTCACATTGACGTATTGGTGGATAACACGGCTCAGTTCTCGGTATTCTCCTTCATGGATGGATTTTCAGGATACAATCAGATCAAAATGTCACCTGAAGACATGGAGAAGACAACTTTCATCACACCTTGGGGCACGTTCTGTTATAAGGTGATGCCGTTCGGACTGAAGAATGCTGGTGCCACTTATCAACGGGCTATGGTAACACTATTCCACGACATGATCCATAAAGAAATTGAATGTTATGTGGATGACATGATTGCCAAGTCCCTCACAGAAGAAGACCACCTGGTAAATCTGCTCAAGTTATTCAAGCGTCTGAGGAAATACCAATTAAAGTTGAACCCCAACAAATGCACATTCGGGGTGCGATCCGGTAAATTGCTGGGCTTTATTGTAAGCGAGAAAGGGATTGAAGTTGACCCTGATAAAGTCAAAGCTATTCAAGAGATGCCTGCACCGAAAACTGAAAAAGAAGTTCGAGGGTTCTTAGGTCGTTTGAACTACATTTCAAGGTTCATATCTCACCTTACAGCAACCTGTGAACCCTTGTTCAAGCTGCTAAGAAAGGAACAAACGGTCAGGTGGAACGAAGATTGCCAGAAAGCTTTTGACAAGATCAAGGAATATCTGCAAGAACCTCCAATCCTCATGCCGCCAGTTGAAGGAAGACCTCTGATTATGTACTTGACAGTATTAGAAGAGTCAATGGGGTGTGTACTAGGTCAGTATGACGAGTCTGGTCGAAAAGAGTATGCAATATACTACCTAAGCAAAAAGTTTACCGACTGTGAACAACGTTATTCACTGCTCGAGAAAACTTGCTGTGCTTTAGCGTGGGCTGCTCGCCGACTGAGACAGTATATGTTGACCCACACTACCTTATTGATCTCGAAAATGGATCCGGTTAAGTACATCTTCGAGAAGCCAGCTCTTACCGGACGGGTTGCAAGATGGCAGATGATTCTCACAGAATACGACATACAGTACACATCTCAGAAAGCCATCAAGGGCAGTGTACTATCTGAATATCTTGCTGAGCAACCCATTGATGACTACCAGCCTATGAGGTTTGACTTCCCCGATGAGGACATCATGTTCATTAAAGCAAAAGATCACGAAGAGCCTATTCACACTGAAGGGCCTGACCCGGAAGAAGAATGGACTATGATGTTTGATGGGGCTGTTAACATGAATGGTCGCGGTGTTGGTGCAGTACTCATTACACCCAAAGGAGTTCACATGCCTTTCTCGGCAAAACTCACTTTCAACTGCACTAACAACGAAGCTGAATACGAAGCTTGCATTATGGGTCTTGAGGAAGCCATTGACCTCAGGATCAAAACATTGACCGTATTCGGAGATTCAGCTTTGGTAGTCAATCAAACCAACGGGAAATGGTACACCCACCAGGATCATCTGATACCTTACAGGGATTATACAAGAAGGTTATTGACTTTCTTTACAACAGTCAAGCTTGAGTATATCCCTCGAGACGAGAATCAGTTTGCGGATGCTCTTGCTACCATTTCATCCATGATCAAAGTTCAAACGGCTAACTTTGTACCTCAAATTTCAGTGTCTAGACTTGATAGACCAGCATATGTATTTGCAGCAGATGTTGTAAAAGATGATAAGCCTTGGTTCCATGACATTAAGTGCTTCTTGGAGGATCAGACATACCCACCTGGGGCATCTTCCAATGATAAGAAGACTTTGAGAAGGCTTGCTGGTAGTTTCCTTCTGAACGCTGATGGATCTTTATACAAGAGGAACTTTGACATGGTACTCCTCAGATGTGTTGACAAGACGGAAGCAGATTTGTTGATGCATGAAGTGCACGAAGGATCTTTTGGTACCCATGCTGGAGGGCATGCCATGGCTAAGAAGTTGTTAAGATCAGGCTATTACTGGATCACGATGGATGCAGACTGTTGTGCTTACGCCAGGAAATGCCATAAATGCCAGATCTATGCGGATAAGGTGCATATGCCTCCCAATCCTTTGAATATCATGTCTTCACCATGGCCCTTTGCTATGTGGGGCATTGATATGATTGGCAAGATTGAGCCAACTGCTTCGAATGGTCACAGATTCATCCTGGTCGCCATTGACTATTTCACCAAGTGGGTTGAAGCAGCCTCATATGCAAACGTCACAAGACAAGTGGTAGCCAGATTTCTGAAAAGAGATATCATCTGTCGGTACGGAGTGCCCGAGCGGATCATTACTGATAATGGTTCCAATTTAAACAACAAAATGATGGCAGAGCTGTGCCGGGACTTCAAGATCCAACATCACAATTCTTCTCCTTACAGGCCAAAGATGAACAGCGCTGTTGAGGCAGCAAATAAGAATATCAAGAAGATCGTGCAGAAGATGGTAGTCACCTACAAAGACTGGCACGAAATGCTACCATTTGCCTTGCATGGGTACCGCACATCAATCAGAACATCCACTGGGGCAACACCGTATCAGCTTGTATATGGTATGGAAGCAGTCCTACCTGTGGAAGTTGAATTACCCTCTCTACGAGTTTTGATGGATGTTAAACTGAGTGAAGCAGAATGGGTTCGGTCCCGATACGAACAACTGAGTCTGATCGAAGAGAAAAGATTGGCTGCAATCTGCCATGGACAGTTATATCAGAGGAGAATGAAGAAGACCTTCGATCAAAAAGTCAGGCACCGAGAGTACCAAGTGGGAGATCTTGTGCTGAAAAGAATCCTCCCTCCTCATACAGACTACAGGGGCAAATGGACTCCAAATTACGAAGGACCATTTGTTGTAAAGAAAGTTTTCTCTGGTGGAGCACTGATGCTCAGCACCATGGATGGTGAAGATTTCCCGTCCCCTGTGAATTCAGATGCAGTTAAAAAATACTTCGCATAAAATGACCCGCTGGACATAAAAACAGAATGTAAGTCCAGGCAAAAATAGGGCATCCCGGCGAGTCGAAAACAGAATAAAAGACTCGGGCAAAAGTAAGGGAAATAAATGAAAAATGTACACCCGCTGAGTTGAAAAGCCGCATTGGACAGCTCAGGCAAAAATGGGTATCCCGATGGATTGAAAACCCGAAAGGGCGATCCATGCAAAATAAGGGAATAAGCGAACAACTGCATTCTGAGTTCGTCTGTATCACCTACAACTTGGTAAGCTTCCAAAAGATCAAGCTTCAATCAGAATCAACTCTCTCCAGAAAGCAAGACGAGAAGAACGTCATTGTCATACGAGTCATAGCAGAAGAGGAAGCTCCTTGAAAGCGTCGTCAACACCGCCAGCACTTTATTTCTCAATTTGTAACAATCTCCTCATTTCAGGAGATATGTTTCTTTGACTGTATCTTGCCAATTCAGGGCACATGAATTAATAAAATCAGATTCTCAGTCATGTCTCGTTTTTACATTTATGTTTTGCAAAGAGTTGTCTGATATCTCTAAAAATACAATTGCATAAGTACAGATGCCTTTCTCTAAAAATAAAAAAAAAACACATGCTTACAGGGAATGTGATTACTCTCGAAAGTACTTATCTCCTATGACGGAATCCAGTGAGGGATACCTCGGGACCTTTTGTACGTTTCCTTACCTTTGCAGGATTGCAGGTATCCAGAATGCAACCTGGGGCATGCAAGTTACGTCTTAGAAAGTAGGCGAATCATTATCAACTCGGTCTATCTTCCACATGGCACTAGAAGGTGCCCATTTCCCCAGCGGAGCTGCCAAATCAACATGCACTCAATCTCAGCATCCGAGATGCTCTATCCCCAGCTGAGTCGCTCCCCATTGCTTCCCCCAGCAAAGTTGCCAAATCAACTAACAGGTTTAACACTCAGGATGTTTTCTCGCCAGCCGAGTTGCCTCTCATTACTCTCCCCAGCTGAGTTATCAACAGCATTCCCCAGCTGTAGTGCCAACCATCCTTCCTCAGCAGAATGCGGAAATCAGGGAATCATCTCCCCACAGAATCCCCAGCCTCTATTCAGAAGAGTAATGCATGAAGATCACAACAGAGTGAAGAAAGCTTCTACAAACCCCAGCTGGGTCCCGTACTATAAGGATACGTCAATCAGTGACCTATATCCCCAAACAGATACATCATTAGATCTACCAATGATCTCATCCCCAGCTGGGATGTTCATTTCAAGCAGATCATCCAGAGATCTTCGCGGCAATGGGATCCGAATCCCGGATCCGTGCCCCTTTGCATAATCATAGCATTCGCATCATATTATACCCTCAGAGCGTAGCATCCCGTCTAATACGGAGCATTACGGCAAAAATCAAATGCATAGCATAATCATAAGTCATGTTGTGAATCGAACACTTGTGAATAATAAACCGTTCATCATCATTATACAAACATCCCCATCAGAGTCCCAGCAAAAGCAGTTGCCTCTCAAATCACAAACACCAGTATATACACCTTTTGGCACCCGTCCGTGTCATCATTCCCCAGTAAGGTCGCCTGAATACCCTTTACAAACAAATCACCCTCATTACAGATACGTCCTGACACCCGTCCGTGTCACATCACCAGCAGAAAGCCAAAGGCACCCTCTTTGCACTCACATGTACTTATATACACTTCCCTGACACCCGTCCGTGTCATATCCCCAGCGCAGTCGCCTAGACTTTGTATAGCAGATACTTGTTCATATTACACTTTTCTTTCTTGGCACCCGTTCGTGTCACTCTCCCCAGCAGTAAATACTCATCTATACAATACAATACTCACTACTCATGGTACGCTTATACAGATACTCGTCCGTATCTTGTATACGTCATCACTCATATCCCCACAGATTCGGCAGTAGTCCTTGTTCTTTGTTAACCAGTTGGTACTCGTCCGTACCATCATCTCAGAACATTGCGTCTAGTGTTTGTTTCTACATGGTACTCGTCCGTATCATAGTCTTAAGGATGCTCGTCCGCATCTTTAGTCCATACACCGTGTCAAACACTTGTGTCTTCTTGAATATAGATACTCGCCCGTGTCTACTATTCCTCAGAAGAGTCCTTTCAGATGCAACACTCGTCCGTGTTCTTTGTTAACCAGTTGATACTCGTCCGTATCATCATCTCTGAACATGGGTCGGTTTGTTTCTACATGATACTCGTCCGTATCATAGTCTTAAGGATGCTTGACCGCATCTTTAATCTATACACAATACCAAACACTTATACCTTTTGTTTCTTGGATGTAAACGCTCGTCCGTGTTTACTATCTCCCCAGTAGATCACCAACAAATTTTCTTTTATCTAACACTCGTCCTGTGTTATGATACCTCTGAGAGCAGCCGTACCCTGCTGAGTGGTCGTCCTCCACTTCTTGATGGTCGTCCTCCATCATGCTCATCCGATGGCCGTCCCCATCGTTGATTTTAGCAGTCGTCCCCTGCTAGGTGGTCGTCCTCCACCTTTTGATGATCGTCCTTCATCACTTTATCCAATGGCCGTCCCCATTGTTGATTTTTGGTTATCTAACACTCGTCCTGTGTTATGACAAACCTCGAGAGCAGCCGTCCCCTGCTGAGTGGTCGTCCTCCACTTCTTGATGGTCGTCCTCCATCTTGCTCGTCCGATGGCCGTCCCCATCGTTGACCTTATCTATCCGATGGCCGTCCCCATCGTTGATATTTTCGGCAGCCGTACCCTGCCAGGTGGTCGTCCTCCACCTTTGATGGCCGTCCCCATCATATTTCTTTTATACCCAACAGAGCAGCCGTACCCTGCTAGGTGATCGTCCTTCACCTTTGATGGCCGTACCCCATCATCTGTTTATTTCATTTATTCTTTAACCCGATGGCCGTCCCCGTCGTGGTCCCTTTTCCTTTTTTAGCCCGATGGCCGTCCCCATCATTGGTTATTTTACCTACTTTATGAACTTGATGGCCGTCCCCGTCATGTTTCATTAATCCCCAGAGAACTTTGCAGCTTTATCTTGATGGCCGTCCCCATCATAATATCCTGTTTTCCCCAGCATGTCGGCCGTCCCCGTCATTGCTTTATTTTCATACACTTTCCCCAGCTAGTCGGCCGTCCCCGTCTTAGCTTTACCTTTTATCCCCGGCAGTCGTCCTCTGCTCGACGGTCGTCCTCCGTCGCCCACACCTTACAATATACTTTATTTTTCCTTTACAATCTATACCCCTTTTCTTCTTCATTCTGTGAGTGCAAATTTTGGACTGTCTTTGGTATTCAACCACAAGTTATCTTGTTTGGCCTGTTAAGCCGTCGCTTACATCCTGCACAGCTAACTCATGTTTGAATAGGGGCAGCTGTAAACACCCCAAATTTGCCCTCACCCATTCACATCATGGCTTGTGATCATCCTCATATGCATAAACACAATCATGTCATCTCACATCTCATTTTTGATTCACTGGATAGTTTCTAAGGCATCTGCACCTAGGGTTTGTGATCTGAGCAATCCCAGAGCATCTTGAGCCATTCCAAAGGCAACCAATCAACTCAAAGGGGTCCATGTGTGTTCCTATATCATATTCCATCTCCTCAAAGTCAAAATTGCAGAGGAATCACAAGAACTAGGGTTTGAGTGGATGCAGAGCCAGGTTGAACTGCACAGTTGACTGAAAATTAGGGTTTTGGTTTCAGAGGCCATAACCCCAAATTTTTTGGTCATTCTTGTTTCCATTGATCTCTATATGGTATAGGGAGTATGCATATCAATTTTCATGAAGAAATTCCATGGGGAAGTCATCTGATCAAGAGTTGACTTTTCAGACAAGTCAGTGCAAAATCAGGGCATCTGAGGCCCCCAATGACCCAACCAATGGGTGATCTTCATCATTTTGAGTGTATATGGTCTTTATTTGATCATGGAAGAAGATTGAAGTTCATAGAAATCAAGAATTTAGGGTTTTTGCAAATGTTGACTTTTTGGGCATAGTTGACTTTTCAAGAATGCATCATTTTAGGTCATTTTTCAAGCCATGATTTTGGATCCAAAAATGCTTCAAATGGAAAAACTTTGGTCATGAAAGTTGTAGATCTCATCTTTCCCTTTTCAAAAAGTACAAGAACATGATCAAACTCTTCTTGGATCAAAAGTTATGGTGTGGCAAAGTTGGCAAAAATCACTAAAATTCAAGTTATGCACCAAATGGAAATTTTGCAAAACCTTGAACCAATGCATTTTGTAACTTCTAATTGGCTTCAAACCAGTATGCAAACATGCTACAAGTCACAAAATTCAGAATGGACTAGGCATTGCTCATGTTTCATGGCTTTTGGGACAAGATCTTTCCATGTGAACCATAAAGCAACAACTTGCAAAATCATCATTGTGCTTCTACCACTTGATACATTGGATGCTGCACTTTGGCTAGCCTCTCACCTCACCATGCTGCACCAGAACCATATCTTGTACTTATCTAGAGCTTAGCCCATGCCCTCTCTTACAAAATTTGACTTTTTTGCAAAAGGTAACTTACCAATCAATAAAGCACATGTCCAATCAACTGACCAATGAGAGAGGTTTATGTGGACAAAGGGCAAGCCATTCCATACATCTAGCAAGGCTGAAAACACTTCATTGACCACATTCACAAAATCACCTCACATTGCAAAAACTTTCGAATCTGCCTCCACAGCCAAGAAACACTCAAACTTTCTTCATCATCCAACTCAACACACTCCGTAGGCCTCAAACCACCAAAGCTCAAGCCTGAAACAAGCCTGACCTGAGCTCCACCATTTCTCACTTTCCAAACCAGTTCCCTTCGAATCTCACTACACAGCCATCAAACACTTCATCTCTCTTCACCAGCAAATCAGGAACACTCAAAGGAGTCCAAACCACCCATTACACTGACCTAAAACAGCCTACACACCAAGTCCATTCTCTGCTATATCAGTTTGGTAACTCTTGAAATAGCTTGCTAAAGCTCATTTCAAGCCTGCCATTAGCACCAGGGGAGTCATTGGAGCTAGCTTGCATCAAGAAATTGCTCTGAAAGCCCAGAAACAGGAGTTGTCACCTCAGGTATGGCCATGAAACTTCTTTCTCAAAGCTTTGATCTTTTGTTGTAAAGTGAAAGTGCATGCCTTGGGGATCATAGTGATATGTTTAGAAACAAAAATGGTGGAAAAATGAGCATTTTACAGTTGTCTGAAAGTTTGACACCATTTTTGTTTTTGTTTCGATTCAAGCTTTTCTTGCCAGTAAAATGATGTTTGATCATGGATTTGGGTTGTAGGAAGTGTGGGGAATGTTTCTGGGCAGTTAATTTGACACGGGTTGGCCTGGATAAGAAACTAGGGTTTTGGTATGGCCGGAGAAGACGACCGGAGCTCATCTCCGGTCGCCTGAGTGTAATTAGGGCTTAATCCAGTATTTAAATGCCATTTGAATTTGGGCCATAGGATCAGTTGACTCACTTGACTTCCCGCGCGCATGAAAGGCCAGGATCTGTTTGCTTAACCCTAATTTCGTTTAATTAATTTAATCCTGTTTAATTAAGTCAGGTGCAATCCCCACCATCCATTCACGCGCCAGTCAACACTTTTGAACCCAGAGCGCATCCTGGCCTTCCATTCAGCCTACTTTTATTTTATTTAATTTTTAATTCATTTTCTTTCTATTTAATTTGCATAATTAATTTAAAATAGCTAAAAAATCTTAAAAATTATGAAACTTTTTCTTTAAAGTTTAATTAATTTTTAAGACCCAAAAATATTTTTATTTTATTTTTTATCATCAAAAAAGTATTTTTAAATATTTAAAAGATTATTTTTAATTGATTAATGGGAATTAATTAATTAAAAATACTTTTAGGTATTTAAAAATTACAAAAAAATTCATGAAATGTTCTAAGACATTTAGAAACATTGTCCAACCTTCAAACCAAATTTCTTTTTTGATCTTGGTGCATTTTAAGAATTTTTCATTGAATTAAATCATTTTTTATGCATTATTTTGATCATGGATTCAAAAATTCATTTCTGCCAATTGGTGAAGGTTGAGACATTGATTCTTCTTGCATTGTCTTTTGTTTTGCATGAAGTTCCTAGGATAAAATGGCCATGACTTGTTCTTGCATTTTTAAATTGTTTGGCATTTGTTTTGTTAAGAACCCTAAAAAACCCTAATAACTTAGAAAATTCATATCTTGAGTTTGGTTGAGAGTTGAGAGCTCCCCTTTGGGCAGTGGTTTATTATAGGCCTAGGGTTTCTTTGGGTGCCATTTTCCATTTTTTATCATGAGGTTTGCTTCTGTTTTTGGTTTGTGTTTGATGTTTGATCCATAAACCCTAATTTGGGCTTTCTTTTGCATCCTTCTTGCATTCTCTTGCATAACATGACTTATCATTGCATTTTGTGCATTCTTGTGATTCATTTGACATCTTAAGACATGTATAAAGCATCTTTGATCATTGCATTGCATATTTGCCATGTCATTTGTCTTGTATGATTCATAACTTTTCATGCTGGTTCATGCTCCTTAGCTTGCATCATTTGCATTCATGATCTTGTGTGAACATCCCCATTGTCTTGCCTCATGTTTGCAGCACCTCATAACATCATAATCATCATCAACATGCTTCTGGTTTTGCTTAGCATCATATCATTTCATCTCATCTTGCATTGCATTGCATTTTCTTTCTAACATTGCAGGTGGTAAGTAAACTTGAGAAGTGGATTTGCCTTCACTTCTCATGCCTTTTCTTTTCATCTCTCTTGCATCCATTGCTGCATTTTTATATGTGTTTGAGTTTGAGCTTGCTCATTCTTCTCCTTCCCACTCTCTTTCTTCAAGTGACTTGACTTCTTGAATGAAGCAAGTTACTTTGCTTCTCTTGATCTTGTTCATCTGCTTCCTGGTGGCTCCTCTGAAGATTGTTCTTGCAAACCTCACAAACCTTAGGACCAACCAAGCATGACAATGAATTAGGGTTTTGATTAGTCCCCCTCATAGTTTTTACCTTTGTGTCTCTCTTTGAGTCTTCTCTTCTCACCTCATAATCAGGGACTAAACCCTAAAGGCTTTAAGACTTTGTGATTAAGCTTATGCCTGCATCCTTCTCTTAGGATGGAGTGTATAACTTTAATCCTAAGTGTTGAACCCTTTATGTGTTTAAATCTCTTAATCAATTCACTTAATAAGTATCAAGACATCACTTGTAACTTGGGCCTTGCATTAGGGTTCTAATTCTTCCTTAATTGGTTAAGAAGGACTAACCCTAGTGTTAATGGACAAGTCCCCCTCAAGTTGTCTTACAAATCATAAAATTCACTTCATCATCATACCATTAATCTAAATAAAATCCACTTAATAAAGGCTTGTTTTGTCATGGGTTTAATCCCTAATCATGGATTAAGTTGAGGAGTTTTCCTCAGCTTAAACATTCTCATCTATTATCCTTCTTTTAGGATGGTGTAATGAGTCTGTTTAATCCTTGATTATGGCTTAACCTCATTACTCAACACTAAACAAAAATCACAAAAACATCTAAATAATCACAAGTAGGTTAATGATCTTAATCCTACATCAAAGGTGATTAAGTGTGAGAATCTGACTTCACACTTAAGGTATTCTCATTACCCCTAATCAGAGGGAAGATGTGATGAGTTTACTAAATCCATTGGTTTAGACTTAAGCTCATTAACTTATGACAAATCCAAAAAGAAATAAAAGACTGAAAACTCAAAAACAAACAATAATCGTCTCCTCCGGGATTCTTTTCTCATCATCTTCACTCACAATCGAGAACTTGCTTCTTCCGTCTAATGCAAGACAGTCAGCATCTGTGCCAGACAGATCATACACTTGAGCGTAGGCAAGTAAGCAGTTCACAAGTCAATTCACCTTTCAGTCTCTTTGGGTCGAACTACGGTGTTCTGACTTCCTCATTGCACGAGAGGATACGTAGGCATAACTTAACAGTTATCGAACAAAAGTCTCTGTATATTCCCCCTCCTTCCAGCCTCATTCTCTTAGCCTCATTATCATGAGCATTTCATTCCTGATCTCACACTGACACTGTACATTTATACACATCACATTTCTTTACACTGACACCTGTACATCCTTTTCCAGCTCTTTGACACACAAATTGCACTGACACTACCCCTTTAAAACACAAATCTTTTAAGCGTGGATCCCGTCGAGTACGACGGACAATCTGGGTGCTAATACCTTCCCAGGTTGTGACCAATCCCCTTTCTCAGTCTCTCTGGTTCGCAAACCGTCTTATCCATCTTTTCCTAGGTCTATGCAGCATTGCCTTTCCTCCGGGATAAAAATGCCTAGCTGGCGACTCTATTCATTCTCCAGTGAGTTCACGGCTGTGTGTTCTCACTGTACCCTCTGCCGACCGTTCGCGCTTGTACCGGGATGCAAATCTTCGGGAGCGACAGGGCCCACCATGGCTGGGCATAGGATTCTTCGTGACATTAGGAGGTGGTGCAAAATTTAGGGCTTTTGAATCAACCAGATCCTGGACCTTCATGTGCAAAGCTCTGCACTTTTCTGTGGTGTGGCCAGGTGCATTAGAATGAAAAGCGCATCTGGCATTGACGTTATAATTTCTCGGAAGGTTCTGAGGATTTGGTGGAGCCAGAGTCCTTAATTCAACAAGGTTAAGCTTCAGAAGTTGTGGCAACAAGGTGGCATATGGCATTGGTATTGGGTCAATTACCCTGTTGACTTGAGATGGCATTTACTGGAAAGGGTGTTGTTGTTGTTATAGGACCTTTGTTGTGGAAAATGATGTTGTTGAGGAAAATTTTGTGGTTGCGGAGTGTATTGTTGTTGAGGAGGTGGAGTAGGAATAGTGACGGCGGCAATTGATCTTGGCAGATATTGGGGTCTTCCTCTGCCCATGTGTATAGAATTTGTTTCACCTGATCTTCGCGGCCCTACAAATGGCTTCCTTGAACTGCTTGAACTGGCGCCGTTATTAGAAATCTTTCCCATTTTCAATAAACTTTCAATCCTTTCTCCAGCTATGACCACGTCTTCAAAGCTAGTGGAAGAGAAAGCAACCAACCTATCAATGTACGTCCCCTGAAGGGTGTTCATAAACATATCTGCCATTTCTCTTTCTGACATTGGAGGTTGAACGACAACATCTAATTGCCTCCATCTCTGAGCATACTCTCTGAAGCTTTCCCTGGAGGATTGTGACATTCCCATTAGAAATGTTCTGTTAGGAGCCATGTCTAGATTGTATTGATATTGGCGAATGAAAGCCTCGGCCAAATCTTTCCAATTTCTTACTGTGGCCCTAGTCAAATGAGAGTACCACTCACGGGATGCCCCTGTTAAGTTATCCTCAAAATAGAACATCCATAGCTTTTTATCCATGGTGTAGGCTTTTAATCTTCCCAGGAAAGATTGGAGATGGGTGCGAGGGCAGGATGTACCATTGTATCTTTCAAAGCAGGGGGGTTTGAATTTGTGAGGAATTCTTACTCCCTCTACCAGCCCCATATCCATGACATCAAAACCTAAGGAGTTTTGAGACTCCATAGACCTCAGCTTTTCTGCTATCTCGTCCAGCCGACGATCATAGACTTCGTCTCCTGCCCCCACTACAGTGAATTGTTCTTCCTGAGGGTCTTCCTGCAAGGCACGCCCTCCAGTATTACCCTGGGTATTCCTTATAGCATTAATGTTAGGGTTAAGATGAGGTCCAAACTCTATGGGATCAGTACGAGGTTGTACATGATCGTTGTTGCTGGTACCCCCTATACCTGGGTGGTTTTCTTCAGGAGTTTGTCGCTCGACCAACTATCTTAATCTTTCTTGGCTTTTGGCCAACCCAGTCATTACTGCCATGAACTGGTTCATTTGGGCCCTCATCTCATTCCTTTCATTGGCCATCTGGGTTCTTACATCGCCAGATCTTGCTGAACCTGGTCCATTTGTAAGCCCGGAAGGTTGTTTCTTGTCGGATACTGGTGAACTTTGTTGATGGGGAAGACTCTTCTACGAGCAATGTTTCCTGAAACCACAACAAAGTGAGAAACAACAAAAACAAAAACCTACAAAACAAAGAAATGAGGTTAGTATGCAATGCAGGATGCCTATTTGTCTTCCAAGGGTATCCGATTTGGTTCTTTGGTTTTGACCTTCCAGACCTCGAGGATAAATGATATCGGAGCGAGATGAAGCCCACAAAATAACACAAACCATATATTACAAAATGTAAAGGATACATAGTTTGATTAAAACAAAGTTCCCATGGTGGGTCAAAACACAACAAAAAAAGTACAACAAAATGAAGTACAAGTACAAAGAAATCAAACATCCAATCCATAATCATCCTCTCTGACTTCCTTCAGGAGAGCATCAGTCACTGGGCCAACTGGATGCTCTGTGATGGTCCTGATAAGAAGGTTCCTGGTGGCAATGGCACTTGTCAACTTCTTATGCTTGTCTTGGTCCTTTGATCTCTTCAACCCCGCCCGGAGTTTCAACTCAGAGATTTCCTTTTGTGCTGCTAACAAGGCTTCCTGATTCTTCCTCTCATTAGCTTCCAGCTATTCTATCCTAGCCTAGGTCCTCTGATCTTCCTGTGAACGAGACTCAGTGATCCTAATCCACCTAGCCTGACTCTCCTCCAAGTAATGCTCAGCTCTAGCCTTCTGAATCTTGGCTTCCTTGCAAGCATTCTTCAATACCAACTCCCATGCTCTAGCTCTTCTGATGTAATCATCTGTCTTCTTAATCTTGGTCATATGCTCGATCCGGGGCTTTTCTAACCTTTCATTTTCCAGATGACTATCATTCCTTTCCCAGAGGGTCTTCTTCATATCTTCAGAAATCTGAGTATTCCTTTCCTTCAACTTCTCAAACTCCTCTAAACTGACTGTAGTTGCAGGCTCTACTGCTGATGGTCCAGGCACATCCTCTAGGGTGAATGGCATGCAGGTGATTTGTCCCCTGATATGTGACCAATCAAGATACTGAGCTGAAGCTATGTTGTTGCACTTGTCAAGGATGGCAGCCCCTTTTGTCTGAATATTATCCCAAGCCCAAGCTGCTTGTTTGGAAATGGCAAGGTTGTGTTGAATGTCACAGTAAAGGGTTTCTGAAAAGTCTTTCTCTCTTGGTAGATGCACCAAGGCATACCCTAATTTCCTTTTAAATAGCATTGTAGTTGATGCAACCCTTCACTCCAATCAGGGGTACATTGGGATACTGCCCACAGCTGGTGATGATATCTCTGCCCTTGGTGCTCTGAGTGCACCATTTGATGTCTTCTGAATTAAGGGCAATCATTCTCTTAGCCCAGTTTCTTGAATGATGAGGGTTCAGGAAAGCTTCTGACTTTGGCAAGTGCCTCAATAACCAACAATAGAAGAGAGGTGCACAACATCGGACTAATTTGTCCCCTCTGCTTCTCATTCTTTTGATGCACTGAGTAGTAGAAATCCCCAAGCAAGGTAGGAACTGGGTTCTTCAGCAAGAAGAGATGGATAACACTCTTACTTACAAACTTAGGCTCTTCTGCAAACAAGATGATACCATATATGCTAAGGGCCAGAAGAGCACAAACAGTGTCCCATTTGCCTGCTGCAGCATGAATGGTGGCCCGAGTAACCAAGAAGTCCAAATGGAGGTCTGGAATTCCAGCCTTGGTGGTCATATTCTGGTCAATGAGAGGGGACTCTAAGTACAGAGCCTTAGCTATATCTTCATTCCTGGGAGCAATCATCTCAGGGTTGAAAGGAATCCCTCTCCTGATGAGGACACCCAACAACATGGAAAACTCCTCTAGCAAATGGCCTAACTGGAAATATGGGAAAGTGAAACATCTGAGAGGAGGATCATAGAACTGAAGACAAGTGTGGATCATACTCCTCTGTGATGCATCCAAGTCCATTATCATGTCCATAATACCACCATAATGTTCCCTGAATAAAGGGACATGATCAGGAGTGATAAGTGTCTGAATCTGTCTGATACTTGCCAGAATGGGCTCAAAGAAATGATAGGTAATGTTGCTCTTCATGGATGGGTCCATGCTAACAATGGATGCTGGTGAAGAAGACTGAGGAGAAGTACTGGAGAAAACTACTGAAGATAACTGAAGAAGATACTGAAGAGGATCTCTGATGGAGATAACTGATGAAGAAGGCTGATGCAGATAGCCGAAGGAATTTGAGAAGTAGAATAGGTCAAAACCAAACCAAAGATAAAATGCGGATACCCTGTAAAACAAATAGACAAATGTTAAAATGATGCAAAATGATGTATGCAGAATGATATGCAAGGGTTTGTGATCAAGTGCTGGATTTGTTATCTGCCTTGATAAGGTCCATGTGTGTTCAGAAATCGAGATGAAGGTTTATATAACCAGTAACTAGGTGGGGGACTCAAATAAAGAGTCACAAGTCCAGGGTTTCACAAGAACAGTCCAAAATGATGTGACCTTAACAATATCCGTAACAAGGGTATGGTGAGGCCAAGGGTTCCTGCAAACTTGTAAACATCCCAACCCCCTCACATGTACTATTCTAGAACAAGGATCCTCAGACTTGGATCAGTTATGAGAAGTGTAAACACTTCTAACCCAGAGGTACATTGTTTACAATAATCATAAAGGATCCTCCTCTAATTCACCTCAGATGTTGAAGGTCATAAAAAGGTCATCCAGACTTAGCAGGCTTCCCAGATAGCCCTAGTACTACAGATAATCCGTAGCACAAAGTTCTCAAGAAGAAACCCATGTTTGAACCGTGTTTCATATTCCCACACCAGACCGAAATGGAATGGGAAAGAATATGAAGCCACTCTATCCTATGTGTCACTCAGGCTCCCGGTATGGAACCTTATTCACTTAATATCCCTCCCACCAAGGCAAACCAAAGATCCAGCATAATGATATGATGATAACATTATGAAATGCATATAAACAGTAAATAAAAGCAATAAATAAAGATGTATAGAAAGCAATAAATAAAGCAATAAACAACAAGCACAAGTAGCACATAACACCCCCATAAACAGAAATCAAACAAGCGCTAGGAGAAACCCACAAAAAGAACCAGAAGCCCTGGTTGTAAGATAAGAATCCCCAGCAGGGTCGCCAAGTTGTCGCTCCCCTGAAAAGACACCAGGGTCCCAGGGTGCAGACGTGAACGGTCGGCGAAAAGAGAGAATGATGAAAGTGAATTGAATAGAGTCGCCAACTAGGCATTTTTATCCTGAAGGAAAGGTAATGCTGCATAAACCTAGAAAGAGATGGATAAGACGGTTGCGAACCAGAGAAACTGAGAAAGGGGGTTGGTTACAACCTGGGAAGGTATTAGGACCCAGATTGTCCATCGTACTCGACGGGATCCACGCTTAAAAGACCGTGTTTAAAAGGGGTAGTGTATGTGATATCTGTGTGCAAAAGCTAAGAAAAGAATATACAAGTGTTAGTGCAAAAGGGTGAATGCTCAGGAACTGAGGCTTTTAGAAAGAATGCTAGAAGAGGGGGAAGACACATAGACTTTTGTTCGATAACAGTTAAGTTATGCCTACGTATCCTCTCGTGCAATGAGGAAGTCATAACACCGTAGTTCGACTCAAAAAGACTGAAAATAAATTGACTATGAACTGCTTGCTTGTCTATGCTCAAGTGTATGACTCGTCTGGCTCGAGTGCTAACTGTCTTGCAATAGACGGAAGAAGCAAGTTCTCGTTTATGAATGAGTGTGATGAGAAAAGAATCCCGGAGGAGACGATTATTGTTTGTTTTTGTGTTTTCAATTTTGTTATTGTTTTTGGTGTTTTGCATAAGTTAATGAGCTTAAGCCTAAATCAAGGGCTTGTAAACTCATTATATCCTCCCTGATTAGGGATAATGAGCCCACTTAAGTATGAGATAAGCATCTCAACTTAATTACCATGATGATGTAGGATTAAGATTATTAACCTACTTGTGATTATTAAGATATTTTTGGGTTTTTGTTTAGTGTTAAGTAATGAGTTTAATCTCTAATCACAGATTAGTGAACTTATTACACCACCCTAATAGAAGGATAATAGATGAGAAAATTTAAGCTGAGGAAGATACCTCAACTTAATCCATGGTTAGGGATTAAATTCATTATATAACAAGCCTTTATTAAATGGATTTTAATTAAGGGATGAGATTAAGAAGTGGATTTTAAGTTTGTAAGACAACTTGAGGGGGACTTGTCCATTAAACACTAGGGTTAGTCCCTCTTAACCATAAGGAAGAGATAGAACCCTAATGTAAGGCCCAAGTTACAAGATAAAGTCTTAGTGATTATTAATGTGTTTTGATAAAGAGGTGTAAATAAATTAAAGGTTTAACACTTAGGATTAAATTTATACACTCCATCCTAAGAGAAGGATGCAGGCATAACCCTAATTCCAAAGTCCTAAAACTTTAAGAGTTTAGTCTCTGATTATTGAGATGAGAAGAGAGACTCAAGGAGACTCAAAGGTAAAAGACTAAGGGGGAATATACACAACCCTAAAAGTTATCATGCTTGGGTATCCTATGGTTTATTAGGCTTAAGGAAACACCTTCAAAGAAACCACCAATGGAAGAAGCAGATGAAAGGAGGAGGAAGCAGAAGAATAAGTTACTTACTTCCTAAGAAGATAAGTAACCTAAAGGAAGAAAGTGAGAGAGATAGAACATAAGTGAATCAAATTCACTTCAAAGACAAGTTAGAATGCCTATGAATGAGATAAGAAGAGATGAGAGGTGAAAGAAAATCCACCTCTCAAGATAACTTACCAAAAGTACCTGAAAGTGTTAGTATGAATGCATAAGATAAAAAGCATTAAGAAATGAAGTGAAATGAGGTGAGATGAGATGCAAAGACCAATGTCAGAAGTGTTTATGCTATGCAAATGTCATGTGAGATGATGCAATGTCATACAAGATGCACATGAATGATCATACAAGAATGGAATGTTGTGAAAGCATGCTTTGAAGTTTGAAAACACATGGATGCATATGAAATGAAATGAATGCAAAACATGGCAAATCAATGAAGAAATGATCAAGAAATGTTCTAACATGTCTTAAGATGTCTAATATGACATATGAATGCATGGAATGTCATGGCAAGTTCATGTGATGATGAGTATGTAATGTGAATGCAAATGAACATGAGAATTTAGGGTTACATGGATATGTGAGATGCAAATGAATAAAACAGAAGCATGCAACATGATAAAAATTTGAAATCAAGCTCAAACAAACCTTAATCCCATATTAGGTCACACCCCAAACGAGAAGGTCAGAAACCTAACCTATTGAAAGTTATGATTTTCCTAAGTTTTCTAGGGTTTTTGGGTGATTCAAAAGGAAAAATGCAAATCAATTTGAAAATGCAAGATAAATTCATGAGGAAAATGAACTATAAACTAAATGAAATATTTAACACAATGCAAAAAGAATCAAGTTCAAACTCTTCTTGGTTAGGCAGAAATGATTTTTCAAAGTTAGGGTTTAAAAATGTGACTTTAAAGACCCTTAATTCAAAGAAAATTGGTAAACTATGATCAAACCTAAAAATAAATTTGTGTGAAGAGTTTAAAAATGTTTCTAAATGCATTGGAATGGTTCATGAATTTTTTTGTAATTTTTAGAAACGTAAATGCATTTTTAATTAATTAAAATACTTTAATTAATTAAAAATAACATTTAAATATTTTTAAAATACTTTTTTAATGCAAAAAATAAAATAAAAATTGTTTTTGGATTGAGAAAAATATTTAAAGTCAGAATGCAAAAGGAAAATTTTTTTTGAAGTTTTTTAGCTATTTTAAATAAATTGTGCAAAAGAAAATGAAATAAAAATAACTAAAATGAGAAGTATGTCAATCTGATGGCCAGGATTCAAACTGGGGATGATTTGGTTGACTGCGCGCAAAATCTAATGGCCAACATTTAAACTGAGTTAAATAATTGATTAAACCTAATTATTTTAATTAAACTGAATTAGGGCTTAAGTGGATCAATCTGGACCCTACAAACACGCGCTAAACAAGATCCTACGGCTGACATTCAAACTGGCAGGATTAACCCTAATTACAACCCTAAACATTTTCAGGTGACCGAAGCAAGCTCCAGTCATCTTCTCCGGCAGGCCATTCACCCTAACTTCTCCCCTAAGTCAAATTAAACCCTCTAACTTTCCAGAAATGATCCCCTAACCTCTCTAAGCAAGAATCCATCATCAAACAACATTTATCATTCACGAAAATCATGATTCGAAGCAAAACGGAAAAACATTCAAAACTTTCAGAAGTTCAATACATGCTTGTTTCTCCACCATTTTCGAAAATAAACATATCAGGGTGATCAGCTAAACATGTAGAATCATTTAGAAACTTAAAACAAGAGTTCTGGAAAAAACAAGTTCTTCATGACTACCTGAGTTGAAGCTTTGCAAACTGGAGCTTTCTGACCTCTTCCTTTGTGCAAAATGCCTCCAATGATCCCTCTGATGCTTCTGGAAAGCTTGAATGGAGTTTAAATGGCCTCCTTTGTGAGTTTCAGTTCTGAGGAGTGGGAACCCGTGTTTGTGTTGTGGGGTGTTTCAGGCCATTCCAATGGTTGGGAAATGATCCTTGGGTGTTTTTGAGTTGATTGGTGGAAAAGTTTGTGGTTTTTGTTAGTTGTGTTATGAAATTCGATGAAGGGAAGGTTTTTGCAAGTTTTTGTGATTATGATGCTATGGGAGGATTCAGGCATGTATGTTATGTGTTTTGAGGTCCATGATGTTTGTATAGGCCAATGGGATTGATCAGAAAGTTGTTGTGGCACAGGCTGATTGGTATGGTGTGTTTTGCCAAAAAGTCAATTTTGTGTACTTGGAGGTATGGGCCATGGTAGGAGCTATTCAATGGGGTGTATGGCCTCATAAGATTCATGGAGAGCCATAGAATCAAGATTATGCAGTTGGCACAAGTGGATGAAGCCTTTCCAAGCATCTTGCAACTTTTCCCTCTTTGGTGTTTCTTGGATCACAAGCCATGAAATGCTTCAAATATTGGGCCAATTTTGATCCCATGAGAATGATTTGACGTATTATGATGAATAGAAGTTAATTTTAGGTCATTAGAATGCTTGGCAAGTGAAATTGCAAAATTCCCTATTTGACATGAACTTGAAAATTATAGAATTTTTGCCAACTTTGAAAGGCCATATCTTGAGTTCTATGATGAATCAAGACATGTTCTTGTACTTTTTGAAAAGGGAAAGACCTAATATACAACTTTCATGCCCAATAATTTTTCATTTGAAGCATTTTTGGTCATGAAAGAAGAGGTTGAAAATCTTTCCCAAAATGGAAAGTTTGCATTTCAAGTCATTTCCAAAAATGGCAAGTTTGCAATTGGCTCAAAATTCTTCAATCTTGTGAACTTATAACCACTTATAAGATCAAATAAAGATCATTGGACTTCAATTTGATGAAAATGACCCCTTGGTTCCATTGTTGGGGGCCTTATATGCCCTGCTTTTGACTTAACTTGCTCAGGAAGTTACCCAGTAAACAAATGACTTCCACAATGAGTTTCTTCATCAAACTTGGTACACATGATCCTTATAACATATTAAGAACATTAGAAACAATAATGACCCAAAAAATTTGAGTTAAGGCCTCTGAAACCAAAACCCTAATTTTGGTCATCTATGTAGTGAAAACCCTAGCCCTGCTTCCATGCCTTTGCTAGTTCTTGTGATCTCTTGACTTTCATGAACTTTGAGGAGCATAATATGATGATAGAACACACATGGAACCTCTTGGAAAGCCTTGAGACCTTTGGGATGGCTCATATGAACTCTTGGATTGCTCAAATCACAAAGCCTAGATGCAGATGAACTTGAACTATGCAGTGAAACAAAAATGCAATATGAGGTGGTATGCTTATGCTAATGCACAAATGAAAGATCACAAGCCATGGTGTGATAAAGGGTGAGGGAAATTTTGGGGTGTTTACACTGCACATGGATCTTTTTGGTCCATCAAGAACAAAAAGTTTATGTCGACGACATCATCGTTGGTTCAACAAACAAGGAACTATGTGAAGAGTTCTCATCGATGATGCAAGGAGAATTCGAGATGTCCATGATGGGAAAATGAATTATTTTCTTGGATTACAAATCAAGCAAACAAAGGATGGAATTTTCATCAATTAATCCAAGTATTGAAAATAATTATTAAAAATATTCGACATGGATAGTTTCAAGGTAATGTCTACTCCAATGGGATCTAAAACGTATGTTGATCAAGATGAATCGGGTACTTCAATTGATGTCACGAAATATCGAGGTATGATTGGTTCCTTATTATATTTGACGGAAAGTCGTCCTGACATAATGTTTAGTGTGTGTTTATGTGCTCGCTTTCAAGCAAATCCTAAGGAGTACGTCTCACTGCTGTAAAGAGGATCATGAAGTATCTCAAAGGAACAAAAAATGTCAGATTATGGTATCCAAAAGGTAGTATATGTACTTTAATTGGCTATTCTGACGCTGACTATGCAGGATGTAAAATAGATAGAAAAAGCACAAGTGGTATGTGTCATATACTTGGTAATGCACTAGTGTCGTGGGCATGCAAGAAACAAGCATGTGTCGCACTTAGTATGGCCGAAGCAGAGTATATTGCAGCAGGTAGTTGTTGTGCACAAATTTTGTGGCTCAAACAACAACTTCTTGATTATGGTTTAGATCTCAGATGCATTCCTCTACGATGCTACAACACAAGTTCCATCAACATCACAAAAAACCAGGTCATGCATTCAAGAACAAAGTACATAGATATTCGACACCATTTCCTTCGTGATCATGTGCTTAACGGAGATGTAGACGTAACCTTTGTGGATACTCATCATCAACTTGCCGACATGTTCACAAAACCATTGGCTAAGGAACAATTTTTCAAAATTCGGCGAGAACTCGGTATTCTCGATGAAGGTGACATCTAAATTTGTCTAAAACTACTTTGTATTAGTAAAGTATCATGAAAGTTCATTTATTTCACTTTATTTACATAATATGCTATGACTTATTTTTTGTCGATTTCCATTTTTCTCACTTTCGCACACTCAAAATTTATCGGTTTCAAAAACAAATTGATCAAAAGTTGCATTATGATATGTGCTAACATTCTCTTTAAGTGTTAAATCAAAATATCTCATGGTTTCTAAGTTATGGACTTGCTGGATTTTTTTCAATTTTTCAAAAATTCAAGTCCATTAACCGGTTAACGCCTGGGGTTAACCGGTTAACACTGTTTGTTTTTGGATTCTCAGGTTTGAATAAAAATTCTATTTTATTTATCACATGTGTCTATATGTTTTTATCACTATGCATGTGCTTTAAATCACTCACCAACATTCCTTGAACTCTCTTCCTCCTCTCGTTGACCTCCTTAACTCACTATTAAAGCACTCTTCCAACTTCTACCCACTCTAAATACCACTAAAACTCCACTCAACCATAAATTTTTATAAACCACCCTAACATTACTCATCCTTTACAACACTAACCCCAAAATCCAAAAATCCCTCTAAAACCCTAGAAATTTCATACTTTCATCATGGCTCCATCAAAGAAGGGAAAGGAAAAAATGTTGGAAAGTAGCTCCCCGGTCAATGAGGAAGAAACTCTGATGGAAACAACGAAGAAGAGGAGAATGGATTTCAAATTTCGGGTTGTTGCACCCCAAAATTTGCCCTCCCCGAGACAAGACATTGTGTACTAAGAGGTTCACAAGGTTCACAAGGTTCACAAGACATCTCATGAGGTTCACAAGGTTCACAATTAGTCAGAAAGTTTGACAATTCCCTCAGACAATGCATCCTCCTAAGCAAGGCATCCTAAACTAGGATTTTGACTTTCATCAGGCTAAATGGACTTCCAAGACTTCAAGTGAGCTTCATAGCATCCTATATGTGTTCATGAATTCCCATGTCAAGTTTCAAGACTTTCCCAAAAGATTTGCTCAGTCAGATTATCAGATAGGCTAAAATCAGTCAAAGCAGTCAAAAAGTCAAACTGAGGTCAACTATGGTCAAACCAAAGTCAAACTTCATGATTTTTTTGCCAACATCAAGTATCTGAAGTAAAATTAATCATTTGATCAAGGGTTTATCATGATTCATCAAGGATATTTCAGATCATCAAGAATCAGGAGTTTCTAAATTAGGGTTTTCACAGGAAAAGTCAACTGAACTTTGACCAGCCATAACTTTCACATGCTTCATCAAAATTTTTCCATCCAAAGCTCATTTTGAAGGAAATTGAATTCTCTACAACTTTGTGTCTCACAAGCCAAGCCCAAAAATGCTTCATTTGGAAGGTATGAGCTAAGACATTATAGGTCATTTTAAAAGTCAACAAAAAGTCAACAACTTCCAAAGAGCATAACTTGAGAATGGTAAAAGATATGGACATGATACCAAAGAGGTTGGTTAGGGGACTCTTTAAGCTTTCCAAAATGTCCAAGAGCACCTTCATAGCCTTAAAATTGAGGGAGGTAGGACTTTGCAAAGTTGGGAAATTTTTGGGAAGTTTATGAAGCAAATGAGGCCTTAAAACCAATTTTTGCTAAATGGGCCTACCAAATTGCCATCCAATCTTCATAATATCATCAAGCACGACCCAACCCATGCCTTTTCTGATTTTTTTATATTTTATTTAGTATTTATTTGAATTTTATTCATTAAAATACAAATTAAACCAAAATAAAATATGAAAATCATATATTTGGATGAGATTATGATTCTAGAAAGTCATAAACATCAATTATAGATGATTGATCTGATCCAAATTCGTGCTAGCTTGATTTGGCAAGGTTAGATGTGATCTTTTTAAATATTTGAAAGAAGGAAACTTCATGATCAAGCAATCAATACAAAGCCCATAAATTCATAACATTTTGACCTATTTTACATCCTTATATATACATGAGTATACTGCAAGCAAAAGGGGACGGATTCACAGCCTCCAAGCATAAGATCAAACTTCAAACTTTTCAAGAAAAAACTCCAATTCGGATTGCAACCTAGAGGCGTTTTCAAAGCTTTCTGAAGGTGGCATTAGCTTGCTTGAGCATCACTGAACACAATTCAATCATCATAAGCATCTAAAACATCATATAATCGTCCAACCGAATCATGCTTTGTTCTTGAATATGAATTTTTCGATTTCATATATTTGTTTGTTTTAAATGATATTTGATGATTGCTTGATGTTTGTGATAGTGCTAGGTGTAACACGGTGGGAGAACTGACTTTAGTTAAATGTTGCGGATAGCAAGAGTCGCCACCGACTTTTATTTTATCCAAAGGAAAGGGCATAAAAGAACAGGAAAGACCTTAAAAGATTTTTGAGTTCGGGGGATAGGTTATGTAAAGGGAAGGTGCCAGCACCCTTTACATCCATGGTTATCCATGGGCTCTTAGTTACTTAGCTCACTTTAAAATGTTTTTGAGAAGTGTAGTGTGTGTTTAGAAATTTTCTTAAGTACTATATAATGATCCATGTACGGATATATATAAAGCCTTTGTTTTGAAAATTGCTTGAAAAATGTGAAGTGTTTTGAAATGTTTTTGAAAAGTGAGCAAGTACATAAGAGGAACTTACCCTAAGTTAAGTCTTTTCTGTTCTTAAATATCCTTTAGATGGTAAGACTATCCCTATTATTAAGGAATAAGTAGTCATTACCTTGGATGTATGAGGGACAAGTGAAGGGACAACTGTTATTAGGCAACTGTAAAGTGTATTTAGCAATTCGAAGGGACTTATCATCTTTATTCGAAAGGGACAAGATCATTTACGAAGGCAACCATGAAGGGACTTGATCTTTTTATCTTTTAAGGGACTAGATGATATGAGAGAAGGGATTTTTCTTTACACCTTACTTGACCTATTTTATTTAGGCAACATGAGAGGTATCCTTAAGGAAGTGAGATGGCGATCCAAGATCGACTTACGTGTGTGCGTGTACAAATTCATATATTTATCTTGAAATTAATGATCTAAATTCAATTTTAAATACAAACATGTTTTACACTCCCTATTTTACTAACCATGGCAATTTAAAATAAATAATAAGAAATTCTACAACTATTACATAGTGGGTACAATTACATTATAATAATTGAAATAATTAAAATAAATAAGCAAATAAATAAATAATTAAATGGGTTAGTAACAATAAACAAAAATAAATAAATATAAGAGGGTTAGTATAACAATATAAATAAGAAATAAATTAAAATTTCAAAATTAAATAAATAAATATCTTTTTTTAAGAGACTTTAATAGAAGAAATAAATAATAATAATTATATACTAATAAATATGACTAATAATTCTAATAATTTAATTTTATATACATATTATAAAAATATCTAATTATAATTAAATAAGCATATAAAAAATAATAAATTATATTCATAAGATAAAATTAGGGTTTTTAATTATTTAGAAAAATAAGTATGGGTTTACTACTTAATTAAATTATTTAAATTATAAAACTACATATAATATGAACAAATTATAAAATTAAAATAAACACATAAATTAATATTTACAATATAATTAGGGTTTATATAAATAATTAGGTTTTTTACATATAAAGTTTTAGGCTTAATTATTTAATATAAATATAATTAAATTATTTATACAAAAAATAAAAATAAATATTAAGTAATTTTAAGAATAAAGTTTAATTTTTAAAAAAACTGTAAATTTGAAATTATATACAAGAAAATAATATAAACATTTTTGCTTTAAATATTTATTATAAATTAAATCAATTATAATATATTATAAATAAAAACAAAATAAAAGAAAATATGAACAAAAACATACCTGGGGCTGGGATTCGAACCCAGGCCCTAGGCTTTCACAACCTCAAGACCAACAAGCCAGCCACTGGGCTACGCGCGCACAGGTGATATGGAATGAGTACCAATGTGTTTTGTTTTTTCACCTGTAAAAATCATAAAAAAAGCAAAACAATACAAAATGGCCTGGGGGGATTCGAAATAATATCAACAACAAATCATAAAATATTATGTCAACTTTTTGAATATGGATTTTGGCGCGCTGGACATCTTCTTCTTCCTCTGGATCTACAAATTTTGCTGCGAAATCAACTACAAGCTTTCCTGCGAATTTTTCCTTGCAGCAAAACCTACGAATCTTAACCATCATCAAAACTGCAAAATTTCATCAAATTAATTGTACAAATATGATCCAGAGATTGATTGGCATTGATCTATGGTTTTAGATTTTATTTATATTGATGCAATCAAGAAACCCTAAACGGCCATTCAAACCCTAACAATGGTACTTTCATGATTCGACCATGGTTCTTCACAAAAATCATCCAGAAACCATCTATAAGCAACAACAAACATTAATACATAACCAAAATTCATTATAAACAAGCAAATTCAAGGAATCGAAGAAAAATATATCAAGGGCATATATGCTTCGGGTTATGCAAATGAGGATGAATCATGGGCATGTAAGGGTTGGTTTCGATTCAGGGAAGCTTAAGGAAGCTTGTGGTGTCCTTAGAATACCTTGAAAACTCCTGCAAAGATGAAACCGAAAATTGATTTTTTTGTGTATTTTGTGAAGTTTGAAATATGTCTTAGGAGCTGCAAGAATTCGTGTCCTTGGTTGTGATATATTCCATGTATATATGTGAACTGAATTAGATCAAAAAATTGGACTATCCTTTGGATTTTTGGATCAATTGAGATTGAAAAAGATCATGCCATAAAACTTGAATATTCTTTGATATATCATTGCTATTATAGGACAATCATCATAATTTTCATATCAATCTGATCCAAACAATGTTTATGACTTTCTAGAAGCAATATCCCCTTTTAAATATTTGATTTCATATTTTATTTTAATTTAAATGATATTTTAATGAATAAAATTCAAATAAATAAAAAATAAAAAATAAAAATTCAGAAAATAAGTGGGTTGGGTCGTGCTTGGTGTTTTCATAAAGATGGGATGGCAATTTGGTGGGCTCATTTAGCAAAAATTTGATTTTAGGCCTTATTTGCTTCATAAACTTCCCTAAAATTTCCCAACTTTGCAAGGGCACAAATCCTTCAATTTTAATGCTATGAAGGTGTTCTTGGACATTTTGGAAAGCTTAAAGAGTCCTCTAACCAACTCCATTGGTTTCATGTCCATATCTTTTACCATTCTCAAGTTATGCTCTTTTGAAGTTGTTGACTTTTTGTTGACTTTCAAAAGGACCTATAATGTCTTAGCTCATACCTTCCAAATGAAGAATTTTTGGGCTTGGCTTGTGAGACACAAAGTTGTAGGGAATTCAATTTCCTTAAAAATGAGCTTTGGATGGGAAAAATTTGATGAAGCATGTGAAAGTTATGGCTGGTCAAAGTTCAGTTGACTTTTCCTGAGGAAACCCTAATTTAGAAACCCCTGATTCTTGATGATCTGAAATTGCCTTGATGAGTCATGATCAACCCTTAATCAAATGATGAAATTTACCTCATATACTTGATTTTGGAAAAAAATCATGAAGTTTGACTTTGGTTTGACCACAGTTGACCTCAGTTTGACTTTTTAACTGCTTTGACTGATTTTAACCTATCTGATCATCTGACTGAGAAAATCTTTTGGGAAAGTCTTGAAACTTGACATGGGGATTCTTGAACACATATAGGATGCTATGAAGCTCACTTTAATTCTTGGAAGTCCATTTAGCCTGATTAAAGTCAAAACCCTAGTTTAGGATGCATTGCTTAGGAGGATGCATTGTCTGAGGGAATTGTCACATCTTCTGACTAATTGTGAACTTTGTGAACCTTGTGAACCTCATGAGATGTCTTGTGAACCTTGTGAACCTTGTGATCCTCTTAGTACACAATGGCTTGTCTTGTGAGGGCAAATTTTGGGGTGCAACAGCTGCCCCTGTTCAATTTTCTGAAACCTGAGGGGTTAGATTGGTATATGTGCCATTCATGACCTGGAAGGTTGAAGGGGATTGAACACAAAAGCCCAAAAATTTGCACTCACTGGTGCGTAGAGTAATACAGATGATTAGCTGTATATGCTTGAGTGGGCTTGAAGATGCCACTTGGAAGGACCAAAGATGGGCTTAGAGATGCCATCAGGATGAACTGGAGATGGGCTTAAAGATGCCATCTAAAATATCTGGATGTGGTGATGTTTTGATGTTGATACTGGATATCAGTACTAGGTTTTTTGTATAAGCCGTCTCTGAATCATTTATGCAACATGATTTGAATAGTTGAATGGACCAGTAGAAATAAATCTTGTGATGATTATCTTTTCTGAAGGTATCTTGGATTAGGGAATGGATCTTTGTATAGACCGTTTGCCTATTCTCCAAGGTCAAAAGAACGTCAGGATTAGTTCTTCTGAAAAATATCTTGAACCAGGGGCCAAAAGAGCGTCAGGATTTGCTCTTAAAGGTCAAAAGAACGTCAGGATTTGTTCTTCTGAAAAAGTCTTGAACAAGGGGCCAAAAGAGCGTCAGGATTTGCTCTTAAGGGTCAAAAGAACGTCAGGATTAGTTCTTCTGAAAAAGTCTTGAACAAGGGGCCAAAAGAGCGTCAGGATTTGCTCTTAAGGGTCAAAAGAACGTCAGGATTAGTTCTTCTGAAAAAGTCTTGAACAAGGGGCCAAAAGAGCGTCAGGATTTGCTCTTAAGGGTCAAAAGAACGTCAGGATTAGTTCTTCTGAAAAAGTCTTGAACAAGGGGCCAAAAGAGCGTCAGGATTTTCTCTTAAAAAGAACGTCAGGATTAGTTCTTCTGAAAGATGTCTTTGAACAAGGGGCCAAAAGAGCGTCAGGATTTGTTCTTAAGGGTCAAAAGAACGTCAGTATTTGTTCTTCTGAAAAAGTCTTGAACAAGGGGCCGAAAGAGCGTCAGGATTTGCTCTTAAGGGTCAAAAGAACGTCAAAATTAGTTCTTCTGAAAGATGTCTTGAACCAGGGAATGTATTTTTTTACGGACCGTTTGCCTGCTATTCGAGGACATCTTGAGTAGTGTATGGATCATTTCTGACCCGTTGTAAGTTGTTGATATTACTTTACCTGCATATAACTATCCTGCAAGGAGAATGTTAGTTTATGCATTATGTATGCATGCATAGTATGATGCACTCAAGCAAATGTATTATGTACTTATGGATATGTATGTTATGGTATGATGTAAATGATGTATGTATCATGCAGCCTGAAGCGTCTGGATATCTTCATATAACAACTGCTGGCCAGGGAAAATAAATCTCGATTTGTTGCTGAAGAATATGAGGAATTCGTCTTGTTTTGATAATATAGTGAAGAATATGAATAACTCGTTCCCGTCTCGTTTGATAGTATGGTATCCAATACCTCCCGTCTTCGTTCAATAGTATGGTATCCAATACCTCCCGTCTTCGTTCGATAGTAAGGTATCCATAACCTCCCGTCTTCGTTCGTCGTACTCCTATTAAAGGAATAAATTCCCGACTATCCGTCTGAGGATAAAAGAGATGGATATAAATTCCAGGGGAGATGTGACTCAAAGTATTTATGAAGATGGATTTGCCCTACTGGGGGACTTGTAGCTGTCTGGTGGGGATGAAATGGCGAAGCTTCGTTGAATTCCTTCCCTCGTTCGTCCTTAGTAAATACTATTACTGCATTTTTATGCATTTCTGGTAAACATCAATCATATTAAAGCATTTTATGCATTTCTGGTAAACATCAATCATATTCAAAAGCATACATACATTCAAACACAACCAATGGACGTTTCGCTTATGTAAATAGGGTAAAAGTAAATCTGGATTCAAAGATGAAATTTTATTTATATCACAAAATGACCTATACATAGGCAAGTTTGTACAAGGAGACAGAAATCCTAGTAAGAGGAATTCGTCATAAAATTTTTTACAAAACAAGGAAAATCAGCTATGTGGGAAATAATCCTATTGAGTTTCAATTCTACTATTGCCATTATCTTCAAGTATCTCATCTTCTGCTGTCGAGACGGAAATGATTGGATTGAGCTTTATCTGTTCGAGCTTGAGTAAGTAGTACAACTGGTTGTAGTTTCATGGGTG